>JBBGZY010001609.1:1230000-1696966 GCA_037952925.1 Lithobates clamitans
AGGATGAAAGAGCTTACAATCTATTAGGGAGAATACAGAAGGTAGAAGAGCTTACAATCTATTAGGGAGAATACAGAAGGTAGAAGAGCTTACAATCTATTAGGGAGAATACAGAAGATGGAAGAGCTTACAATCTATTAGGGAGAATACAGAAGATGGAAGAGCTTACAATCTATTAGGGAGAATACAGAGGATTGAAGAGCTTACAATCTATTAGGGTATGAGGGAGGATAAGAAAATGGAATAGATTGCAATATTTTAGGCTATAAGGAAGTTTAGAGGATTCTTTTAAAGTGGATGTAAACCCAAATTTTTTTTATGTCATACTGTAGAGTATAAGATTTCCTATCATTTGAGCCCGGTCTTGCCACAAAGAGTTAATCCATCTCTGAGCAATCCTCTTTTATTGTTCAGTGAGATAAATCTTGACAAACAGAGAAAAACTTTGTCAAATCCCCCCCCTTGCTGTGAGTGACAGGTGATTTACATCTCGTGCACTAGCCTCAGAGACAGGCATTATTTTTTAATTCCCTCCCCCACTCCTTTCTTCAGCAGCTCTGCAAGGATTGGCTGGTCCACACCTCAGCATGATTTGGCATGCTGAAGTCATGTGGTTACTTTCCTGTCTTTTCACTGGATGTTAGAGATCATAGCAGAAGTTCAGTGTTAGAAATACACAGAGAAAATGCATATTGACAAGGGGAGTGTAGAGGTGGGCGGGGAGTGTAGAGGTGGGCGGGGAGTGTAGAGGTGGGTGGGGAGTCTACTGACATCACAACTCCACCCACGAGCTCCAGACAACAGACCCGCCCACAGAATATGCAGTTTTTCGGGTCTCATAACAGACAGAGGGTAGACATATGACAGGTAAAGATACATGCAGGAGGCGTGTCTATCCTTATAGATAACCCCTATGGCAGTAGTTTAGAAAGGATGACATTGGGTTTACATCCACTTTAAGGATAAAAAGAAAAATGTGTGTCATTACAGGACCAGCAATGGCATTCAGGTGATTTCATTATGGAGCACCAAGTTATCAATATTTTCATCATTATGGAGCACCAAGTTATCAATATTTTCATCATTATGGAGCACCAAGTTATCAATATTTTCATCATTATGGAGCACCAAGTTATCCACTCACATAAGATTTATTGTTCAGCCAGAGATTACATTATAACTATACAGGATTTATATAACATCGACAGTTTGCGCGGTACTTTACAATATGAAGGGGGATG
Organism: Lithobates clamitans; assembly: GCA_037952925.1. NCBI lineage: Eukaryota > Metazoa > Chordata > Amphibia > Anura > Ranidae > Lithobates > Lithobates clamitans. Next base: position 1,231,242 of record JBBGZY010001609.1, read on the forward strand.
GTACAATTACAACACAATTCAATACAGAAGGAGAAAAGGAGGACATTGTCCATGGAGCTTACAATCTAAAGGGAGGGGATAATAGAAGAAACAGTCCACCTTTATTCCCATTGATCAATGTATGTTTACAGCTTCAGACAAAGTACATTGTCAACTCTGTCATAAAATCTGTCATAAACTCCGTCATAGCAAACCTTGGACCACATACATACAGTATCTTTGCACCTCGGATGAGACCTACCACACCACGACAGTTGGACAAGTGGAAGGAGAACACAATCAATCCAGCAATAATGTAAGTGTGTGATTGTGTGTTCGTTACGGTTTTGTAATTGTTTTAGATCAGCTGAACAAAAAAAAAAAAAAAGGACCAATCTATGGGCAACTTTAAAGGGTAAGTCCACTTTTTAATGGAAAGTGAAAAAGGTGAACCAACTCCTCTGGACCCTACTACATATAGCAGCTGTGATGCCCAGCGCTACCGGTGTAGTGGTCCATACACTCCAATGCACAGCCCCAGAGTGAGTATCCAGCATGATGCTCACAATGGCAAGCACTCATTGGTCAGCGTACCCTAGGGGTTGCCACCTTTTCTTCAAGCCAAACACGAGCACTTTAGCGGTGCACAGCAATTTTATTTTTTAAGGGGGGGGGGGACACTGTGGACTCTGGTGTAAAGGGGAACTCTCATGTAAAGGAGTTACTGCTCACTAGGGATGGGCTTTATGTTCGGGTCGAACATGAGTTTGATTCGAACATCGGCTGTTCACCGAATAGCAAACAATTTGGGGTGTTCGTGGCAAATTCGAAAGCCGCGGAAAACCCTTTAAAAGTCTATGGGAGAAATCAAAAGTGCTAATTTTAAAGGCTTATATGCAAGTTATTGTCATAAAAATTGTTTGGGGACCCGGGTCCTGCCCCAGGGGACATGGATCAATGCAAAAAAAAGTTTTAAAATTGGCGGGAGCAGTGATTTTAATAATGCTTAAAGTGAAACAATAAAAGTGTAATATCCCTTTAAATTTCGTACCTGGGGGGGTGTCTATAGTATGCCTGTAAAGGGGCGCATGTTTCCCGTGTTTAGAACAGTCTGACAGCAAAATGACATTTCTAAAGAAAAAAAAAAATTTAAAACTAAACGCAGCTATTAATGAATTGTCGGTCTGGCAATACACATAAAAGTTAATTGATAACTTTCCCTTCAGGTCTGATATGGACTTTAAGGGGAACCCTGCGCCAAAATTTAAACAAAAAATGGCGTGGGGTCCCCCCAAAAATCCATACCAGACCTTTATCCGAGCACGCAACCTGGCAGGCCGCAGGAAAAGAGGGGGGGACGAGAGAGCGCCCCCCCTCCTGAACTGTACCAGGCCACATGCCCTCAACATTGGGAGGGTGCTTTGGGGTAGCCCCCCAAAGCACCTTGTCCCCATGTTGATGGGGAGAAGGGCCTCACCCCCACAACCCTTGCCCTGTGGTTGTGGGGGTCTGCGGGCCGGGGGCTTATCGGAATCTGGAAGCCCCCTTTAACAAGGAGACCCCCGGATCCTGGCCCCCCCTGTGGGAATTGGTAATGGGGTAATGTACCCCTACCATGTCACAAAAAAAGTGTCACAAATGTTAAAAAAAAGACAATAGACATTTTTTGACAATTCCTTTATTATTGTCTTCTTCTTTCCCCGCTTCTTTTTCCATCTTCTTCTGGTCTTCCCTCAGTGTTCTTCTTCTTCCTCCATCCTGTTCTTCCTCCGCTTCTTCCTCTATCTTCCTCTGCTTCTTCCTCCGGTCTTCTCGTCCGGCATCTTCCTCCGGTCTTCTTCTTCTCCGCTTCGTCCTCCAGACGATCTGCCTCAATGGGAGTCTCCCTCTGTGCGACGCTTCTGTTCAGGTGACAGCTCTTATATAACGGAGGGCGGGGCCACCCGGTGACCCCGCCCCCTCTGACGCACGGGGACTTTCCTATGGCTTTCCCTGTGGTGTCAGAGGGGGGCGGGGTCACCCGTTTACGATTCCGATTGAATTGTCTGATGGAGCCTACACACGGTCGGAATTTCCGACAATAGGCTTGAACATTTGTTGTTGGAAATTCCGACCGTGTGTATGCGGCATAACTGTCTGGGGGATGGGCTAGCAGTGACACAACACTGATCGCTGCTTCCGATGAGAGGGAGCAGACGATCAGTGTCCTGCCCCTAGGCAGAATGGGGAGATGCTGTGTTTACACTGGCATCTCCTCGTTCTTCAGCTCTGTGATACGATCGCAGGCACCCGGCGGACATCGAGTCACAGCAGGGGCGAACGAGCACCGCACGGCACAAAATTTAAACTAACGTGTATATATACACGTCACTTTGCGCAGCCATGCCATTCTGCCGACGTAAAAGTACAGGAGGCGGTCGGCAAGTGCTTAAAGCCCCCCTTACATCAGAGTCCACAGGGCACCCCTTACCTTAGTGTACTCACTTGCTTGGAGGCAAGAGATAGAAGGGAAGGAGGGGGGGAGACTTCAGTTACAGACATTGGATGGTGAGCTCACTCACCCAAGGATGGAGGCTCCGGCATCGACACCTTCCCTCCACCATCATGTATCTGAGTTGAGTTGCTGAGCTTCAAACTTCCAGCCCCCACATCCCTTTCCCGAGGCACAGAACACTGGGGATTGGAGTGTGGGTGGGCACAGAGAGGGGTAGGGGTGGGAAGGGGAGGAGCAGATAAAGCCCTCTCTCCTGTCCGTGTATGGGGGTAGGGCCCATGTGCACACCTTTGCACTTGGCATTTGTGGTACTTGATTACTTGGGGAGCCACAGTCCATTCTGAATATTGTGTCCGGGTTTCAAATGGTCTGAAACCCAGACACACGATTCAAAACCTGAACTGTCTAGGTGAATCCCGGACAGGTGGCAACTCTAGCGTACCCACCCGACTGTGCTGACCAAGGAGAGGTACGTCTTTCTTCTGGGATACCTTAACAGAAGAGGAAGCTTGGGATGCACTTCTCAGGACAGTCACATGGCCATGCTTGCCAATGAGCGAACGTTATAAGGGACACTTACTGTGAGGGTTGTGTATTGCTGTGTACATGCGGCTACACCAGTGGCATGGGGCATCACAACTGCTATGGGCAGCGGGGTCTGGAGGGGTGGCAAGGATGTTTGGAGTCATTTCACCTCTTTTGGTGATATTTGATCACCTCTGCAGTTTTTATTTTTTGCGCTATAAGCAAAAAAAGACGGACAATTTTGAAGAAAAAAAAACAAAACAATATTTCATACTTTCTGCTATAAGTTATACTCAAAAAATGTAAAAAATAACATTTCTTTAGTAAAAATAAATTTTGTTTTCTTCTACATATTTTTGGTAAAAAAAAAAAAAAATGGTTTGCGCAAAATTTATAGCGTCTACAAACTATGGGATATATTTATGGAATTGTTATTTATTTTATTTTTTGACTAGTAATGGCAGCGGTCAGCGACTTTTAGCAGCACTGCGATGTTGCGGCGGACAAATTGGACACTAATACAGTGACCAATGCTAAAAATATGCACTGTCACTGTACCAATGACACCGGCAGGGAAGGGGGTTAACATCAGTGGCAATTCAAGTGTTAAAGTGATTGTAAAGCTTTAATTTTTTATTTTTTTTAAATAACAAACAAGTCATACTTACCTCCACTGAGCAGTTAGTTTTGAACAGAGTGGCCCCGATCATCGTCTTCTGGGGTCCCTCGGCGGCTCTCGCGGCTCCTCCCTGCATCCTATAACCCCCTAGGAGAAGCGCTATCCTGGGGGGGTTACCTTGCGGGCGCGTTCCCGAGTCCAGCATTCGGCATCCATAGACGCCGAATGTGGGACTCGATATACATGTAAAGCGCTGCATAAATTGACGGCGCTGTATAAGTACATGAAATAAATAATAAACAGTAATCCTACTAAGAGGCAAACACATTCTTAAATAGCTGAAGATAAACTCCATACAGGGCAGTTACATTAACAGGAGACATGCAACAGTTGGCAAGTCCGGGAAGTGTGCACATGAGAGATAGTATATTGTCCACTCATTATTCAGTCTGGACAGCAGCCAGTTCCTACAGCTCACATTTTTATAGGCTGTTTATACAGAAAAGTCTTTCACTTTTGCAACATCCATTTATTTTTTTACAGTGTGAGAAGAAGAACTTCCAAGCCGGAGACAGAAGGAGTCAGGAGAGATGAATGAGGACCAGCTGAAGGAACTCATAGTTGAGTATAGCCTGGATGATTGTGCCTTGGGCAACCAGGGCTTCAAACGAATCCTCCTGCAATTGTTTGGCTATCTGGGACATGGCAAATCCTCTCTAATCAACTCATGTAGACATGTCCTACGAGATAGAAACAATGTGTACAGGGAATATGCCAGAGCTGGAGCAGCGGATGGAGGGCTGACCATGGAGAGGAAATCTTATAAGTTAACCAAAACTATTACCATTGTGGACAACAGAGGATGCTCCACTCTCAATGGTTATGAAACTGGAGAGGTCTACGCTCAACTAGGTGAGTCATATTTAAAGAGAGCTGATTCTCTCTCCATATCAGAGAGGTGGCAGCAGCCCAAAATTCTCTAAGATCTCCCAGAACCATTTATACTCACACAAGACCCAAGGATAGCTGGTTGCCTCCTTCCAATTTACAAGTGTCACTTATCTTCTCCAGTGATACCAGACAAGATCTTCAGCAGACAGCCCTTTAGTTAGCTCTTCCTGGGGTATCAGCATCCAGGCACTCAAGTTGCCCATCTGAGGCCTCGCAACAGCAGACATGTGGCAGCAATGCTTTGGAGGGCAACAAGTCCTACCACTTAGGAAGGACTCCCTTCCTTGACCTCCTTGTGCCCCCGTCTCAACCCCGGGGTGAGATGGCTGTTGCAGAGCCGCCCCCCCATCTCATCATGGGCACCCGCTGGTTCACATATATGGGTTACCCCATAGGTAACGTATAAGTCGCCAACCTTCTTTTTAGACGGTATGGTATATATTTTTTAAGATCCTCCTTACCTATTGACCCCTTTTTCATCCAAGCCAAGAGAGCCAAGAGAGCCGCCGAGGGACCCCAGAAGACATCGTTCGGAGCCACTCTGTGCAAAACTAACTGCACAGTGGAGGTAAGTATAACATATTTGTTTTTTTTTAAATAATAACATTTGAACCTAGAGAGTGCCCCCCCCCCTCCTGAACCATACCAGGTTGCAGGGGTCTGTGGGCTTATCGGAATCTGGAAGTCCTCTTCAACAAGATCCCACCCCCACCCCCTCCCCCCTATGTGTAAAAAGTGAGTAAAGACACAACACGAGTTTCTGATAATTCCTTTATGAAAAAAACTAAAATAATGTAGATTCATCGTCAACCGCCCAGTGTTGTGGGGAAGAGGCCCTTGTCCCCACCAACATGGGGACAGGGTGCCTTGGGGTTGGGGAACAAAGCTGTTTTTTTTCAGAATTTTCTATTGCCGGCATTTCTTTGTTTACATACAGTTGATGGGTCATCAGTAATTAAGGATGCGGCGTCCGGCTTTCCGGCCCATTCTTTTACAACCAGCTATTCTTCACACAGAATTTGAATTGGTCAATCATTTTCAGATACATCCGGCTCTCCGAATAACCAAAAATTTGTCCTAATTTATATTCGGACCGAAACGTGTCTAATAGGCATTGGTTCTCTTGTGACTTTCAGCAGTTGTAATTCAGTCACTTTCTATCCACAGGCTGTAAGCTCTTACAGCTGACAAGTTTTTCAGAAGGGGAGAGCAAAGGGACACATCAGCTTCCTCCCTCTTTCTGCTCTAGCCTCCAGTTACTCTACCAGCCCCTTCCCTGAAGAGAAGAGTATGACCACCCTCAGCAGATCTTCATTCTGACCTAAACTCCCTGCTAGAGAAGCCTTGAGCCCTAGCTCTACTCTCTGTATATAGGTATACCTACAAAATACTCCACCATTAAGAGGAGCAACCCTTAAAAGGGACCTCTACCTGCCTACTAGGGTCCCCAGCCCCACATATCTTATTAGTGCTGGTTCAGGGGAAATCCCCACCAGCCCACTCTCTCTGCTTAGGCTGCCTAAATTATCAGAAAATGATGATTTTTTTTTTCCAGGTAACTTTGTTCCTCTAGATGAAAAAGTGGATTGGACAAAAGAGTATGAGCAAATAATCAAAAGTATGGAAGACCCAGACGTGAAGCCGAATTTCACTGATATCACTGTGCCAATATTTGTTTTTAGGTAAGCAAAGCAAATGTGTGAAGATGTCCTACTAGTCATTTTATGGACACTTGGTCAGCCAACTTTCTAACCTGTGATATTGGTTACATCCTTCCTTGTCAGGGGAGGTATGGATCACTTTTCCGACCATGGTTTGCAGCCGGTTTACAGGTGGTTAGGAGGTAATAATGTCACCTCCCAAATGTCTGTTTTTCATTTCCAAGGAAAATTTGACATTGAAATACTGTGCCTTAACCACCATAGCATTTGGCTTGTGGTTGCAAATCTTTGATTGAGTGGATTGAATCATTAGTGGAACACGTTTTTCATTTGCTAATCTTTACTCAGAGATACACAAAGCTCAATTTTTGGGGGGAGCGGCAAACAAACCTGGCCCCCTTCACTCGCACTACCCTCACCCCTGGCACTTGATCGATCGAATGGGAAGGCAGCAACCCATGGCCTTACCTTATCCTTAGCTGTCAATCTTGATGAGCCGGTGTTCGGGGGAGACCAGAAAGCCCCTGGGTTGATGCTGTTGATGCTGTTGCTTGTCTCCGGACAGCCTTCTCTCACTGTTGCTTCCGTGGCGATCTGAGTCAGGAACCTGCTCCCCCCTCCCCCCCTACAAAAAAAGTGCCAAATGTGGCAGTGGAGGAGGGAGGATACAATCAAGTGGAGCTTTGCCTTTTGGGTGGAGCTGCACTTTAACATTTAGGGTGATCAAGGGCTTAAATGTGTGCCTAACTATGTGTAATGTGTGCTGCTTTTACTAACAGATCTCTTTGTTTCTTATCTCTGCTTTGCAGGGATAAGAAACAGAGAAATTGTTCCCTCTGTACATAGCTCTGTGTTAAGTTGTCAACACAGGGCTCTGGGCTGTGATTAGACACAGCCGATCAGCAGATCTCGGCCATGAATCATTGGCCAGGACATGCTGACAGACTCCCTCTGTGTCCAATCACAGTGCGTGTCGCTTTGCCTGCACATGCTGCCTGTCCACAGTACATTTCCAGGTGGGCGTTCCATAAGTTTTTAATCTCTTTGCGGGTTTTGTAATCTGGGGCCTGGAACTTAAAGGTTCCAAAAGTGCCTCGGGTGGGACAGAACCTTCAATCCTGTGCCACTTACAGCCTGTGTGAGTACACCTGATATGCAAGGCCATTATCAGCCAAACCTCAGGAGAGCTCAGGGCTCCCATGTTGGAGACAAGGCTCCATCCAGCGGTCAGGTGTGTTCTAGCCAGGAGACAGGAGGTCTCAGAACAGGAATAAGGTGAGCTGCTATCAAGAGGTCATAGTGTGGACCCGTGCAGCACAGAGCTGTCAGTAATGCCGCGTACACACGAGCGGACTTTACGGCGGACTTTGCCCGGCGGACTGGATTTCGTCGGACAATTCGATGTGTGTGGGCTCCAGCGGACTTTGTTTTCTAAAAAGTTGGACGGAATTAGATTTGAAACTTGTTTAAAATTTATCCGACGGACTCTTCTTTCTAGCGGACAAACCGATCGTCTGTGTGCTAGTCCGACGAACTCAAACTGACGCATGCTCTGAAGCAATTACAAGACGGAAGCGCTCGGTCTGGTAAAACTAGCCTTCGTCTTGAAGCTAGCACATTCCTCTTCTGTCGTCTTTTAATACAGCCTTTTTTTAGGATTGATAATGCGAGAGGAATGAAGTTGTTTTTCTGCTTTATATTCACACAGAGTTCTCACAAACTTCTTTCTTCATGATTTATCCTCCTGCCATGACTAATATAATATTTTGTAACAGTCAGATCTCCATAACTTTTAAATTTTAAAATATTTTTTTTTGTTTTTTTTTGTCTTTTTTTTTATTTCAACACTTTAGCTATTTTACAATGTGTGTTAAATGCTAACCACATTTTTGGTGTGTATTTTCAAGTTACCACAATTAACATTCATATTTTGTGTTGTTTTAAAGAACCTTAATGAGGTTGTTGTCCCTTGTTCATTAGACATAGGGGGGTGTATTTAACAAATGCAAAATCATTTTTCCCTCCAATTGCTAATTATACATATAATTCCACATAAAGAGCATTTTGAAGTGTGTTCGCTGTGGATCCGAGGGGCACATGCAAGGAAGCCCAAACAAAAACAATTAATTTTTATTTGACATGATTTTCGGAAAAAATCAGCAGAGCTTCCCCCGAGCTTGTTTTTGACAAAAGGCTTAAATCATTTAAGAATATCAAGTGAAACGTTCACTTGAGAAATTGCACACCAAGTGCACTTGTTGGAAGTGCAGTCGCAGAAAAACTGAGGGCAAGAGCTTAAATTCGGGGAAGCTCTGCTGATTGATTCCTAAAATCATGTAAAATCAAAATAAATTCTTTTTATTTGAAAAAACACACATAGGGGTTGATTTCCTAAAGGTAAAAAGCCTGTGCATTTTGGAAATTGCATTTGCCCTCTGCAAGAGCAGTTGCTCCCAAGCTTTATTAAATGTGAAGCAGCTCTGCTGACTTCCATCATCCAATCATGTGCAAGCAAAAATGTTATTTTTTTGGTTTTACTTGCACAGGATTGGGTACTCTTTGCAAAGTCAAGCTTTTAACTAATTTCTGATGCTCTGGAGCAATTGCACTTGCAGAGGGCAACTGCCCTCTGCAAAGTGCACAGACTATTTGCTTTTCTCAAATCAACCCCATAGTCTTTTCGACCTGTACCTGCCTACTCCCAAACAAAATGGCGTCTTTTAATCAAAAGACATAGGCAAGAATGTAAGGTAAACCCAAAAGTATTTTTTTAATAAACCAAAAAATTAGGAAGGCAACACTGGACACACTTTGAGAATCTGGGAAGCCTTTCGTCCCCCAGGACACACATCAAGTTTCAGGACAAGAAAATAGGTATCTTGCGACTATAGGGAGCACAGGGAGCACAGTCAGAACAGACAGAAACCAGGCAATCACTTTCGACTCTTCCGTGTAGCCTTCCCTCCACGCTTCTCTGCAGCCTTCCCTCCACGCTTCTCTGCAGCCTTCCTCGGAGGTTGTGCCTCTGGTGGTGTACTTGGGGCAGGAGGAGGAGGAGTAGGAGTAGGAGTGGCTTCATCTGCTAGATATGTGTTAGCAGTAAGCTCCCCTCTCAAGCCCTTCTGGTAAGCCTGGAAAAATAGACCCTCACAGAGGAGGCGTTGGCCCTTTTCCAACTCCTGTAATCTGCAGGCTATATAGGTGCCATACGCCTCCTCTACATTGGGAGGTTTACTCAGGATCCGGCTTGCTTCCCGTATGAGCTCTAGGGATTCCTGCTCTGTTGCAGTCATCCTCCTGGGCCTTTGGTGGAGAATGCGGAGGGGAGGCACCTGGCACTCCGTGCGGCTTCTACTTGGCCCAGCCACAGCCTCCTCCTCTCTCCCACTGGGCAAGGCCTCCTCCTCTCTCCCACTGGGCAAGGCCTCCTCCTGGCTGAGGTCATCCTGTGTAAAAAAAAGGGACATAGTTGTAATTTTCTGTTATGCAATCACACACAATTTTCAGCTCCTAACTTTCAAAGATAATTACACAAAATAGTAAAGGCTATCTATTTGACCACACCATTATTTCAGATGATCAACAAGATCTGAAGTTACGTATATATTTGGCCACTACTGTCTAGTGATATGTCTACATATTACTCTTTGTGCAGAAGTGATTTTTGATGAAGCACTTTCAAAATTAACACCTTAACATCATTAATAACATTTACACAATCCCAAAATCTTCCAAAAAAGTATACCTGGCTGAAGCTGGGCGCATCCACTTCATCTATGGTGAAAAGGCCCAGTTCATCCTGGGACTCCTCAGCTGGGGTGGAGGTGGATGGAAGGCTGGAGGGAAGGCTGGAGGGAAGGGTGGAGGGAAGGCTGGAGGGAAGGGTGGAGGGAAGGCTGGAGGGAAGGGTGGAAAGGGATTGCCTGGCTTCGGTCTGCTCATCCAGGAATCGCAGTTTGTGGTAATACCACAACTTGGGTACATAAACTTGGTCAGCTGCTGCCCCGGATCTCAGCGACTCCTGGATTTTTCTGTGTTCCCACTTATACATATTACGCAAGATACCTATTTTCCTGTCCACAAACTTGAGGTCTGCCTGGGGGAGTCGAGTCTTCACAAACTCTAAAAGTGTGCCCAGTGTTGCCTTCCTAACATCACGATTATAATATTGGGGGTGTTTGACCTCCCAGAGGTTTTTCTTCTGCTCATATAGATCAATGAAATGTGTCAAAAACTCTTCCTCTTTAAAGGGATTCATTATTTCTGCAAGACAAGACACAAGATCAAAACTTAAATGTCAGTCCCAAATCTCAGGATTAGTTTGTGTTGTAATCTAGGGGACACACACAAACACACACACACACACACACACACACACACACACACACACACACACACACACTTTAATCTTACCTTCGTTTGTTCCGCTCGCTACTTCCGCACGGACATACATAGGCCATCGTACTAGCTTTATATACACTGCGCATGTGTCATGCTCCGCCTGCGTCGCCCGCCCCTGACGTTCGTAAGTACGATTTGGCCCCGCCCCTTCACTCTTCGTTGCGCAGTGGGAGTAGATAGCAAAAGATGGCGGAGCGATTAAGTGAAAGTAGCGCGGAGGAAAGCCCGGAGCCCCAAACATCCACATCCCGGACGAGATATAAGGCCACCAACATGGCTTTTGAAGAGATGGTGGAGATGGTGTCCATATTGAGAAGGGAGGACTACGATGGCAAAAAAGGACCGTACACACGACCCAATCTGAGAAAGGACAAAATAATGTCCTCAGTTGTCACCGCTCTTGAAGATAAATTTGGTACAAAACGTTCGAAAGAACAATTGAGGAATCGGTGGTCTGACATCAAAAGTCGTGAGCCAGAACAATATTGGCGAATAAAGAAGCTGCTGAAAAAAAGTAAGTACTTGTGTTTTACTATTGAGATACAGAACTTGCATGCTGATCCTTATTTTTGGCGGTTTTTCTGCATCGTTCGTAAATACCGTTCTTTGGAATAGATCGGATACTTTATAAAGTGACGTTATTTTTTCGCCAAATACGATGGGACAGGGTTGGATATACATTTATGGCTTGATAATTTGTCGAATTCCCACAATGAGTTGATGTGGTGTAGATGTGTTTGAAAATATAATGCTTCATCCAAAATGATTCAGTGTAATGTAGGGACAGGACACAGCAGCTGTTTCCACATCTGGACTCACGAGCACTATAGTTAGTGGGAATGATTTAGCAGTACCACTATTGTTCTTCGATTTTATTTTTTAAAAAATTTACTTTGAATTTTATTCCGTACGTTTTTTGGCTCTGCGTAACTTCTGCATACTTTCAGCTATTAAAACCATTCAACTATTAAAATGTTCGTCTCTTTTAGCTGATGTGTGGTCATTTTCAAATTTTTTACTAACATTTATACTTTCTTAAATAATAATTTTTTATTCACTTTTTTCAACATTGAATTCAATGGGAGCATGCTTGAAATCCTCAAATTCTTCTTCCGCTCCCAAAAGTTTCAGGTCCTTCATACTTTCACCTAGAGACACCCAACAAACTTTACAATGTTCACTAAATATTCATCTATCTGGCTATATCCTTTCTGTTTGATATTTTTTAAAATTTTGGAGAAAAAGCTTTTTGTTTCGAGGTCATTTCGTGACATTTTAGACATTAATCAGAGTGTACTGTGTTTGTTTTGTTGCCATGGTTACCCAAGCTTCTGTTATACACAGGGGGGGAGGTGGCTGGAGCATCTCAGCTCTGATTACAGAGCCCGGGGGAGGGGACAGACACACCATGTACTGATTTATAATATAGGAATATGATGGGGCAGTTTTGATGGCGGTCATTTTAGCCATTTAGCTATTCAGCATTCCCACGCATTTTGCTAAGGAAATGCATTTTCTAGTGTACTATGTGACCATAACTAAATTTTTGAGGGGTAATACACATAGGAGATCATTGAGGTGTCAGCATCTGTGAAAATTGCCAAAAAATATTAACCAACGTTTTACTTTATTTCTTAAAACATAAAAGATCAGTGTGTTTTAACTATACCTTTTTTTCAAATCTCATAGGGGAGAAAAGACTCAGACAACAGTCCAAGGATCTCAGGACCCCCCCAAGTCACCAGCCTGAGGCCGAACCTACCCCAAGCCCCAGCCCAAGACCACGCCCACCCGACGACCTTGAGGAAGGAGAGGTGGAGGAAGTGTGCGAGGTTTCAAGCCCACCAAGTGAGTGACTGACACCCCAGCTTCAGTTTTACTGTATTTTGGCGTGCATATTGTAAACCTTGTTTTTATTCACTCGTTTTAGGTGAGTTTCTGGTTGTGGAAGGCCAAGCGGCAGAGCACTTCACCACAGACAGTGCACAAAGATTAATTGGCCATATTATGCTGTGGAATGGCCACATAGATCAAATGCGTGAACAAATTCACAGCATGAAACTTCGCCTGGACTCCATGCAACAGGAAATGAAGAACATGATTGATGTTTTGGGCCGAATATAATCACGTTTGGCCTAAAAACATCAATCATGTTCTTCATTTCCTTGTGAAGTTATTTTGTTATCCAAAATTTTTTGAATATTTTGGGGGTATACCCAAATTTACAATGTGTGATGCACACGGTGTGTCATCATGTGCTATCTTCCATCATGGGTTAGCAATGTACTTGTTTTGTGTTTGCAAACCCTTCATCCTGAAAATTCTTTGGTGGTGAGAGGAACCAAAAATGGGATTGCACACACAAAACACGTACATTGCTCTCCCATGATAGGAGATAGCACATGTTGACTTGACCCTTTCTTAAAGCTCAATTTTGAGCATCTTATAAATGACCAATTTCTGCAAGGGTGACATTACATGCACCGTTCTAGAAATATTGAACTTTGTAAGTTCATTTATTGTAAGTTTTGTTTCTAAAAACACTGTTGTGTATGTAAATCTTGTTAGATAAAGGTCTATATATTTTGGAAAAAATGGCTTGAATAATTTACTAAAATAGTATTTTTTTACACAACGTAAAATATTTTTGAAAAAAAAAAAAAAAAAAAAATTAAAAAATATGTGCAAAAATGCACCTTTCAATGTGCACCAAGTAAAATTTTTTACCCTATACAATGTGTGTGGCTGTTTCTTGAAGTCAAAATTTGGGGTTTGTTTTTGTGGGCCTGATTAACTAAAGCTAAATGCACTTGACACTACTACAAGTGCACTAGGAGACAGACATAACTTAAAGGTAAACAACAATAAAAACAAGATATTTAGATAAACCAATTTTCTTTTTTCTTTTTAATACAAACTTACAGCTGTTGCTGAATAGCAATGGCCCCCCGACCATTAAAATAATTCACATAACGGTCACGCACTTGACGTGCGGTTCGGGGGGCCAAGCCAATACGCCCAATTTCTAGGCCTGTGAAAGTGCTACTAGCCTCTTCCAGTCTGGGCTCAGGCCCAACAGAGGATAGATATGTAGCTGAATGTCTCCTTAAAAAGTTATGCAAGATGCAGCAAGCAAGGATGACGTGGTTGATTTTATAGTCCGCCAAATTAATAGCCGTAAGGAAGATACGGAACCGGCTGGCCAGAATACCAAAGGCATTCTCCACAACCCTTCTTGCTCTGGCCAGCCGATAATTAAATACCCTCCTCTCAGGGGTGAGTGTCCTTTGGGGGAACGGCCTCATCAAGTTCTCACAGAGAGCAAATGCTTCATCAGCAATAAAAACTGAGGGGAGTCCATCCACATTATCGTCATCAGGTGTCAATTCCAGGCCACCGGTCTGGAGACGATGGCACAGCTCGGTCTGTGCAAAGACTCCTCCATCAGACATCCGGCCGTTCTTCCCCACAAACATAAACTCCAAATGTGCCGAGACCACCGCCATCAAAACTACACTATGGAACCCCTTGTAGTTAAAGAAATAAGACCCCGAATGCGGTGGTGGCACAATACGGACGTGCTTCCCGTCAATCGCCCCTACACAGTTGGGAAAGTCCCAACGGTCAGCGAACTGGGAGGCCACAGTCTGCCATTCCTGTGTACTTGTAGGAAACTGTGGAGTGCAAAAAAAAAAAGATAAGGACTTTAATAACAAAAATTGTATTTCAGATTACACCAAAACATTAGTAAACAACAGCAGTCAAATATTATGAATATGTGTGTTTGTAATTGAAATGTTGAAAAACATAAGGCACACTTATAAGATTAATCACCCCCTATGATGGCCCATTGATACATTTGAATGTGGGGGAGGGGTTCTAATTAGGTTAACAAACACACCTGACTGGCTGAAACATTAGTGGGGTGGGGGAGGGGTTCTAATTAGGTTAACAAACACACCTGACTGGCTGAAACATTAGTGGGGTGGGGGAGGGGTTCTAATTAGGTTAACAAACACACCTGACTGGCTGAAACATTAGTGGGGTGGGGGAGGGGTTCTAATTAGGTTAACAAACACACCTGACTGGCTGAAACATTAGTGGGGTGGGGGAGGGGTTCTAATTAGGTTAACAAACACACCTGACTGGCTCAAACATTAGTGGGGTGGGGGAGGGGTTCTAATTAGGTTAACAAACACACCTGACTGGCTGAAACATTAGTGGGGTGGGGGAGGGGTTCTAATTAGGTTAACAAACACACCTGACTGGCTGAAACATTAGTGGGGTGGGGGAGGGGTTCTAATTAGGTTAACAAACACACCTGACTGGCTGAAACATTAGTGGGGTGGGGGAGGGGTTCTAATTAGGTTAACAAACACACCTGACTGGCTGAAACATTAGTGGGGTGGGGGAGGGGTTCTAATTAGGTTAACAAACACACCTGACTGGCTGAAACATTTGTGGGGTGGGGGAGGGACAAACAAGACAATGGAGCAGACAATATACATTGTTCAATGGACTATAGGCTAGAGATAAAAATGGACCCAGCATTGCATGGTGGGGAGGTTAATGAAAGAAATTATGCATGTAGGGCAAAAAAATGATTAAAATAGGCATGCACAAAGATAAAGGGGACATTCACAGCAGATTGAAAGCATGGCAATTAGGTAAAGAGGACAGTTCTACAATACATCCAAAAACAGTTAATACATATCATGTAATGTTAAAGGATAAGACTTACCTTCATATATTCCTTCTGCAGGACCTGAATAATAGCAGAACAGGTCTCTGGGATTATGATCCCCAGAGCCTGGGGGGAGATGCCTGTCGAGAACTTTAAGTCCTGAAGACTTCTCCCTGTCGCCAAATAACGTAACGTGGCAACTAGCCTCTGCTCCGCACTGATGGCTTGCCTCATGCAGGTATCCTGCCTGCTGATATAGGGGGTCAGCATAGCCAGCAGACGCTCAAAGATGGGGTCCGTCATCCTGAGAAAATTCCTGAAATCATCAGGATTATTCTCACGGAGCTCACGGAGCAAAGGCATATGACAGAACTGGTCACGCTGGCGCAACCAATTCTTGGTCCATGAACTCCTCCTCGCCCTGTTCATGGACTGGACTCGGGTCAAAGTATTAACCCCAACACCAAGTCCCCACACAGCACGAACTCGAGAACGAGAACGTCCACTCGACATGGCTTCAAAACGGTCGGCTGCTCAAACAAACAAACTTATAACAAACGCACTGAAGAACAGCAAGGCCTATGAAGAACGACCTGAAAATCAGGAACGAGCGGAGCAGAACGGCCTGCAAGGCAGGTTACGAACTGACCAACACGCACTGAAAAGCAGATACAAACCTCACAAGCACAAACTGAACCGCAGAAAACGAACGAAATAAGCTGAAGTGTGAAAAGCGCGAATCGTCTCTAACCAAACTTCTACTAACACGAGATTAGCAGAAGGAGCCCAAAGGGTGCCGGAGTGGGGCTTGGACTTCCTTTTTCTAGTCCCGTCGTACGTGCTATACGTCACCGCGTTCAAAACCAGCGGACTTTTGCAGTGACCGTGTGTGGCCAAGTCCGTTCGTTTTTAAGTCCGGCGCAAGGAGCAAACAAAGTCCGACGAAAAGTCCGCCGGGCAAACTCCGCCGTAAAGTCCGCTCGTGTGTACGCGGCATCAGGGAACCAAGGAAGAGGCGAAAGAGACACAGAATTCTGTGAGACGGGGCATCTCAAGACAGAAGCCTGTACAGCCAAGTTTTCATTTTGTGTTTGCTGGAAACCGAAAAGAGTGGTGCTGCCAACCAGGGAGCCAGGTGGCTTGACATTTTCCAGTTGCTTGCTTTGTGAAAATTAAACCCTTGTGAGGGCAACTATATTTTACATGAAACATTAATTTTCTTTTAAATAAAAGTGGGCTGCCACGCCTCTAAACTGAAGTTGGACTGACGCATCTCACGTATTACGCATCTACCACACGGGCTAATGATCCCCTATTCACAATATGGATTTATTTGATTGGATTTTTTTTAAGCCAAATGTATATCATTATGACCCCATCATCAGCACCATCATTATCTCAGGGCCAAGTACAATTTGTTTTAACAAAATATTACTCATGTATCAGCCTCTCATAAAATGTGCAATATTTGTTACAGTGTGAAGAGGAACCTTGCACCACACGAGGAACAGGAGATCAAAATGTTCCTTACTAACTGCCGCAATTTAACAGGTACAGATTCATGGATTGTCTCGTAATTTGCTACCAGCAAGATGAAAACATTGTTATTCTTAGGTCTAGATATAGGTTTGGGGAAGCTGCTACATCGAGCTGACCAAATTACAGTGCCCCAGGAGTGTCTGAGGTACACTATATTGTCAAAATTACTGGGACGCCGGTCTTTACACACACATGAACTTTAATGGCATTGCAGTCTTATGCCCCGTACACACGGTCGGACATTGATCGGACATTCGGACAACAAAATCCTAGGATTTTTTCCGACGGATGTTGGCTCAAACTTGCCTTGCATACACACGGTCACACAAAGTTGTCAGAAAATCCAATCATTCTGAACGCAGTGACGTAAAACACGTACGTCGGGACTATAAACGGGGCAGTAGCCAATAGCTTTCATCTCTTTATTTATTCTGAGCGTGTGTGGCACTTTGTGCGTCGGATTTGTGTACACACGATCGGAATTTCCAACAACGGATTTTGTTGTCAGAAAATTTTATAGCCTGCTCTCAAACATTGTGTGTTGGAAAATCCAATGGAAAATGTGTGATGGAGCCTACACACGGTTGGAATTTCCGACAACAAGGTCCTATCACACATTTTCCATCGGAAAATCCGACCGTGTGTACAGGGCATAAGTCCGTAGGGTTCAATGTTGAGTTGGCCCACCCTTTGCAGCTATAACAACTTCAACTCTTCTGGTAAGGCCGTCCACAAGGTTTAGGAGGGTGTCTATGGGAATGTTTGACCATTCTTCCAGAAGCGCATTTGTGAGGTCAGGCACAAAAGGTGTTCTATTGGGTTGAGGTCAGGCCAGTCAAGTTCCTCCACCCCAAACTCGCTCATCCATGTCTTTATGGACCTTGCTTTGTGCACTGGTGTGCAGTCATGTTGGAACAGGAAGGGGCCGTCCCCAAACTGTTCTCACAAAGTTGGGAGCATGAAATTGTCCAAAATGTCTTGGTAGCTTGACGTCTTCACCACTTAAGGACCAAACCTCTTTTTGAGATTTGTTGTTTACAAGTTATAAACAAGTTTTTTTTTGCTAGAAAATTACTTAGAACCCCAAACATTATACATTTTTTTTTCTAACACCCTAGAGAAAAAAATGGCGGTTGTTGCAATACTTTATGTTACACCGTATTTGCGCAGCGGTCTTACAAGCGCACTTTTTTTGAAAAAAATATACTTATTTGAATTAAAAAATAAGACAACAGTAAAGTTAGCCCAATTTTTTTATATCGTGAAAGATAATGTTATGCTAAGTAAATTGATACCAACATGTCACACTTCAAAATTGCGCCCGCTTGTGGAATGGCGACAAATTTTTACCCTTAAAAATCTCCATAGGCGACATTGAAAAAATTCTACAGGTTGCATGTTTTGAGTTACAGAGGAGGTCCAGGGCTAGAATTATTGCTCTCACATTAGCGATCGCAGCGGTACCTCACATGTGTGGTTTTCATATGCAGGCGCTGCTCACGTATGCGTTCGCTTCTGCACGCGGGCTCAGCGAGACGGGGCGCGTTTGAATTTTTTTTTTTCTTATTTATTTTACCTTTTATTTTTATTTTTTATACTATTCTTTTAAAAAAATGTGTCACTTTTATTCCTATTACAAGGAATGTAAACATCCCTTGCCCACCGGTAGACTGCACTATATAGTTTGAACTGTATTATATATACACTACACGGACTGCACTATATACTCTGAACTGTATTATATATACTACACTGACTGCACTATATACTCTGAACTGTATTATATTTACTACACTGACTGCACTATATACTCTGAACTGTATTATATTTACTACACGGACTGCACTATATACTCTGAACTGTATTATATTTACTACACTGACTGCACTATATACCGTATTTATCGGCGTATAACATGCACTTTTTTCCCCTTAAAATCAGGGGAAAATCGTGAATGCGTGTTATACTCCGACCCCCGCTGTTTGTGAGGGGTAAAACCGATGCCGAAAAAGACCGAGAAGAGCCGAGCCGAGTACACAGTACACTCAGCTCGGCTCTTCTCAGCTGCGCTCGTAGTGACGCCGTCCCGCCTCCCTGCTGTCTGAGTGGGAGAGGAGCGAGCGTCGACGAAAAAGACAGAGCCGAGTGTGGTGTCATGTGTACTCGGCTCGGCTCCGCTCGCAGTCCCGCCTCCTAGCCCCACCATTGGACCGGTGATGTGTCCATCATAGGAGCCGGGCCACTGGGCGGGACTGCAAGACGACCGGCGCAATAATTTAAAAAATCTCAGCGGCACAGTCATTAAACGATAATGCTGCAATTTTGGGCAAGGCTGCAGATGAACACTGGGCAAGGCTGTACACTGGGCAAGGCTGCAGATGAACACTGGGCAAGGCTGCAGATGGACACTGGGCAAGGCTGGACACTGGGCTGCAGCTGGGCAAGGCTGCAGCTGGACACTGGGCAAGGCTGGACACTGGGCAAGGCTGGACACTGGGCAAGGCTGCAGATGGACACTGGGCAAGGCTGGACACTGGGAAAGGCTGCAGATGAACTCTGGGCAAGGCTGCAGATGAACTCTGAGCAGGGCTGGGCAAGGCTCCGCCAACGTGCTGGGTTCCTGGCTTGGTACCTGCTGATGCTTTCCCACTTCTTCACCGTCCCCATGTGGTGAGAAGACTGCTCTGGTACATGCATCAGCTTACTCACTGTAGTCTCCGGTAGTAAGATGGACGGTCCCTTAGTGGCGACAGCTTCCTCTCTACCTGCAACCACAAATAGTTCCCTGTCCGGCTGAACCTTCTCAAGCCGGTTGGACTCCAATCCTGCAGTCCCAACCCTATGCTGCTTCTCCTGCTCCTGGATAAGCCTCAGGCTTCCGTCCTAGCAGCCCAGGATGGCATAACACACGTCCAACCAGACAGCCATCCAGGTGGCACAGAACGCTGATCACCTTACTCCACCCAAATAAATAGGCTCTCCCAGCAGGCCAAGGGACCAAAGAAACCCCTGCCAATTGGCTGAGACACCACATCCATTCATAATCTGATCTTACTGCACCCTTGTCAATCCAATGTCACCAGAACAGTGCCACCCAGTGACAGAAGAGGGAAGGTGCAGCAATCCAGAATTTGAGAGGAATCAGTGGATTTTCTATCAATCAGATAGGACAATTACCACTTGGCAAACTAAATTTAGTACCAACCTTGCCTAAACACCAGGGTGCTACATCAATATTGAACTAAGACTGGGATGCCATTAAAGTCCATGTGCGTGTAAAGGCAGGTGTCCCAATACTTCTGACATTATAGTGTATATAAATTTTTAGCAGGGGTTCCCTGAGACTGGAAAGTTATTTCAAGGGTTCCTCTGTGTTGAAAAGGTTTACAAAGGCTGGTCTATTTTCTTAAGTGGCGTACGCTGAAGATAAGTTTTCCTGCACACAGAGGTTGGCTTCTCTATTGTTTAGGAGCAGAGCCAAGCCAGACTTTTACAAAACATATGTTTAAAAAAAAAAAAAAACAATTCTACCATTGTATTTGTGTATCTATTTTCTTTATTGATCTTAAACAAATTCCATGTCTGGCACTGAAGGTAATAGTCTTCTCTGCCCTCAGAACTTTTCCCGATCATCGTCCTCACCCACAAGACAAGCGGCAACTTCACCAAGTTCCGTGACCTGTTTGAAGGGATGGGGGCGGAGGAGATATTTATCGTGGAGAACTACACAGCCGAGGACCACACCGAGACCCGGGGAAGACACCTTCAATTCCTGAACCTGATGTACAAAGCTATACAAAACGTCAACTTCAAAATGCAGAAGAGAATTGACCAAAAAAAAGAACGGGCCCAACAGAAAACTTTTCTGTATTCTTTTTTGCACAGACGGCAAGAACGACAAGAATTGGATACCACTCCTGACGACATGGGATACCAACAATATAATCGATATTTTCATTAATTTAATTTACTTAGCTAATTGGGTATAAATGTTCTACTTATAAACAACTGTATTAAATCCAAAAACACAAATGTAATATATTGCAGCTTACCAATCCTTAGATGTGGTGGCTGCATTTGTTTTCTTCCTTTTAGATTTTTTTTTCTTTCTTTGAACCTGTTGATCCTGACAATAGGTTTATTTTTTAACAGACCGAGCTGTCCAGTAAAAGTAGGTGTAATGCCGCATACATAAGGGCGGACTTTTCAATGGACTAGGTCCGGCGGACTTTCCGACGGACTTTCCGACGGACTTTTGAATGAACGGACTTGCCTACACACGATCAACCAAAGTCCGACGGATTCGTACGTGATGACGTACGACTGGACTAAAATAAGAAAGTTCATAACCAGTAGCCAATAGCTGCCCTAGCGTCGTTTTTTGTCCGTCGGACTAGCATACAGACGAGCAGACTTTTCGACCGAACTCGAGTCCATCGGAAAGATTTGAAACATGTTTTATTTCTAGGACTGTCGGACTTTTGGGAAAAAAAGTCCGCTGGAGCTCACACACGGTCGAATTGTCCGACGGAGTCCGGTCCGCCGGACCTAGTCCGTCGAAAAGTCCGCTTGTGTGTACACGGCATTAGACGGTTGAGCCAAACCATTTGCAGGGGTGATTACAGTGGTCACTTATTATTCATTTGTAAAACCTTTATCCAAAAAGGAAAATAAAAAGTGATGCTGTAAGTTCAGCTTTAAATTGTTAGTCAAGACCATCTAAAATCTGGCCATACACCAGTGGAATTTAAATCCCCAAATTTTCCCTTTTTTTTTTTCGGGAACATTAGTTTGATTTTCTCATGGTTAGTGGGGTCAGATCAACGTTCATTTTCAATCAGTGACGAGAAAATGTGAAGGTGCAGAATGGAGTTTTTTTCTCTCACAATTCTGAAGTGGATGAAATGTAGCGCTAAGGGTAATAACACAGTAAAGTGCACGAACAAATAATAAATGATCTAATAAGCATCCGGTATAGTGATAGAGTCCATCATGGTGTAATAAGTAATATAAAAAATAAGTCCCATGGTACAAATCAGATCCTAGAAAGGAAAACTAAGTGGGAGTCCACAACCATAAAGTGATAATCTTCAAACAAGTAAAATGAGATGTAATATGAAAGATCCAGGATGGTGAGTCCTCTCTAGGGGGATGAGATTAAACACTCTTATGCCGCGTACACACGAGTGGAATGTCCGACAGAAAAAGTCAGACGGAAGCTTTTCATCCTCTATTCCGATCGTGTGTAGGCCTCATCGGACTTTTTTTTAACAAAAATTCTGACGGAATTAGAAATGGTCTGTATGCTGTTCTGATGGACCAAAAACGATGCATGCTCTGAAGCGTTCTGGACAGTCGGACTTTGGTGTGACCGTGTGTAGGCAAGACCGCTTGAGCGGAATTCCATCAGAGTTCCGTCAGAGAAACCTTCAGAGTTTATTCCGACGGCAAAACTGGTCAAGTGTACAGGGCATTACCGGAACCAATGGACCAGCATGTCAGCGACACCGAATCACCAAATCACTCCAATGTGAACCTGGGCTTAAACTAATTTAGTTGACTCAATGATGGCAAGGGAAAATGTTCTGACAAATGATTTTTCATGATTTCCATATGAATGTTTGAACGAGAACCTAACTGTGTATGGCCAGCTTAACACTACCCTCTTCCATGGTGGGCCAGGAGATAACAGCATAGTTCTCAACTGTCCCTGATTTCGAGGGACTGTCCCTGGTTTGGAGCAATGTCCCTCTGTCCCTCATTCCTCCTCATTTGTCTCTCATTTTGGTCTGATCTATAGAGATGTATACAAAATGAACTTTTTATCATTAAAAAACTGTTTTTAAGCACTAAACCTTTCATCTGATTTCTAAATTGTTGCATTTGTAATCTCCAAAAGCCAATATAAAGGAATAATAGTGGTAAAAAAAAAAAGCACTTGTGGGTTTAGCCAATCTTGTTTTTTTTTTTTTGTACAATTCTCCTTTAAGGGGGCGTGGCAAGGGGTGTGTCCTATGCCTGCATACTTTTGCTGATAGGTGTCTTTCATTCCCATCTCAAAAAGTTAGGAGGTGTGGATAACAGCTCCACAATGTGATGAAATAGGATGGCTGCTCTCTACTCTTCCATGATGGCTGCCTCGTAGGGGTTGTGACTCACCCTCACTTTCCTCCTCTGCTCTATCTGGCACCCAAGTCGAGTCAGTGACCTCCTCATTAAGGATAAGCTCCGGCGTATTCGCAACGCCCATGTGCAGAGCCCGCCAGGAAGTTGGCACTGCGCTAATCACAGGCAGTGAGACATTGTTCCAATGCGCGGCTGCAGAGATCGGGAAATGTCTCACTGTCTGTGATTAGCGCAGCACAGTGCAGTGCCGACTTCCTGGTGGGCTCTGTGCAAACACGCCGGAGCACATCCTTACTCCTCATCATCATCATCTCCTCCATTATATGGGGGATATTTCCTTCCTTCCACTCCCGAGTCCCACTGTCCTGTCAGGCAAATTAGGCGGCCACCCGCGAGGCCCTTGTGAGGGCGAGGCCTGAGGCGACCGCCTAATTTGCCTAATTAAAGAACCGCCTCTGCCTCCATCCTCATTACCACTGGAGACAACTTGGTAATATGCTGCGGCTGGGGGAACATGACTGCCAATTTGTGTACCACAATTCCTCCCCTCTCTGTAGGCTCATGTTCCTAACTTCCTCAACCTCAGAACCAACATCTGAATTCAGTAATGGCTGTGCATCATCAAGGAGCAAGTGGCTGATGCTATGTTCAAATAACTCAACTGACTCCTCCATGCCTGATGCTGGGGCTATGGCAGGAATAGCTGTGAACAAGGAGGCAGAATAAGCGGCATAACATGGCCAGCTTAACACTACCCTGGTTTCATTGCTCTTCCATCCAAAGTGGATAGGCCCTAAGACATGGAGTATGTTACTGGCAGGATCACCAGGAGAAAAGTTTGAGAAAAAAGGCTAATGCCGCGTACACACAGTCAGAAATTCAGCCAGCAAAAGACCGATGAGAGCTTTTGGTTGGAAAATACGATATTTATGCTCCATCTGACTTTTGCTGGCCGAATTTCAGCCAGCAAAAGAGTGAGAGCAGGTTCTCAATTTTTCAGTCCGAAAACGTTCAGATCGGAAATTCCGATCGTCTGTAGCAATTCCGCCGCACAAAATTCCTACGCATGCTCGGAAACAATTCGACAATCGGCCTCAGTGGGAATCTTCCACCGTGTGACGCCAGTGACCCCACCCTCCGTTATATATGAAGTGTCAGAAGAACCGAAGCGTCACATGGCAGAAGACTCCCACTGAGGCAGATTGTGCGGACGGAGCAAAGAAGAAGCCGGAGGAAGATGCGGGACGAGAAGAGCAGGGGAAGAAGAAGATAGGGAAGAAGAAGATGGAGAAGAGGAAGAAGAAGAACACCAAAGGAAGACCAGAAGAAAGAAGATGGCAGAAGAAGATATTAATAAAGGACTTGTCAATAACCGTCTCGTGTTTTTTACCATTACCAATTCACACGGGGGGGGGGCGAGATCTGAGGGTCCCCTTGTTAAAGGGGGCTTTCATATTCCGATAAGCCCCTTCGCCCGCAGACCCACACAACCACCGGGCAAGGGTTGTTGGGATGAGGCCCTTCTCCCCATCAACATGGGGACAAGGTGCTTTGGGGGGCTACCCTAAAGCACCCTCCCAATGTTGAGGGCATGTGGCCTGGTATGGTTCAGGGGGGGCGCTCTCTCGTCCCCCCTCTTTTCCTGCAGCCTGCCAGGTTGCGTGCTCAGATAAGGGTCTGTTATGCATTTTTTGGGGGGACCCCACGCCATTTTTAAAAAAAAATTTGGTGCGGGGTTCCCCTTAAATCCATACCAGACCTGAAGGGTCTGGTATGGATTTTGAGGGGGACCCCCACGCCATTTTTTTTATTTTGGCGTGAGGTTCCCCTTAATATCCATACCAGACCTGAAGGGCCTGGTATGGAATTTAGTGGGACCCCCACGCATTTTTTTTAAATTTTGGTTTGGGGTTCCCCTGTGGGGGAATCCCATGCCGTTTTTATCAATGAACTCTTATGTGTATTGCCAGACCGACAATTCATTATAGCCGGTGCTAGCGATAGTAGTGTAGCACTTACCCCCAAAGGAGCTGCTGGTTATTATTTTGGGTCTTTGCCGTCACCCCTTACCCACAGTTCATCATACCAGAAGCTTAGAGTCTATACTGGGCCTTGCGCCCACCGATGTATGCACCAGTCAATTAATTATTTTTCCAATGCTTTTTATTAAACAACTTAAGCAGTAGAGGGATGGAGAGTTAGGGGAAAGTTCAGATATCTTGTGCAGATCACTGAGGAACTTGAGATCCTGGAGACAAGTACACCTAAAGTCAATGGATCTTGCTCACCTGGATAGGCCTCTCTCACTGGCCTAGCAGCCGGAATGATGCACGGACAAAAGTCTCTGCCACAGACTTGATGAAAACAATAATTGTTGAACAATCCTCTGCCACAGGATTTAGAGTTAATTGGACAATCCTCTGCCACAGGATTTAGTAATGGTAACAAATACAGCAACACAGTACCAAAGTTCCTTTAAGCCGTCCGGCAGTACTGTGAGGTAGATTGGTTAGGATACATCTACCAATTGAGTCACCAGGCTCCTCTTGAGATACCAGCCTTTCGCTCGGTCCTCTATAAGATGAGTCCTCCCCCGGATCTTTCAATTGCTCGGCTTCTTCCCGCAGGACAGACAGCACAGGACCACCTCTAAACCAGTAGGCCCCAGGCAGCTTCTGGGCCTACTTGCAGTCATGTAGCCTCGGGCCAGCAGGGCCCCATGGCAGAAAAGGAGTTGTCACATACAGCCTGTTGCCCTTCCATCACTGGCCTGTGGTGACAACGACACCTACAGACAACAGTGTGGAACTGCACGCAACACAGCCAATGCTGGAACAGAGGCTAATTTAGCCATAACATTGAATCTGAACTGTGTACAGAACAGATAACCCACTAAATTTACATGCAAGCTCCTGATCAACAGGAGCAGGGCGCTTCACACTCCCAACACTACAAAAAGATGATGTCCTCAGCATCTGAGAAAAATAAATGGCTCTCAATCCTGAGAGTCAGTATCTGAACCACAAAACTTGGATGGGAGAGGGGAGGGTAAGAAATAAGAAATTTATAGATTTAAAACATGAACACACAATAAGATCACATTAATATACATTACAACCCCTCAATCTCTGCCTAAACCACCCACTCTCCAGCAGCTTGACAGAAGATCCGGTTTACCTGAAAAAGAAACACAAAGACACATAAGCAAAACATAAAACAGCATTTCTGTACATCAAGAAGCGAAGCTGCACTTCCTAAGAAATGAAACTTTCCTTCATACTTTAAGTGCAAACGAGCTAAACTATAACTTAAAAGTCCAATTCTCTCTATGGGCGACTCCCACCACCTAGTGGCAGAAATGTAACATGACAAAGAGTCTTTAGGTGTGGAAATGCTGAAGTAGGTGCAAACTCTTGACCACAAAGTTCTCACCGACCCTGACACTATCTAACTATGCACCCCATAGTCTCTTTTTTTTTTCAGTCTCTTGGCAAAGTGAGGGAAAAAAACACAACAGTCCCTCTGGATAATCACCAATAGAACCGGGGATCCGGCTCAGTGTCTTCCCCTGCTTATCCAAAGTGGTAATGAAGTAAACAATGTTGTCCTTTCCAGGCCTGCAGATGACCATCTTGTCAGCATGGATGTGCCGGCCATAACTCCAATGCAGCAGGCACCCACTGAGGAATAGCCAGTTCTCTGGAAAGTTTTTGGCACACACAAATAGTCCTAGACAGCTTCATCGTACCACTGCTCTCGGTTGGCCTCGATTTCCTGCATAATTTCTTTAGTAACATAAGGAAACTCCAGACCGTACTCTGTGGCAACTCTTTTGGTGAGCACTCTTTGCAATCGGGCAAGTCTAGGTAAAGATCTAGTTTTCCCCAGACCAGGAGGCACACAAGAATTTGGAGACTTGCACACCATAGATCTGATGGACATCTGTCCAGACTCAAATGAACTAGTAACTTTAGACAATGTCTCTTTAGTAGTGCTGTGTGGCTCCACACTAGGTGATGTCTTCCCAGAATCCATGGCTGTCCAGTCTGAGAAGGTAAAGGCAGAAGCAACATGTTCACCCTGAGCCCACAACAATTCCTGTGACATTGTCTCAAATAGATCATCATCACCGGAGATATCTGACAGATAATCTATCTCCGAGTCTCTCAACTCCTCCGCAGGCAAATATTTACAGTTAGTCCCAGATATGTTCCCCCCTGATCTCTCACCCATTCCTGTCGTGGATTTTCCAGGGTTCGTACTCTCCACCGACTCCGGTTCAGGTAGTCTTTGGGGTAAGCCTCGACCGTGGCCACGGGAAGCTTTTTACATATCCCACCTTCCTCTGGACAGATGCAGCGGGGACAGGTGTAGCAGAGGTAGTAGCAAGGGCGATGTCCGCTGATGGAACAGTAACAGCGACATCTCCCTCAGGAACACTCACAGTAGCACACTCGGTAGGCACAGGGCGACATTATAGGTTGCTGTACAGTGAACAGGTATTCTCCGCATTGCAAACATCGGATAAATGGACGGAGATGTATGGCCAGTCCCTCGCACCTGTGGCATAGCATACCCAGCGCTTCAATGTCTCCGATAGTGTACAACACAAACTGCCCCTGCGGCTTCAAGCGGATGCCATTATCCGTAAACAGTGATCCAGTTAGCATGGCACCCGCAGCGGTGCTTGTAGGGAACATCCTGGACCCCATGGCCGACTGTATCAGCGAGAAAGAAGACATGGCTGCCCTCCGATCTTCTCAGTATGATCACGCGGCCTCTTTTCTTTGGCGCCAGACACACACACGTGTCTCACGCAGCAGCAGGCACGAACTCCCTCCTGCTCTTTTCAGCCACGTAGCTCCTGGGCCTTCTTGGCTCCGCCCATAGCCTACGCACTTAGAGAGTGATCCGCACTTAACCCCTTTTTGTCCAATAACAAGTAACACAGTCCAGGGCCCTCTTTAACGTAGACACTTGGTGAAATAACTTCTCGGAGTTGCTCAGGGCAAAGCAAACATCCCGTACGAGCCCCCACTTGTAGCACTTACCCCCGAAGGAGCTGCTGGTTATTATTTTGGGTCTTTGCCATCACCCCTTACCCACAGTTCACCATACCAGAAGAGTCTATACTGGGCCTTGCGCCCACCGATGTATGCACCAGTCAATTAGTTCTTTTTCCAATGCTTTTTATTAAACAACTTAAGCAGTAGAGGGATGGAGAGTTAGGGGAAAGTTCAGATATCTTGTGCAGATCACTGAGGAACTTGGGATCCCGGAGACAAGTACACCTTCAGTCAACGGATCTTGCTCACCCAGATAGGTCTCTCTCACTGGACTAGCAGCCAGAATGATGCACGGACAAAAGTCTCTGCCACAGACTTGATGAGAACAATAATTGTTCTGCCACAGGATTTAGTGTTAATTGGACGATCCTCTGCCACAGGATTTAGTAATGGTAAGGAATACAGCAACACAGTACCAAAGTTCCTTTAAGCTGTCCGGCAGTACTGTGAGGTAGATTGGTTAGGATGCATCCTCCAATTGAGTCACCAGGCTCCTCTTGAGATACCAGCCTTTCGCTCGGTCCTCTCCAAGATGAGTCCTCCCCGGATCTTTCAATTGCTCACCTTGCTCGCCTTCTTCCCGCAGGACAGACAGCACAGGACCACCTCTGAACCAGTAGGCCCCAGGCAGCTTCTGGGCCTACTTGCAGTCGCGTAGCCTCAGGCCAGCAGGGCCCCAAGGCAGAAAAGGAGTTGTCACATACCTTAGGCCATGAGGTGAGAGAGAGAGAAAAATGGCGTCTGCCCCTTAAGTATCCTTTTCCAGAATGCACAGCGGTGAACCACTCCCACTGGGCTGTTTCTGGGGAAGAAGGACACTCAATACACCTTAGCCTTTTGCCCTTCCATCACTGGCCTGTGGTGACAACGACACCTACAGACGACAATGTGGAACTGCATGCAACACAGCCAATGCTGGAACAGAGGCTAATTTAGCCATAATATTAAATCTGAACTATATACAGAACAGATAACCCGCTAAATTTACATGCAAGCACCTGATCAACAGGAGCCGGGCACTATAGTAGTTTTACAGTAGTAAGTATTGATAGTAGCAATAGTAGTTTTACATGACTTTTTTTCCTTTAGAAATGTCATTTTGCTGTCAGACTGTCCTAAACACGGGAGACATGCGCCCCTTTACAGGCATACTATAGACACCCCCCAGGTACGAAATTTAAAGGAATATTACACTTTTTTGTTTCACTTTAAGCATTATTAAAATCACTGCTCCCGAAAAAACTGCAGTTTTTAAAACTTTTTTTTGCATTGATCTATGTCCCCTGGGGCAGGACCCAGGTCCCCAAACACTTTTTATAACAATAACTTGCATATAAGCCTTTAAAATTAGCACTTTTGAGTTTTCATGTTCGTGTCCCATAGACTTTAACGGTGTTCGCGTGTTCAAACAAATTTTTTGCCTGTTCGCAAGTTCTGGATGCGAACCGAACAGGGGGGTGTTCAGCTCATCCCTAGTGCTGGATGGAGTAGAGATGGATTAGAACACCTGTCAGTTTTTATTGCTGTCTGTGTCCCCATTAGAAATCTTCCAATGGGGGGGGGGGCACTAGTTCTGGTGACCTAGGGCCCCCAAGGGATTCCATTAACCACTTCAGCTCCGAAAGGTTTGCCCCCCTTAGTGACCAGGTAATTTTTTTGCGATATGGGACTGCGTTACTTTAACTGACAATTGCGCGGTCGTGCGGCGCTGTACCCAAACAAAATTGATGTGTTTTTTTTTTCCCACAAAAAAAAAAAAGGTGGTTTGCTGGTATTTTATCACCTCTGTGGTTTTTATTTTTTGCGCTATATACAAAAAAGTACCGTCAATTTTGAAAAAATAAAAATATATATTTTTTTACTTTCTGCTATAAAACATATCCAATAAAAAAAAATGTCTTTATCAATTTAGGCCAATGTGTATTCTGCTACATTTTTTGGTAAAACAAAATCCCAATAAGTGTATATTGATTGGTTTACACAAACATTATAGCATACAAACTATGGGATAGATTTATTTATTTAACTAGTAATAGTGGCAATTAGCGACTTATAGCGGACCTGCGATATTGCGGCGGACGAATCGGACACTAATGTCACGTACACTCGAGCGGACTTTGCGGCAGACTTTGCCCGGCGGACAGGATTTCGTCGGACAATTCGATCGTGTGTGGGCTCCAGCGGACTTTGTTTTCTCAAAAGTTGGACGGACTTAGATTTGAAACATGTTTCAAATCTATCTGACGGACTCGAGTCCGGTCCAAAAGTCCGCTCGTCTGTATGCTAGTTAGACGGACAAAAAGCCACGCTAGGGCAGCTATTGGCTACTGGCTATGAACTTCCTTGTTTTAGTCCGGTCGTACGTCATCACGTATGAATTTGACGGACTTTGGTTGATTGTGTGTAGGCAAGTCCGTTCATTCGGAAAGTCCGTCATAAAGTACGTCGAAAAGTCAGCCGGGCAAAGTCTGCCGTAAAGTCCGCTCGTGTGTACGTGGCATAAGTGACACTTTTGACACTTTTTGGGGACCAGTGACACCAATACAGTGATCAGTAGACATGTGCAATTCGTTTCGTTCTGAATTCGTTTTTTAACAAATTTCAACAAATTTGTTAATTCGGAAATATCCGAATTAACGAAAACCTGTTTAACAAATTTTTCTGAATATTCGTTAATTCGAAAATTTGTAAATTCATACATTTGTACGTTCGTAAATTTGTGCATTCGGAAATTCGTACATTCATACATTCGTAAATTAGTAAATTAGTAAATTAGTGAATTCATAAATTTGTAAATTCAGAAATCTGAAATAATAATTAACTAATTATATCTTAACTATTACTAACTATTAAATTATAGGTATTGTAATTTCCTTTCAGATTTGAACGTAACAAATACGAATTTATCCGAAGTTACGAATTATCCGAAATAATGAAAGCCGCATCTAAACAAATGGAACGGAACAAATTAATAATAAATAATAATAATAAAAAGTTTTTTTATTATTATTATTGTTATTTATTATTATTAATTCATTACGTTCCATTCGTTTGGATACGACATTCGGGTTTTTGGATTTTCAAATCTCGAATTTACAAATTTCCGAATTTTCTAATGTACGAATTTATGAATATCGGAATGTACAAATGTACGAATTTATGAATTTACAAATATACGAATGTACGAATTTCCGAAAGTACAAATTTCTGAATTTCCGAATGTACGAATGTGCGAATGTACGAATTTCTGAATGTACAAATTTACGAATGTACGAATGTACGAATTTATGAATTTACGAATGTAGGAATTTATGAATTGCGATCATAACGAATGACCCGAAAAACGAAAAAAACCCCCAAACAAATGAAACAAAAACGAACACGAACAAATTTTTTGGCAGTGGTCAGTGTCTAGTGGTCAGTGCTAAAAATCACTGTACTAATGACACTGGCTGGGAAGGGGCTAACATCAGGGGCGATCAAAGGGTTAAATGTGTTTCCTGAGTGTGCTTACTAACTGTGGGGGAGGGGAGGTGCTTTGACTGGGGGGAAGGTAAAGATCCGTGTTCCTGCTTAGTAGGAACACAGGATCCGTACATTCCCCTCTCACAGAACTGCAGTCTGCCTTGTTTACATAGGTCTTTCTCCTGAATGATCGGCGGCTCCCGGCAGACACTGCATCCACTGGACCCACTGATTGGCTCCATAGGTGTGCACAGCCTATTTCATTAGGGGTGTGCGCCCCAAATCTCAAACACACGTGACTTTCTCTGTAGCCTCAGCACAGGGCAGTGAAGGAATGGGAGGTGCTCTGTGCTGAGCGGCTTCCACAGTTTACTATGCTTCAGTTATGAATGGACACAGTGAGCGAGTGTATTCATTTAGAAAAGGAACTATTTTACTAGCCCCTTCCCCTGCTCTCTGTCCTAAAACATCCCCTGCAGCAGCAGCTGGGGGGGTGAGGAGCGGAGGGAAGCCAGCAGCACTGCAGGGAGGCGGGGGCAACAAGGGAGGGGTGAAGCCCGGGAAGTAGGAGGAATCAGCAACTCACATAGTGATTAGGGTGTGCGCAGGCACACCTGGCACATCCCCCTGCGCACACCTATGATTGGCTGCCACTGTGTCCAATCACAGAGGGAGTGGGTCAGAGTCCCAGACCTGGAAGTGTCAGGTCACGTACTAGATACAGCACCGAGCAGCCGCCCTGCCGCAGTATATGTGCGTGAGGGGCGGTCGCTAAGCGGTTAATTTGCAGGGATCTCCTCTCACTTCCTGTTTGGCTATGGGACAGGACATGAAGGGGAATCTCCCCATCGGGGCACAAATGGCAGACAAAAAAATCTTACAGGGGTTATAACCCTCCCTTATCCAAAATGAAAAAAAAAATGCTTATAGTTATAAATAAATTCTTCAGTCTTCTATAACCAGATTTGATAAAAAAAGATTTAAAAAAATACAATAAGCTTTGCTAATGAAGAACAATCAAGTAAAAAAGTCAAAATCTGAACTTTTTTGTTTCTATTGTCTTATGTCCTTAGTGATCAAAGGTAGTTAACTCCTTCCTGCCCAGCCCTGGAATCCCTTCAACAGGGGGATGGGAAGGATCAGTTTATCATGTGACCAGGGCCGGGACAAGGGGTGGGCAGGAGTGCTGCCCCGGGCACTGTGTTATAATGTAAGGTGGGGGGTGTCACAAGGTGATTGGGGTTGGATTTGTGTTGGATGGGGGAATTTTGAGGGTGACCGAGGGTAAGTACTTTCTAGTTGGGGAAATTGGGGGGGGGGGTGCTAAGCATTGTGATTTAGGGGGTATTTGTCTTAGGGGGGAAGATTTGTGCTAGGAGTGGGTATATGGGACTGATTTTTTGTGCTGGGGGGGGGATTTGAAGTGGGGGGGAGGATGCGTACTAGGAGGGGAAATTTTAGGGGTAGAGGATTTGTGCTAGGAGAAGTGAATTTTTTTTTGGGGGGGGGGGTTGAGCAGGGGAGGAGGGAGATTTATTGTGTAGGAGGCAATGTTGCAGATTAGTGCTCAGTGTTTTTGTGGGGGGGTTTTTGCCAACACATAATGCTCGTACTTCTTCGGGGGGGGGGGTGCAGTTTGGCATGTTCGCCCTGGGCTCTAGATGACCTTGTCCCGGCACTGCATGTGACCACTGTGATTGGCTGTTACAATGGTCACATGATCAAGAACCAATCCCGTTGACTCCTGACCATTAGTACAGACCAAGAGCTTCCTATGTCAACTCGGTCACTGTATTGTACCTCACATGGGAACACTCTCAGCACAGAAAGCATTAAAGCCCACCCTCTTTGCAACCGCACATTCAGTATGCATTATGTGGGCAGCAAAAGTTTAAAAAACAGTTTCAGGCAGATACAAAAAACCACAGCGTAATTATTTTAATAGTCACAAAATTCAGCACCAATGTCCAATGGCCAATGGACACTTGCTACCTGTCTTCATACTTAAAATGCCACACACAAAGTTTGACAGGTGGAATAGTTTCTAACTTGGTTATACAGCATGGAGGGGGCTCATGGTGGGGGTGACTTTAGCCCTAAGTGGTTTCCCTGGACTCTTATGCCCCGTACACACGGTCGGATTTTCCGACGGAAAATGTGTGATAGGACCTTGTTGTCGGAAATTCTGACCGTGTGTAGGCTCCATCACACATTTTCCATAGGAATTTCCGACACACAATGTTTGAGAGCAGGCTATAAAATTTTCCGACAACAAAATCCGTTGTCGGAATTTCTGATCGTGTGTACACAAATCCGACGGACAAAGTGCCACGCATGCTCAGAATAAATAAATAGATGAAAGCTATTGGCTACTGCCCCGTTTATAGTCCTGACGTACGTGTTTTACGTCACCGCGTTCAGAATGATCGGATTTTCCGACAACTTTGTGTGACCGTGTGTATGCAAGACAAGTTTGAGCCAACATCCGTCGGAAAAAATCCTAGGATTTTGTTGTCGGAATGTCCGAACAAAGTCCGACCGTGTGTACGCCCTATTAGTCTGCTTCCAGTGTTCCCTGTGACTCGGTGCACACTAAACCTCTTGCAGTGCCTCTGTGTGTTTCTGTGCATGCCTACCATCTTGGGCTGTACTACCTACTGATCCATGGTCCCAGCATCTAAGCTCTTCAAGGGGCTCGTACTTGCCCATCAGCACTGTACTACCTACTGACCCATTTTCCCAGCATCTAAGCTCTTCAAGGGCCTCTTACTTGCCGATCAACACTGTACTACCTACTGACCCATGATCCCAGCATCTAAGTTCTTCAAGGGCCTCTTACTTGCCTATCAGCACTGTACTACCTACTGACCCATGGTCCCAGCATCTAAGCTC
Organism: Lithobates clamitans; assembly: GCA_037952925.1. NCBI lineage: Eukaryota > Metazoa > Chordata > Amphibia > Anura > Ranidae > Lithobates > Lithobates clamitans. Next base: position 1,265,644 of record JBBGZY010001609.1, read on the forward strand.
TTCAAGGGCCTCTTACTTGCCTATCAGCACTCAGTTTCCAGTAGTTGCCTTCCCAGGTGAGTCAGAGGGTCACAACCTAGAAATCGTCTGAAGCAAAACCCATTTCAGGTGAATACAAAGTGGCTCCTTAGACTCTGTGCCTCTGCCCTCCTAGGGGCTCTCACCTTTATGTACATGTACTTTCTATGATCATCAACTCCATCTAGTGGCCACAGCGCAGTCCTTTCCATAGGCATGCACACAGGGTGTGCCGGGGGTGCCTAGGCACACCCTAATCACCCTGTGTGAAGCAGATTCCCCCTGCTAAACACTCGTGGCAGCTGAGGCTACAGAAAAAGGGATTGGGGAATCTCTGTCCTCAGTTCCTTTCTCTGCTATTTCACCAAAGCCTCCCAATGGGGCTCCTAACAAATTGAGAAAAAAAATATATATTAAAAATAACATTATACAAAAATAATTAAAAAAAAATAAGAATATAAAAAAACTAAAAAAAAATATTAAAAATAATATTATACAGAAATAAAAAAAATATTGTAAAAAAAATAAAAAATTATTAAAAATAATATTATACAAGAATAATTAAAAACAATAATATTGTAAAAAAACATAAATAATAATAATTAAAAAAACTGACACCATCCACTGCTCTGACACCGCCCACTGCTCTACTGTGCATGTGTGTTTGAACTTTGGGGTGCACACCCTAATGCAATAGGCTGCGCACACCTATGGTCCTTTCCTATTCTGTATTAATGAAATACAGTCCACCCAAAGAGAGTATAGCCTATTGCCTATAGTCTTTATTGACTACATATAGAAATACTGGCGACTGAAGTTCAGATGCTGAACCCAAACCCCACTAAAATCAATGGGACCTGAATCAAAAATCTCCAGGAATCGATGGTTTTTCCAATGAATACTATAAAAAAAAACTTGTTGATCTCCCCGCTTACTGTGTGAGGGCCTGGATCTGAACCCCGGACCTCTGCTGTGTCTGGCAGTAAATCTTCTTGCTGAGCCCCCTGAGATGCTGTACAGCTTCCTCTATGATTGTTTAGGACTTCCCTGCTTTGTCTCGTGTTTTTATGGTGCACTTTAAACACTTTGCTCCTCTCATGAACTTCCTGATTGAAGCCATGCCTCCTCATTTCCTGTTTGCCAGATTATTGTCTCTCTCCAGGCAATATCTCGCTCTTGTCACTCCTGCTGCCATCCGTATCTTCACTACCACACTAATTACACTTGGCTTGTTCATCGACTACACTTCTGCTTGTCCCTACCTTCTATATCTGCTACAGGATCCCGGCTTTCTCACCTCCTGGTGGGGGGGATCCTGAGGACCGCGACCTGGTACTAACACACAGCAAAACCATCTCTATCATTAGTAGCCCTGGTGAATATCAGTTAGTGCTTAGATTCCACACTTCTGTAGAGCCCGTATCAGCCGCCAGAGTCACCTACTGCTGTACTTATCCAGCTCCCCAGCTGTGCCCACCTCCTCTTCTGACCTCATGCCTGCCTCCTATGCTGACCTCATGCCCGCCTCCTCCGCTGACCCCATGCCTGCCTCTTCTGCTGACCTCATGCACGCCTCCTCTGCTGACCTCATGCCTGCCTCCTCTGCTGACCTCATGCCTGCCTCCTCTGCTGACCTCATGCCCGCCTCCTCCGCTGACCTCATGCCCACCTGCTCCGCTGACCTCATGCCAGCCTCCTCCGCTGACCTCATGCCAGCCTCCTCCGCTGACCTCATGCCAGCCTCCTCCGCTGACCTCATGCCCGCCTCCTCTGCTGACCTCATGCCCGCCTCCTCCGCTGACCTCATGCCCACCTCCTCTGCTGACCTCATGCCCGCCTCCTCCGCTGACCTCATGCCCGTCTCCTCCGCTGACCTCATGCCCGCCTCCTCCGCTGACCTCATGCCCGCCTCCTCCGCTGACCTCATGCCCGTCTCCTCCGCTGACCTCATGCCCGCCTCCTCCGCTGACCTCATGCCCGCCTCTTCTGCTGACCTCATGCCCGCCTCCTCCGCTGACCTCATGCCCGCCTCCTCTGCTGACCTCATGCCCGCCTCCTCCGCCTCCCCAGCTGTGCCTGCCTTCTCCGCTGACCTCATGCCCACCTCCTTTGCCTCCCCAGCTGTGCCTGCCTCCTCCACCCTCACTCCTCCACCTTGTGTTCCCCAGCCAGGCTAACGGGGAAGTGAGTGGGTTGTGGCTGTGCCCCTAGCCAGCAATGTGTCCTAGTTCGCCTAATCGGAGCGCCAGCCCTGCATGGTGGTTAAAAAAAGCTACCCAATACAGGCATGCTGTGTGTCTGCACAGTGTCCTGTACCTCTGACTGATCAGCCAAAGGTTGAATACTGACCACGCTAACATAGATCAGCTTCTGTGCTTTGCGTGGTCAGTTTAGAACAAGGAAGAAAGGTGACTGGCAGGATCAACCAGGAACTTCAGATGGAATACATATATAGGAAAATCATCGAGATTATCATTTATAAAATACACATATATGAACACACACACACACATAGAAAAAAATATTTAGGGTAACATACACTTTAAACGGTTAGCGACTGACCCACCGTAGAATAACCGCCTCTCTGTGTCAGATCACGTACCGCTGTTCTGCCTTTCTCAAGAACGATCGGCGGATATTGTTTTCGCCCGACCCGCCGATCGTTCCTGAGAAAGACAGAACAACGGTCTGCCTATGTAAACAAGGCAGACCGCCGTCCTGTGTTCCTAGCAAACACAAGCAAAGCACCCCCCCCCCCCCCGCCCCAGTTAGTAAGCACACCCAGAGAACACATTTTGTTTAGCACTGAACACTGTATTAGTGTCACTGGTCCCCAAAAAGTGTCGAAAGTGTCAGTTAGTGACCAATTTGTCCACCGCAATATAATAGTCCCCCTATAATTCGCTGATCGCCGCCATTACTAATAAAAAAAATATATATACCAAAGTTTGTAGACACGATAACTTTTACGCAAAACAATCATTATACACTTATTGGGGTATTTTTGTTTTTTTTACCAAAAATATGTAGCAGAATATATATTGGCCTAAATTGATGAAGAAATTGGGGGGAATGTTTTATAGCAGAAAGTAAAAAATATTGTTTTTTTTTTTTTTTTTTTCCCAAAATTGTTGGTCTTTTTTTGTTTTTTGCACAAACCAATCAATATACACATTTTTTTTTTTTTTTACCAAAAGTATGTAGAAGAATACGTATTGGCCTAAATTGAGGAAAAACTTTTTTTTTAATCTATTTTCGGGGGATATTTATTATAGCAAAGTTAAAAATATTGTTTTTTTTTTCAAAATTGTCGCTCTTTTTTTGTTTATAGCACAAAAAATAAAAACCGCAGAGATGATCAAATACCACCAAAAAAAAGCTCTATTTATGGGGAAAAAAGGACGTCAATTTTGTTTGGGTACAGCGCCACACGACCGCGCAATTGTCAGTTAAAATAATGCAGTGCCGTATCGTAAAAAATGGCCTGGTCATGAAAGGGGGGGGTGTTAAACCTTCCGAAGCTGAAGGGGTTAAATCACCGATGTGAAATGGAAAGATTACTAGCAATTAAAAATGTAACTACTCTCTGTGGTCCGTATGGTGGACTAATCAAAGATTGATAAATGCTATTATGCCTCCTACTACACAGTGCCTGGATCCTCCCCTGTTATTTTCCTGCATTACAAAACACTTGACTGGTGCTTCCCCTTCTTCACCTCTTCCCTACACCCTTCCCCTCCACACCCTTCTCTCCCCCCCCCCTTTTTTCTCCCCCCCCCCTGTAGAGAAGATTGGGGTCCCTTACTGTCTGTGACATTGTCAGTTGCTCCATGTTATTGCTTTCCTTTCCAGGAATTGTTATATAACTGTATGTCCTCATGTACTGTACATGGTTTGAACTCTTCACTGTACCTTGTATCTATTTATAAATTCTTAATGAAGAAATAAAAAAAAAAAGTCCAATCAATTTAACCACTTCAGCCTTGGAAGGTTTTACCCCCTTATGGACCAGGCCATTTTTTGCGATACGGCACTGCGTTACTTTAACTGACAATTGTGCGGTCGCGCGACGCTGTACACAAATAATATTGACGTTCTTTTTTTTCCCACAAATAGAGCTTTCTTTTGGTGGTATCTGATCACCTTGGTGGTTTTTTGTGCTATAAAAAAGAGGGTCAATTTAAATTTTTATTTATATATATATATATATATATATATATATATATATATATATATATATATATATATATATATATATATATATACATATATATATATATATATATATATACATATATACATATACACACACACATACACACATTTTTTTTATACATGTATAAAAAAAAGAGGGACAATTAAAAAAAACAAGCAAAAAAAAAAAAGCAAAACAAAACACAAAAAACAAAAAAACAAAATTATATATATATATATATATATATATATATATATATATATATATATATATATATATATATATATTTAATTATTTATTTTATTTTTGTTTTTTGTTTTGTTTTTTTAATTGTCCCTCTTTTTTTTATACATATATAAAAAAAAAATGTGTGTGTGTATATATAATACTTTCTGCTTTAAAACATCCAATAAAAAAATGTATATATATAATATATATATATATATATATATATATATATATATATATATATATATATATATATATATATATATATATATATATATATATATATATAATGTATATATATATATATATATATATATATATATATATATATATATATATATATATATATAATGTATATATATATATATATATATATATATATATATATTTGCCCAAAAGTTATCACGTCCACAAACTATGGGATAGATTTATGGACTTTTTATTTTTTTTACTAGTAATGGTGGTGATTAGCAATTTTTAGTGGGACAGCGAAATTGCAGATTGGACACCCAACTGACACTTTTTTTTTTTTTTTGGCAACCATTGACACCAATACAGCGATCGGTGCTAAAATAATGCACTGTCACTGTTACTAATGACACTGGCAGGGAAGGTGTTAACATCAGGGGGCGATCAAAGGGTTAAGTGTGTGCCTAGGGGGGTGCTTGCTAACTGTGTGGGGGGGATGGTCTGACTGGATGAAGACAGAGATCGGTGACCTCTATCTTCTTCCCTGTCAGAACGGAGGGAGCCTCTTTGGGGAACGATCGCGGGTGGCTGACGTACATCGGGTCCATTGGACCCGCTGATTGGCTCCCCTCTGTTCAGTCGGGTTCTGTGTCTATTACACGTAATGACGTACAGGTAGGTCGTTTCGCACAATGGTGCCGACCTGTCGCAGTATATCTGTGGTAGGCGGTCATTAAATACTATGGCTGGGGGTGGTGACCTAATCCTGCCTGTGAAGGGGGGCATCTCCGTGATGTACAGAGAGTGCTGCAGCAGCGAGCGCTGACATTTACAAAGGGAAACAGGTGTACAATTGCGGGCAAATGACATTGTATTGACAGCTTCTGCAATGAAGGGCCTGCTAATAATTTTTGGGGGACCTTTGGAGGGATTGTGTGCCAATAAAATTAATTTGCTGGCAATTAAAATGGTATCATTTTTGTTTTCCTCTTGAATGTCATTTTTGCTGTAGCACATCCTGTGTTGATGGGGGAATCGAGCGATTTTCTTTTCTGTAACTCACGGTTGCAGGAACTAGGTGTATACTCAGACAAATACAAATAAAAATAAAAACTAAATAACATTTCAACCGCTTCAGCCCCGGAAGATTTTACCCCCTTCCTGACCAGAGCGGGGTTTTTTTTTTGCGATTCGGCACTGCGTCGCTTTAACTGATAATTGCGCGGTCGTGCGACAATACACCAAAACAAAATCAACGTCCTTTTTTTCCCACAAATAGAACTTTCTTTTGGTGGTATTTGATCACCTCTGCGGTTTTTATTTTTTGCGCTATAAACAAAAAAAAAGCAACAATTTTGAAAAAAAAAACGCATTATTTTTTACTTTTTGCTATAATAAATATCCCCCAAAAAATATATAAAAGTTTTTTTTTTCCTCAGTTTAGGCCAATACGTATTCTTCTACATATTTTTGGTAAAAAAAAATCACAATAAGAGTTTATTAATTGGTTTGCGCAAAAGTTATAGCGTCTACAAAATAGAGGATAGTTTTATGGCATTTTTATTAATATATATTTTTTTACTAGTAATGGCGGCGATCTGCGATTTTTATCATGACTGCGACATTATGGTGGACGCATCGGACACTTTTGGCGCTATTTTGGGACCATTCACATTTATACAGCGATCAGTGCAATTAAAAATGCATTGACTACTGTGTAAATATGACTGGTAGGGAAGTGGTTAACCAGGAGGGGGCGTTGCAGGGGTTAAGTGTGTCCTGGGGAGTGATTCTAACTGTGGAGGGGTGGGGCTATGTGTGACACGACACTGATCACCGCTCCCGATTACAGGGAGCGGTGATCAGTGTCCTGTGACTAGGCAGAACGGGGAGATGCTTGTTTACATTAGAATTTCCCCATTCTTCCTCTCCGTGAGACAATCGCGGGTATCCCCGCGGACATCGAGTCCGCGGGACCCGCGATCCGACTCACGGAGCTCACGGCGGGCACGCGTGCGCTGGCGGTGGCGCCAGCGCGCAGGTATGAGATATCCACACCCACGGGGCATCTGCCAAGCTTCAACAAAGCTTCAAAAGAGCACCACCAAAGCTTCATCAAAGCCTCAAAAAACACATCATAAAAGCTTGTTAAAGGGGTGGGTGCTTTAACCAGTTAAGGACCAAGCCTATTTTTCAAACTTGGTGTTTACAAGTTAAAATATATATATATTTTTTTTTGCTAGAAAATTACTTAGATTCTTCAAACATTATACATTTTTTTTCAGACACTCTAGAGAATAAAATGGCGGTCGCTGCAATACTTTCTGTCACACTGTATTTGCGCAGCGTTCTTACAATCGCAATTTTTTTGGGAAAAAATACACTTTTTTGAATTAAAAAAGATGGTAAAGTTAGCCCAATTTTTTTTTATATTGTGAAAGATAATGTTACGCCGGGTAAATTGATACCCAACATGTCACGCTTCAAAATTGCGTCCGATCGTGGAATGGCGACAAACTTTGACCCTTAAAAATCTCCATAGGCGACGTTTAAGAATTTCTACTGGTTGCCAGTTTGGAGTTACAGAGGAGGTCTAGGGCTAGAATTATTGCTCTCGCTCTACCGATCGCGGCGATACCTCACATGTGTGGTTTGAACACCGTTTTCATATGCGGGCACGACTCACGTGTGCATTCGCCTCTGCGTGCGAGCTCGGCGGGATGAGGCGCTTTAAAAAAAAAAAAATTATTTATTTTACATTTTATTTTTTATTTTTACACTGTCCTTTTAAAGAAAAAAAATTGGGTCACTATTATTCCTATTACAAGGGATGTAAACATCCCTTGTAATATAAAAAAGCATGACAGGACCTCTTATGCCGCGTACACACGACCGGACTTTCCGGCAGAAAAGGTCCGACGGACATTCCGATTGTGTGTGTGGGCTTCTTTGGACCTTTTCTGTCAAAAAATCTGAAGGACCTTAGAAATTGAACATGTTTCAAATCTTTCCAACTGACTCGATTCCTATCGAAAAAAACGTTTGTCTGTATGCTAGTCCGACGGACCGAAAACGACGCAAGGGCAGCTATTGGCTACTGGCTATTGAACTTCCTTTTCTAGTCCGGCCGTACGTCATCGCGTTCGAAACGATTGGACTATGGTGGGATCATGTGTAGGCAAGTCCATTTCATCGGAACTCCGTCGAAAAGTCCTTTGGAGTTCCGACGAGAAGTACTCTCGTTTGTATGCGGCATTATATATGAGATCTGGGGGGTCAAAAAGACCTCACATCTCATATTTACACTAAAATGCAATAAAAAAAATGAAAAAAGTAAATAAATGTGTTTTTTTTTCAATTTTTTCTGTCCCCCTTTAAGATCGTTGGGAAGAAGTGACGTGTGATGTCACTTCCGTCACCCAATGTTATGGAGCTGAGCGGGGGCCATCTTTCCCTCATTCGGCTCCATGTCTCAGAGGGGAGAGGACCCGACGGCTCCGGTAAGCTGCCACATTTGGCACCTTTTGAGGGGGGAGCGGGTACCTGTTTTTGACAGGTACCTGTTCCCACTTCTGGGAGACCTTGCCGCAGTGAGGTACCCCGTAATTTCGGCCCCTCTCCTCCTTCCCCCACCATTGGTCCATTCACAAAATGCAGCGCGCTTCGCGCATGCACAGTAGGGTCCTGGCTGTGAAGCCACAAGACTTCACTGCCTGTTTCCCTTACAAGGAATGGTGGCAACAGCACCCGAGAGCCAATTTAAAAATCAACTGGGGTGCCAACATTGCAGGATCCCTGGACAAGTAAGTGTCCTGATATTAAAGGGGTTGTAAACCCTTTGTGGTTTTTCACCTGAATGCATCCTATGCACTACTTCTGGCAGTGACCGGCCCCCCAGCCCCCCCGTTTTACTTACCTGATCCCCGTAATTCACTCAGCGGAGACACGCTCTCCCTCTCTGCACAGGATCCTGGCTCTTGATTGGATAGATTGATAGCAGCGCAGCCATTGGCTCCTGCTGCTGTCAATCAAATCCAATGACGTGGGTGTCGGGGGGGTGGGGCCGAGTCCGGCATTCGTGTCTATGGACGCAAATGCTTGACTCGCACGGTAACACCCCCCCCCCCCCGGGAGAGCGCTTCTCCTAGGGGGTTATCTGATGTGGGGAGGAGCCGCGAGAGCCGCCGGGGGACCCGAGAAGAGGAGGATCGGGGCCACTCTGTGCAAAATGAGCTGCACAGTGGAGGTAAGTATGACATGTTTGTTATTTAAAAAAAAAAAAACGAGGCTTTACAATTACCGTATTTTCTGACATATAAGACGACTGGGCGTATAAGACGTATAAGACGACCCCCAACTTTTCCAGTTAAAATATAGAGTTTGGGATATACACGCCATATAAGACTACCCCTCTTCCAACGCACACCAAATAAAAATTAAAAAAACATCAGATTTTATTTCAATATGGTAATATTTAGCGCAATAACGCCTGCAAACCGCCCCAGTGTGAAAGGGCTCTAAGGCTCGATTCACATCTATGCATGTTGCTTTTGAGCGTTTCTGTAGTGTTTTTTGTGATGCTTGCCATGTTTTTGAGCAGCGTTTTTACAGCATTTTTGCCGCGTTTTGCGTTTTTTTTTTTTACAGTTTTTTTTTACAGTCAAAAAAAACCCGCCAAAAAAGCAAAACGCATCAAAAACGCTGTAAAAACGCTGCACTTGCGTTTTTGATGCTGGTCCATTGAATTCTATTACATGCAAAATGCTGCATTTTGTATGAAAAAAAGTCCCTGACCCTTTTCCAAAAACGCAGAGGTACAAAAAGGCATTGATGTGAACATGTTCCATAGGAACCCATGTTAAAAAATTCCCATGCATTTCTGCAAAATGCAAAAATGCATCAAAAAACCCGCTAGTGTGAATGGAGCCTAAAGCTGAAAGGAAGGATAAGACAATAAACCCATGGGAGCTGCCATGCTGTCTGTTTTCTAAGCTGTCAACCAAACTGGAACAGATGATGATAGGAGGAAGATAACAAACAATAGAGAGAGAACAAGTGCCCGGCAAGTCCCTGGCGAGTTAGCAACCCCCATCATAACTGCAAGTTACGGTACTTTTACAGGTTTTGCCGGCGTGACAGTTTCCCTTTAAAAGCCTTCAAAATCCTCCTGTTCCTCATCTGATATCATAAGTACATGAATGACATCTTGTGATACATTTGTAAGGCAGTCATCGTGTGGATCGAATTCCGTGTCAGATGGTGTGGTCTCAGCTTCGGCTTCCTCTTCATCCTGCCACAAGTAGTCGTCCTCCATACCTCCTAATGAATTTGATATGCCACACTTCTTGAAAGACTTGATTACTGTTTCTGCATCAATATCATTCCAGGCTTTTATGACAAACTTGCACAAAACATCCAACTGTGGAGCACGCATGTTTCCTCCCTTTGTGAATGTCTTTTCGCCGCTAACCATCCATTCAATCCACTGTTCTCAAATGGGATCTTTAAATGGCTTGTTTAGGCACACATCCAGTGGCTGCAGGGGCGGATCCAGAGCCTAGTCTTGGGAGGGGCACTGCCAGAAAATACGTTTTTTTTGGGTAAATTTATCGGGACAATGGCTGGTGTTGGCGCTTCAATCATCACGGCACAATGGTTGTTATGGTTTAAGGATGATTGAAGCGCATTATCACTATAATTACATTGTTATAAAAAAGGAAATGGTTCAACTCACCATAATACAGAATCAGTGGGAGCCCTGAGCGTGTCACTTGCCACTGTCACCTGCCACACATTGCGAATTGTCACTTGCCACGTCGCCTGTCACCAGATGCAGATTGTCACTTGCCACGTCCCATGCCACACGTTGTGGATTGTCACTTGCCACGTCCCATGCCACATGTTGCGGATTGTCACTTGCCTGCTATAATTGTCTCTTGCTGTGTCCCAGGGTCAGGCAGCAGATTACCAGTCAAGCAGCAGAGAGGTGATGTAATCTCTCTGCTGCCACGGCTGCCTGCACACTGCACAGCGAGAGTGGAACTGCAGGGATGCAGGGCGGGCGCCGGGCGGTGGGAGATGATGTCATCTCTCTGCTCCCATGCCCGCCGGCTCCCTGATTGGCCAGCAGCCCGCTCACAGTCACACACTGTCACCAAGCCACACGGCTGTTCACCTGTCTGTTGCTGCCTCTCACCAACAGAGCCGCCCGCCGGCTCTCTCACTCTCCCACTCACTCATCCGAATTCTCGGAAGGGGCAATTGCCCCGTTGCCCCCCCCCCCTGGATCCGCCCCTGAGTGGCTGTACCAACGATGTCAATCCTGCAGGGATAACTGCCGCATCTGTCTTTAGTCTTGCAAGACTTTGCTTGGTGCTGGGAGTTAAATGAGCCCTGAACACATCCCACACCAGTAGACTATGTTTTTGAATAAGTTCACCTGGTCGCCTGCTTCATACATTATCAGGCCATAGCTTTACCCTTTCTTCATCCATCCAGCCTTTTTCATTCACATGTACAAAACAACCAACAGGGAAATTTTCTTTTAAAAATTATCATTGGTCTCAGTTTGACGGCTGTGCATCCTAGTACCACTGTAAAACTGGACTTCTCATGTCCTGTTTTAATTAAAATTGTTTTTTCCCCTTTTTGATGGACAGTTTTATTTCCAACCATATCAAAATTCATTGGAGTTTCATCCATATTTCCAATACTACTTAAAGCGTAGCCATGTTTAGTGCGTTGTTGTATTACGTATCGATGGAAACTATTTACTTATCAAGATCTGCAGGTAATTTTTGGGCAATTTTCGTCTTTTGCCTCAGTACCATATTATGCCTTCCCATGAATCTAGTACACCAGGATACAGTGGCCTTAAATCAGTTGCTGCGATCTCGGTTAGATTTGGCCCTCTGAAGTGCAAACAAACGTATTTTATTTCAGCTCACTACATAACCGTTTTGGCGATGCTCATTCACCATGTCCGCTACATGTCTTTCGAGTTCTGGCCAATGTGGGGTGCCTCTTCTTAATGCACACTTACCCCTTGGCATACTGTTTAATGCTTTTTCATTTGATTTCCAGTCCCGAACCATCTTTTCTGTTACTCCATATTGTCTTGCAGCAGCGCAGTTATTATGTTCCATGGCAAAGTTTACAACTTTAAGTTTGAAACTGGCCTCATATTTCTTTCTTCTTGCTGGTGGAGCCATGATGGGGTTTTGACTGTTGGACATTTGTATACTGCACTGTATGGACGGGTGCTGTATTGTATGAACAGGTACAGATACTGGTGCTGTATTGTATGAACAGGTACAGATACTGGTGCTGTATTGTATGAACAGGTACAGATACTGGTGCTATACTGTATGAACAGGTACAGATACTGGTGCTATATTGTATGAACAGGTACAGATACTGGTGCTCTATTGTATGAACAGGTACAGATACTGGTGCTATATTGTATGAACAGGTACAGATACTGGTGCTCTATTGTATGAACAGGTACAGATACTGGTGCTATATTGTATGAACAGGTACAGATACTGGTGCTATATTGTATGAACAGGTACAGATACTGGTTCTATACTGTATGAACAGGTACAGATACTGGTGCTATATTGTATGAACAGGTACAGATACTGGTGCTATATTGTATGAACAGGTACAGATACTGGTGCTGTACTGTATGTGGTACCCAGTATACAACAACCAGCCAATCACAGCAAGCGATGATTGGCTGTATACAAAGCCTGCTTGGATTGGTCAGCTCTCCCTGCCTGCCCAGCCCTCTCTGTCTCCAAGACTATCAGCGTAAACATGCCTCTTTCACCCGTCTGGACCGCCCTTGTGTCCTATTACCTCCTTCTCTGCCTCTCAGATCTCGCACATGTGCACCTGCGCACTTCACTTGCAGTCGCCAGGGGCTAGATCTGGGAGGCGGAGAGGGAGGTACGGTGATAGGATGCAGGGGCGGGCCAGACGGGTGAAAGAGGCGTGTTTTTCTGGGCACAGCGCCGCACTCTTTTATCCATACCCCGGGCGCTCACGAATTCTGGATTTTCTTCTACCGTAGTTTGTTGCTATGTTGCTTTCATGCAGCCGCGGCCGTTTTTGAGCTCCCCCCACCTTATGCGGAGACTGCAGATTCTCCAGTCCGGCTCGGAAGTTTCAGCACCCGCACTATAAGACGACACCCGCCCTATAAGACGACCCCCAACTTTTGAGAAGATTTTCCTGGGTTAAAAAGTCGTCTTATACACTGGAAAATACGGTACTTCAACCACTTGTCGACTGCCACACGCCGATGTACTTCGGAACAATGGCAGCTGTGGGCAAATGGGCGTACCTGTACGTCCCCTTTAAGAGCCGGGGCTAGCAGGTGCATGTGCACCCGCCACGTACAGTCCGATCGTGCTCGCGGGACTGGCGGACTCTATGTCGGCCAGTCTCCCGGCGATCGTGTCACGGAGCCTCAGAACGGGGAAGTGCCCATGTAAACAAGGCATTTCCCCGTTCTGCCTTGTGTCATGACACAGATCACTGCTGTCTGTCATTGGGAGCAGTGATAGCTGTCATGTGAGTGGAAGCCCACCCCCCCACAGTTAGAATCACTCCCTAGGACACACTTGACCCCCTTATCGTCCCCTAGTGGTTAACCCCCTTCCCTGCCAGTGTCATTTACAGAGTAATCAATGCATTTTTATAGCACTGATCGCTGTATAAATGACAATGGTCCTAAAACAGTGTCAAAATTGTCCAATGTGTACGCCATAATGTTTCAGTCCCGATAAAAATCGCATCCCATTCTAATAAGAAAAAAATAATTTAAAAAATGGCATAAATCTATTTCCTATTTTGTAGACGCCATAACTTTTGCGCAAACCAATCAATATATGCCTGTTGTGATTTTTTTTACCAAAAATATGTAGAAGAATACATATCGGCCGAAACTGAGGAAAAAAATTGTTTTTTTTATACAATTTTTGGGGATATTTATTATAGCAAAAAGTAAAAAAATATTGTTTTTTTTTTTCAAAATTGTCGCTCTTTTTTTGTTTATAGCGCAAAAAATAAAAACCGCAGAGGCGATCAAATACCACCAAAAGAAAGTTATATTTGTGGGGAAAAAAGGACATAAATTTTGTTTGGGTGCAACATCGCACGACCGCGCAATTGTCAGTTAAAGAGACACAGTGCCGAATCGCAAAAAGTGCTCCGGTTAGGAAGGGGGGTAAAATCTTCCGGGGCTGAAGTGGTTAAAGTCAGCAGCTACAGTATTTATAGCTGCTGACTTTTGGTGGAGGAGGGGGCTGGAGCTCCGCTTTAAGTTACAAAAAATAATCTGGGAAATCTGGAGTGAAATGACACATTTTTTCTGGCTAGTTGAGCAGGAAAAAAAAAAGAAGACTTGGGAATTAGAAGAGACATTCTACATCTCCCTATGTGGTCTGAGCAGACAAAGAGCTCTGGACACAACTAGTCTTCTCTTATATTGTGTGCTCTTCCTGTTTCTGGTACAGAGGTCACGTGACTTGATGACGTCAGAGCTCAGCCCAGTCACATGGTTCATGAGGTCATCTGAGCTCCTGGTTGGAGGGGGCTGCTTGCTATTTCCAGCCAGGGAACTTCCACAACTCATCATGAGGATTCCACCACCTCTCTGTCATTGTATGGGAGGCCACATTGCTATTTTGTATCATTAGCACACAGTAGCAGAAGTTTGTTTTATACATTGTAACTATTTTCCTTTGTTTGTAAATAATGTAAGTGAGAGGTGTAACAATGTAACATTTCATTGCAAACAGGATGCTGGTATTATGATACTGATGTTTAAAACAAGCAAAAAAAGATACAACTCCCTATTATATTTTATTGTAACTATCAAGCTTACTTAACATTTACAGCAACCTACCTTCATTGCCCTGACCCCCTATGCACTGGAATCCAGTCGGTTGTTTTTACTGGCCCCAGTTTACATATCATCGATCCTCTCTGTTTTAATAAATGACAGAATGGACAGGAATTATGTTTAATGAACTACAAGTCCCAGCATAGCGTGTACATCGCCATGCTTCGTGAATGTGATATTGTTATGATTTTCTATATTATCAGCAAGTTCAGTACAGATGTAATAGGCAGTCCTTGTTAAAGGGCAGCTGTGCTGGAGCAGAGCATGCTGGGATTTGTAGTCCCTTTAGAAATGTTTGCATTGCATAGTTGCCAGAATTGTAAAGTTTTGCAGCATTATGTGCTCACTTATCTGGTTTACAAAAACTGAAGCAAAAAAAAAAAGGAGATTTTTTAGGGTGACCAGTCAGGTAGAACCTCTTGGATAAAATAAGGGATTGCAGTGCATGCTTGGGCTGAGACTCCGGTTTTTCTAATCAGTCCCTGAGGACCATGGTGTGATAACATCCATAATATGGCCACATTTTACTACAGTAAAAAAAAAAATTAAAATAGAACAAAAATATTACATACATTAAAAAAGTTAAACAAATGAAATTTAATTGTAATTGTTAATTGTCGTTTTACACGTATGTTTTTTGTTTTTGTTTTTTGTTTTTTTTTTGCAGGATAATTTTTCTTCTGTAGAAGATTTTCTTAAAAAGAGCAGGTAATATGAATATTAAACAAAAATCGAATTCAGCATAACAATAAAAACATTTTTTTTTTTTAAATAGTTGAACTAAAATATCCATGCATCAAGCGATTCTTTCCAATGTGAATACACTGTTTTTGGAAATCAGATTTCCTCTTAAAAAATCAGATGTCTGTTACTTTGTAAAGGTAATGTCATTTCTACTTCTGTCTTTTATGTATCTTTTGTAACTTATGTAACATTGCTTTGTTTCTGTAATACAGCCCTGTATGTAGTTCTCCTTGTACAGTGCTGTGCAAACCCAAGGCACAGATACTACAACAAGAGAACTACTACTAATACTACTATTCTTATTACTACTAATATTAGCTGTCAGCAGTGACATTGCTGGGACACACAAGGACTGTAGAGTGAGCTCTGTGCTGCAGGCAGGAAGGGGTTAAGGCGGGACTGATGGGCGGGTGTGGAGGGTGTAATACAGAGGAGAGGGGGTGTAGTCTGTATTGCACACATGCTGGGGACAGGGATTACAGAGCTGCAGCTAACATGACATAGCAGATAATGAGAGACACCTCACACCCAACACAAGGAGGAGCGGTGCCGGCTTATCAGCATTGCCCACACTGGGCATATCTGTATCCAGGGCTCAGCACATGGAGGAGACCCCCAGGAGGTGACCCCTGCCAACGCTGACCTTCACAGGGAGCTGCAGACATGATGAGAGTCTCCCTGTGTGTCCCTCACCTGCTGGGGGGTGGTAGGTACAGAGCCTGGCAGAGCTACAGGAAGGCTGGCTTTACAGACTGCTGTTCTTTCAGGACTAGAGACCGGTGTGTGCCCTCTGGGACTAGGGCCATGCCTGGCCAATATATGCCAACTCGGACCCCTAGCCTGGCTGCTCAGTATGTGCTCAGTAGGACTCTCGCCTTACGTGTGCCCTCCAGGACCTCTACTTTGCCTGGCCAGCATGGGCCCTCTAGGATCTCCACCTTGCCTGGCCAGCATGTGCCCTCCAGGACCTCCACCTTGCCTGGCCAGCATGTGCCCTCCAGGACCTCCACCTTGCCTGGCCAGCATGTGCCCTCCAGGACCTCTACCTTGCCTGGCCAGCATGTGCCCTCCAGGATCTCCACCTTGCCTGGCCAGCATGTGCCCTCCAGGACCTCCACCTTGCCTGGCCAGTATGTGCTCTCCAGGACCTCCACCTTGCCTGGCCAGTATGTGCTCTCCAGGACCTCCACCTTGCCTGGCCAGTATGTGCCCTCCAGGACCCTCACCCAGCTTTCTCCTTGGTCAGCTTCTTCTTTTGCCAACCACAGGTGGTACAGCACATCAGCCTCCAGCCAAGGAGCGCAGGACTTTGAGCCCAGGGATGAGAAGGACTCCGGAAAAGGGAAAAAGAGCCTGGCCTCTCAGGACGTCAGGAGGCTGCTGGCCTTGGCCCAACCAGAGAAATGGAGGTTATCAGGTATTATGGATTGCATTCTCTATATTGTATGTCTGTTTTTGTTGAAATCTGAATTGGTGTCCTGTTTAATTGGTTGAGTACTTGTCATTGTACTGCTCTGGAGTCAATATTTACTATTGGTTTGGAGGCTTTAACATGCCTGTTCCTGTTTTGGGGAGTTACATAGTTTGACTTAGCTGGGAGAAAAGTTTTTTTCCAAAAGTCCTGAAGAGAAAACTTAAAATTCAGGAATATTTTCAGATTACTATTCAATGGAATATGTGTGTCTGGGTTTGTCCAATCTGCAGAGAATCGTAGAGAGTTTATGAACTGTGATTGGCCGGTTTCTAAATGGTATGATATTCTGCAGACCAGACACATCCGTATGTGTGTATTCAACAGAATCCAAAATTGATCAAATCCTTTATCTACAAATTAATTTTATATTTTTGGTTCTGATCTGGATCCTTATAACCCTGATTGCGTTATTCTGTTGGTGTCCAATGTATTTCTCTGTATGGTTTATGTGCATAATAATAATAATAATAATACATGATATTATTATTATTATTATTAATAATAATACATGTTATTGTTATTATTATCAAAAACAGTCAATTTGGATGCATTGAAGCTGCAGAAGTTTTGCATTCTGCTAAATATCTTGTAATAGACCTTTTAGGGCCCATTCACACCAGAATGCAGTGTGGAAAACCTGCGTTCCATGAGGGTTTTCCCCCCACCTTGCTCAAAACGCATTGCACTTACGATCTGCAGTGGGTGTCAGTGTTATGACACCCTAAACACAGAGCAAGCACAGTGCGATTGCATGGTACAGTAGTATTGTGCGATCCAGATGCTGCACTTTTTTTTTTTTTTTTTAAAGTAGTTTGTGCACTACTTTTGATGTGATTTCAGCCCATTCGAACAAATGGGTTGAAATCGCACTGCACCCGGATTGCATGTAAATTGCACAGGAACACGCAGCGCATTCCTGTGTGATCCAGCCCCCAACCCTGGAGGAGCACTTGAAATAATTTCTAGGTCTCAATTACCCCCCTGCAGGTGGCAAGTGCATTTGTCTGCACCAGATCGCATGGTATAGTAGTATCATGTGATCCAGATGCTGCACATTTTTAAAATTTTTTTTTTAAAGTAGTTCATTCATTACTCTTGGTGCTGTCTGGTGCGATTTCAGCCCATTTGAATGAATAGGCTGAAATCGCACTGCACCCAGATTGCATATGAATGACACAGGAACACATAGCGCATTCCTGTGAGATTCATGGTGTGATCCAGCCCTTAACCCTGTTGGAACTCTTTAACCACTTGCTTACCGGGCACTTAAACCCCCCTCCTATCCAGACCAATTTTCAGCTTTCAGCGCTGACACACTTTGAATGACAATTGCGCGGTCATACAACACTGTACCCAAATGAAATTTTTACCATTTTTTTTCACCACAAATAGAGCTTTCTTTTGGTGGTATTTGATCACCTCTGCAGTTTTTACTTTTTGTTAAAAAAATGTAAAAATCTGATTTTTTTTTTTTTTTTTTTTTTAATTGTTATTTTTTTATATTTTGTTATAAAAAATTTAAAACGGGTAATTTTTCTCCTTTATTGATGTACGCTGATGAGGCGGCAGTGATGGGCACTGATGGGTGGCAGTGATGGGCACTACAGGTGGGCATTGATAGGTGGCACTTGTTGGCACTGTTAGGTGGCACTGTGGGCACTGTTAGGTGGGACTGTGGGTACTGTTAGGTGGCACTTTTAGGTGGCACTGATGAGGCAGATGTGCCTCTTCCACTTGGGGACCGATGTCCCTCACATCCTAGCCGGTGATCGGCTTTTTTTTCTACTCACGCTATCAGCGTGAGTAAAAAAAACAAACGATTACAGATCTTTTGTTTACATCATGTGATCAGCTGTCATTGGCTGACAGCTGATCACATGGTAAAGGGCCGGGACTGGCCCCTTACTCGGATCGGTGACCAGCCGGGTCTCAGTGACTCGGTGATCACAGGGCGCGCGCAGGGAGCGTGCACAGGGGAGGTCGTCATATGACGGCCTCCCGGGAATTAAGGTCCGTGCTATGACCGTCATTCGGCCATAGCGCGGATGCCAGGTGGTTAAAATGGAGGGCCACCCTAAAAAAAAAAAAATTGCATCAAAAATCTTTAAAAAAATATAAAAAAAACATGTGAAAAAAAAAACTTACCTGAAACCCTTGTTGCTAGGCAGTCTTCCTAATCTGCCTCTTTCTATTCTGCGGCGTGTCCTGCTCCTCAGTGAGCGCAGTAGGAAACTGGCAGTGAAGCCGCTAGGTTCCACTGCCTGTTTCCCTTAGTTAGGATGGCAGTGCCAGGACCCGAGGGACGGGTCGGCCCCAGGCGGCCGACATCGCGGGCACCCAGGACAGGTAAGTCTACTTATTTAAAGTTAGCAGCTACAGTGTTTGTAGCTGCTGACTTTTAAAAAAAAATTTCCTGGCCGGAATCCCGCTTTAAATAATTTGTAGGTCTCAAATTACCCCCTGCTAATATTTATAAGGCTCAGTTTACCTCAGCACGTGTGTTTTTTTTTTTGTTTTTTTTGTGTTTTTTGTGTGTTCCCACATGGGCACCAGTCCTCAGGAAAGATGTACTGGAAATGGAGCGAGTACAAAGAAGGACAACAAAGCTAATAAAGGATCTGGAGGATCTTAGTTATGAGGAAAGGTTGTGAGCTCTGAACTTATTCTCTCTGGAGAAGAGACGCTTGAGAGGGGATATGATTTCAATATATAAATACTGGACTGGTGACCCCACAATAGGGATAAAACTTTTTCGCAGAAGGGAGTTTAATAAGACTCGTGGTCACTCATTAAAATTAGAAGAAAAGAGGTTTAACCTTAAACTACGTAGAGGGTTCTTTACTGTAAGAGTGGCAAGGATGTGGAATTCCCTTCCACAGGCGGTGGTCTCAGCGGGGGGGGGAATTGATAGTTTCAAAAAACTATTAGATAAGCACCTGAATGACCGCAACATACAGGGCTATACAATGTAATACTGACATATAATCACACACATAGGTTGGACTTGTGTCTTTGTCAACCTCCTCTACTATGCAACGTGTATGGTAGACCACTGGTTCTCAAACTCAGTCCTCAAGTACCCCCAACAGGCCATGTTTTGGGAATTTCTAGATAAAATAGCGATCCAACATACAAAGCCATTGACTCTGATTTAAAGCACCTGTGCAAGCTGAAGGAAAAACCTGCAAACATGGCCTGTTGGGGGTCAAGGCATATTTGGCTTAACCACATCCACTTTACAATACTCAGTTTCCATTTTGTGTTTTATCCTGTACTCTATTTCACAGACAGCTGCATGTACTGGTCGTTATTTTTGTTATCTTTCTTTCTAGATTTGTTTCCCATAAGTTACCGTATTTATCGGCGTATAACACGCACTTTTTTACCCTTAAAATCAGGGGAAAATCGTGGGTGCGTGTTATACGCCGATCCCCGCTAATTGTGATCTATCGGCGGCGATCGCCGCCGACATTCACATAGCGTGTCATTTTAAATATGATGTTGCGGAGTCCGGAGGGACTCGGCGGAGCTGAACGAGCGCCACCAAAATCACAGTGACTGGGCGGAGCCGAGATACACATAGTCGAGTGTATTCGGCTCTTTCCGGCGCCGCTCACAGTCACGCTCAGTCCTGCCATTGGACCTGTGTTATGTCCATCATAGGGCGGGACTAGGCGGCGTTCGTTCAGCTCCGCCGAGTCTCTCTGAACTCCGCGGTGCCATATTTAAAACTACATGCAGCTGTGTGTATGTCGGCGGCGATCTGTTCAAGCATGGACACTGGGGGCAAGGCTGCACTGACCACTGGGGCAAGGTTGCACTGACAAGGCTGCACTGGGGCAAAGCTGCACTGACAAGGCTGCACTGGGGCAAAGCTGCACTGACAAGGCTGCACTGGGGCAAAGCTGCACTGACAAGGCTGCACTGGGGCAAAGCTGCACTGACAAAGCTGCACTGACAAGACTGCACTGGGGCAAAGCTGCACTGACAAGGCTGCACTGGGGCAAAGCTGCACTGACAAGGCTGCACTGGGGCAAAGCTGCACTGACAAGGCTGCACTAGGGCAAAGCTGCACTGGCAAAGCTGCACTGACAAGGCTGCACGGGGGCAAAGCTGCACTGACAAGGCTGCACGGGGGCAAAGCTGCACTGACAAGGCTGCACGGGGGCAAAGCTGCACTGACAAGGCTGCACTGGGGCAAAGCTGCACTGACAAGGCTGCACTGGACACTGGGGCAAGGCTGCTCTGACACTGAAAAGGCTGCAGATGAACACTGATAACGCTGCATTGATGGGAATTTTAATGTAAGTTTTTTTTCCTTAAACTTCCCTCCCAAACTTGGGGTGCGTGTTATACGCCGGCGCTTGTTATACGCTGATAAATACGGTACTTCACATTTCTTGTAAAGCACGTGATTTCTCAGAAATAAGGTTGTAATGAATATTTCTGTTGAGTTTCGGTTTGTCATAGCACGTAATTAGAGCCAGAGGCTCTTATAGGCTTCAAAAAAAGGATGGGCTCGGGGCAAGTACTGCCTGCTCAATGAGGGATCAGTGGAGCGATCCCTCGCTGGGGGCAGGCGGATCCCGCAGAACTGAGGCGCCCGTGTGAAAGAGGCCTAACACATGCCATAACACACATTAACATACCATAATAGAATGCTTAAAGCTGCCCATACATGGGTCATTTTTTTTTTTCTTTTTTTCGTTCAGCCAGATGGCTGAGTGAGAAAAAAAATTGAATCGACTTCCCCATCCACACATTCAGTGTGAATGCAGGAATTCCCCCCCCCCCCCCCCCCCCCCCTGATTACAGCCTAATCAAGCTGAAATATTAAGCAGTCCTATTTGTTAGAAGTTAGTTGATTCACCTGCTGAACCGGATGAATTTCTATCCTTGTATGGCCAGCATTAGTGTGAAAGGGCTAATGTAGTGCCTGGGGCAGATCATTAACACCCACCTTCTGGATGAGGCAAAGTGATTTTCAGTTGTTATATTTAAATGAATAGTCAGTATAAGATTACCCCCTTGTTTAGGCAGTCAGTACAAAATGTAAAAAGGGAATTTGTCCCTCCAAAAACGAAGGGGGTTTTCAAGGCAGCAAAGAACTAATACAAAGGTATGCAATATATATCTAGTTTTATTTAAAACATAAGACAGTAGAGTAAAAAGCATGAACTGTGTACAAAAGTTGTAGGAGGCACAGGAGCATGTACAGGGCCACACAAAAATAATGCAATGAACAAGCTCTTGGATAGTCCTGATGCGTTTCGACCCCATCGGGTCATCTTCAGAGGAAATGCAGGCGCTGTTGGAAAATTGTATGCATAAAAATATCAGTACAATAATGCACAGTTATATGGAGTAATTGTATAAGTCTTGGGCATAGTTACCAAAAGTATGCGTGTAGCCAAGTCTTCTGAGCCTAAGACTTTCAAAAAGCCTCCACCATCCGGTCCCAGCCTGGAGTCCCCCGGCCAGCCAACACCCCGAAAAGGGGGAGTCAAGCAGCAACTGCACAACTTAAGGTGAATTACACATATGGGATGCCCCGCATATGGCAGGGCGTGTGTGGGTCAGCGTCACCTGTGATCTGGACATCAAGCAGTAGCATCAGTCAGTGCATATAAGGAATGTATTTGGTTTGTTTGTATGAACTTATATGAATCAAATAATAATGATACTCCTAATTTTTTAGAATTTTTTAGGTTATTGGGCCTAGGTTACAACAGTGATTGGAGTTTATGATCAAAAATTATTTGACATAATAGGTATGTGTGATGTGAATGATTTGAAAGGGATAGGGAGGACAAAGAAGGAAAGAAAAGAGAAAGAAAAGAAGGAAAAAGAGATTAAAAAGATGAAAGGAGGAAAGGGGAGCAAGAAAGAGAAAAAAGAAAAAGGGGAAAAAGAAAAGGAAAGAGAGGAAAAGGAAAGGGGGGAAAAAAAGAAAAACGAAGAAAGAAGAAGAGAAAGGGATGGGGGGGAACAGGGGGACAGGGAAGGGCTGTGAGGAAAGAAAGGGAAAAAAGGGGGGGGGGGTAGTGAGGGGTGATGGGGAGGAACGGGGGAGGAAGGCAATGAGGGAAATGAGGAGGGAAGGGGAGAGGATAGAATTGATGAAAAAAAAAGGAATGACAGAAAAAGGAGAGTAGAAGCCAAATAAAAGGAAAAGTGATATACACAAGCAAATATAGAAATATGATGTGAAAGTGACAAAAAAAGTAATTGAAGTGAGAGAAGGTGGAAGACAAGGAAAAAACAAAAGCCAGGAAGGCTGAAAAAGGTAAAAAAATCAATCAAAGTGATTTACCTGGAAGTGCCCAGCATAGGAGCAGCAATATGCAGAGATAGTCTGGGGATTACACAGGTGGTGTGTGCGATAGGCTATAATGAGGATATGTGACAAGTATTTAGGACATGAACTAACAAATAGAAAGATGTTGCGGTGAAGAGGGTGAAAAGGTACCTGTAGTGGAGGAGCCCCTATATGGCTCTGCTTCCTGTTGGAGCAGTTGGGATTGAATGAAAGATCCCATAGGGATCTACTCACCTTAAATATAATGTCTCCCTTGTATTGGTGGTCAGTGTAAAACTGCCCCCTTCTGTATTGGTGGCCAGTATAAAACTGCCCCCTTCTGTATTGGTGGCCAGTATAAAACTGCCCCCTTCTGTATTGGTGGCCAGTATAAAACTGCCCCCTTCTGTATTGGTGGCCCAGTATAAAACTGCCCCCTTCTGTATTGGTGGCCAGTATAAAACTGCCCCCTTCTGTATTGGTGGCCAGTATAAAACTGCCCTCTTCTGTATTGGTGGCCAGTATAAAACTGCCCCCTTCTGTATTGGTGGCCAGTATAAAACTGCCCCTTGTATTGGTGGCCAGTATAAAACTGCCCCCTTCTGTATTGGTGGCCAGTATAAAACTGCCCCCTTCTGTATTGGTGGCCAGTATAAAACTGCCCCCTTCTGTATTGGTGGCCAGTATAAAACTGCCCCCTTCTGTATTGGTGGCCAGTATAAAACTGCCCCCTTCTGTATTGGTGGCCAGTATAAAACTGCCCTCTTCTGTATTGGTGGCCAGTATAAAACTGCCCCTTGTATTGGTAGCCAGTATAAAACTGCCCCCTTCTGTATTGGTGGCCAGTATAAAACTGCCCTCTTCTGTATTGGTGGCCAGTATAAAACTGCCCCCTTCTGTATTGGTGGCCAGTATAAAACTGCCCCTTGTATTGGTGGCCAGTATAAAACTGCCCCCTTCTGTATTGGTGGCCAGTATAAAACTGCCCCCTTCTGTATTGGTGGCCAGTATAAAACTGCCCCCTTCTGTATTGGTGGCCAGTATAAAACTGCCCCCTTCTGTATTGGTGGCCAGTATAAAACTGCCCCCTTCTGTATTGGTGGCCAGTATAAAACTGCCCCCTTCTGTATTGGTGGCCAGTATAAAACTGCCCTCTTCTGTATTGGTGGCCAGTATAAAACTGCCCCTTGTATTGGTAGCCAGTATAAAACTGCCCCTTCTGTATTGGTGGCCAGTATAAAACTGCCCTCTTCTGTATTGGTGGCCAGTATAAAACTGCCCTCTTCTGTATTGGTGGCCAGTATAAAACTGCCCCTTGTATTGGTGGCCAGTATAAAACTGCCCCTTGTATTGGTGGCCAGTATAAAACTGCCCCCTTCTGTATTGGTGGCCAGTATAAAACTGCCCTCTTCTGTATTGGTGGCCAGTATAAAACTGCCCTCTTCTGTATTGGTGGCCAGTATAAAACTGCCCTCTTCTGTATTGGTGGCCAGTATAAAACTGCCCTCTTCTGTATTGGTGGCCAGTATAAAACTGCCCCTTGTATTGGTGGCCAGTATAAAACTGCCCCCTTCTGTATTGGTGGCCAGTATAAAACTGCCCCCTTCTGTATTGGTGGCCAGTATAAAACTGCCCCCTTCTGT
The DNA here is from genome assembly GCA_037952925.1 of Lithobates clamitans. NCBI lineage: Eukaryota > Metazoa > Chordata > Amphibia > Anura > Ranidae > Lithobates > Lithobates clamitans. The sequence goes on from JBBGZY010001609.1 coordinate 1,290,343, forward strand.
ATTGGTGGCCAGTATAAAACTGCCCCCTTCTGTATTGGTGGCCAGTATAAAACTGCCCCCTTCTGTATTGGTGGCCAGTATAAAACTGCCCCCTTCTGTATTGGTGGCCAGTATAAAACTGCCCCCTTCTGTATTGGTGGCCAGTATAAAGCTGCCCCCTTCTGTATTGGTGGCCAGTATAAAACTGCCCTCTTCTGTATTGGTGGCCAGTATAAAACTGCCCTCTTCTGTATTGGTGATAATTACCCCTCTTGTATTGGTCAGTAAATTTGCCCCTGTACACTTCTCAAGGAAACCTAAGCAACCAGTAGAGTAACTCTAGGGATTACACAGAATCTTAATTTATTATTTTAAAAATGATCAAATAACACAAAATATCAGGCTTGTATCTCTATGACCCCCCCCCCCCCCCAAAGACATTGTTACATTGTTGCAGTCAATTAAATCCAGACCACATCCCAGCTGCCCTATTCCAGTATTGGGTGCTGTTTGGTTGTGTTGGGAGTGATTGGTTGACTGGTTGTTTAAGCTGCATATTCTCAGGACTTTTGACTCGATGGTAAAAATAAATAAATAAAAGGTTTCCCCTTCATTGCTATCAGTACATAAAAGTTGGATATCCAGATATGAGAGAAATCTCCCAGGAAAAACTCTCTTTGTTGCAAAGTCCAGGTTTATATAATGTGAGGAGCAATATCCACACAGTGTGATAAAACAAGTACAGAGGTCACCGCAGAGGTCCCAGGGTGGTTTAAAGACAACACATCAATTGAGGAAGTTATCTGCTCATCAAAAATAATAATTGTACTTTTTTTTTTTTTTTTTTTTTTGTATCTCGGGTGAGGGGTCTGTGTTTTCCAGGTAAATGGCCTATGTCCTGGGTAAGAGGTCTGTCCTTGGCAAACAGCCTGTGTCCCAGGCGAGGGGTCTGTGGGTTCTGGACAAATGGCCTGTGTCCCAGGTGAATGGTCTATGATCTCTGGTGAGTGCTTTGTGTGTGTGTGTCAGGTAAGGGGTCTGTGTGTCTCATCCCAGGTGAGGGGCCTGTGCCCATCCTAGGTGAGGGGTCTGGGTGTCCCAGGCAAACAGTCTGTGCCCATCCTAGGTGAGGGGTCTGGGTGTCCCAGGCAAACAGTCTGTGCCCATCCTAGGTGAGGGGTCTGGGTGTCCCAAGCAAACAGTCTGTGCCCGTCCTAGGTGAGGGGTCTGGGTGTCCCAGGCAAACAGTCCGGGCCCATCCTAGGTGAGGGGTCTGGGTGTCCCAGGCAAACAGTCTGTGCCCATCCTAGGTGAGGGGTCTGGGTGTCCCAGGCAAACAGTCTGTGCCCATCCTAGGTGAGGGGTCTGGGTGTCCCAGGCAAACAGTCCGGGCCCATCCAAGGTGAGGGGTCTGGGTGTCCCAGGCAAACAGTCTGTGCCCATCCTAGGTGAATGGGGGTTTGTGTGTCTCAGGTGAGTGGGTCTGTGTGTGTCCTAGGTGAGGGGTTTGTGTATAAAGTGTGAGCTCTGTGTCCCAGGTGAGGGACCTGTGTATTAGCTGAGAGAACTGTGTCCTAGGTGAGCAGTCTGTTGCTCATTGATTCTGCTCAGTAATTATTCTGCTGTTTCTATCAACAAGAATCTCCAGAGAGGAAATTAGGAATCAGGGGAGCGGAGAGAAGGAATTGATTAGCTCTGTACACCTGCTCTCCATGTGCTCTACTCTTTCTCAGGAATCAGAGACCACATAAAGCCCCCCCCCCCCCAGTATCCTATAACTAGACCTGTGCTCCTCAGTTCCTGGCTTCACCCACCTTCTACTATCACATGGGTGTCCTTACTTTCTTTCTGACCTTTTTTTTACTTGAAGACGAAATCGCTCTTACAGCTGCAGATGTGAGACTCCACTTGGTGACTTTTGCAGGGAGATTTGGAGGATATGTTCTCCACCAGATATAAGAAGTCAATGAGACATTCGGCCCACCAGAGTCCATCTGTAACATTAATTATTGGTGGAGTGTCTGAGGTTGGTAGGATGAGGTGTGTGAGATTTGGGAAAAGTGATGTCGGTGTGCTCCCTGTGCTGAGCTGGCTTTGGGTCTTCACATCCGCCTAGAGCAGTGGTTCTCAACTCCGGTCCTCAGGACCCACTAACAGGCCAGAATTTAAGTATTACCTTGGAGAGATGCAGACTAGAATACTGCAATCACTGAGCAGCAAATGATATCACCTGTGATGTATTTTGGTTATCTTGCAAACCTGGCCTGTTAGTGGGTCCTGAGGACAGGAGTTGAGAACCTCTGGCCTAGAGAAAGCACAAAACAGTTTTCTGAAAATCCCAAATTGCCTGGCTGTCATGCCAATCCTCTGGCATCAATACTGTCTGATTAACTGACCCGGTGTTCTGCCGAGAAAGTTCCGCTCGGCGCCTAAGTTCCCCCCTCTACTGCGCAGGCGGTGCGCCTGTGCAGTAGGAACCGGCGGAAATAGCCGAAGCGGAATAGCTGAAAATCAGCTGTACACGGCGCCTGTAAGAGAGCCCCTCGCGGGCTCACTTCGCTCGCCACGCTTCGCTCGCCACGCTTCGGGCACGGCCTCGCTTCGCTTGGCTCTTTTAGATTCCCCCTCTAGGTCCACTTGGATGGTGGGGAAGGAACCTGGACCCAGAGCGCAGGCGTCGTGTACAGCTGATTGAAGCGTTTGAGCTTCGGCTATCTCCGGTGGCTGACAGTAGTCCGTACTGCGCAGGCGCTGCGCCTTTGCAGTACAGGGGGGGGGGAACTTATCTGCCGAGGGGACATTCTCGGCAAGACAGCGGAACAAATATTGTGACCAGGAAAAGTTAAAGAAAATCCTTTCAGCACACTCGACATTTTTATTGTCTCATCAGTGAAGGTACTTTCCAGTGATGGGAGGATTATGGATGTAATATGAGTTCTACTGATATCATACACAGAGAACGCTCATTTATCTATATTATTATGTCACAATTGTGGTCATCATCATCCAGGGACATCTCTGCTTCCCGGGGTTTCTTGGGGTTTTCAATCTTCCTCCACAGAGTGACCAGATTTAACATATAGCTGAGCCTATGCTGACTGTGGGGGGACATTAGAGTGTAAGCTCCTCTGCTACAGAGACTGATGTGACTGGCTCCGTGATCTCTGTACAGCTCTGCGGTATATGTCGGAGCTATTAAAATGTATAATGGTGTGTGACAGTGGGGGGGGGGCATTAAAGGTAAGCTCCTCTGCTACAGAGACTGATGTGACTGGCTCAGTGATCTCTGTACAGCACTGCAGTATATGTCAGAGCTATATAAATGTATATTAGTGCGTGACTGTGGGAGGGCATTAGAGGGTAAGCTGCTCTGCTACAGAGACTGACGTGATTGGCCCAGTGTTCTCTGTAAAGCACTGCAGTATATGTGAGGGGTATAATAATAATATATAATATTAATAAGTGTGAGACTGTGGGGGTGACATTCGAGTGTAAGCTCCTCTGGTGCAGAGACACATATATGAATAGTTTCATACACTCTACACAGCTCTACCTTGAATGTCTGGTTGGCTCAGTGTTGGGGGTGGGGAACGTCTTATCTCGGAGGTCCAGGTTGGATTTGGCAATACTGAAGAAACTGCTTTGTGCAACTTTCACCAACTGCAAGCTTTGCACAACCAGCCTGAGCTGAGAGCTGTGTAGAGTGAAGATGAGATGTCTGGAGCTCTCCTATCAGATAAAACCTTTGTAGCTTGGTGTCTCTGGCCTCTGTTCTTTTTATCTATCAGGATAAGGAAATAAATTATATTATCTTCTCAATCCAGCAGAGTAGGAAGAAGCTAAATCCAGCCATATATGGATTGAAAGTCAGGTGGTTCAGTAGGAACTGGCTGAGGTTCGATCCGTGTATGGCTTCTCTATTCATGAGAAGTCGATCGATAGATCGACTTCTCAAACAGTCCTGCTGGAAAATTTTACTTCAATCATTACTTGCAGCCAATCAGCTGCAGTGCTGATCAGTGTATTCTGATGGTGGGGGGAATACAGCTCTCAGAAGACAAAGACACAGCGAGGATGATTTCCCCATCCACCCTGAATGTGTGAATGGGGAAAATTGGCTCAACAAAAAAAAAGTGAGCCGTGTATAGGATGGCCAGCTTATGTGTGATTTAAAGAAACCAATAAATATATTCCACATTTATAGGAATTCTCTACTTTATGTGCTCTGAAAAAATTCTTCCTCCCAGGAGCTGTATAGACTTTGACTGTGCAGCATATGGGGGGGGGAAATCTTATATCAAAGGAGTCTCTTATCTGGTAATTCATACCCAATACGCAATGTTCAGCACCCATATCACCAAACCACAATCCATTTATAACACTGAACACTTATTTTTATAAAATCATCCGGGCCGCTATGGGTGCTGCACCTAGCCCTAGTTTATTGACTAGACCCATTCACTTTAATTGTCAGATAAAGTTTTTAGTGACTAGCTACTTCCACAATTTAATTAGATGATGCATCTGATTGGGTGGTACAGCCCCGCCCTAATAATACAAAAAGTCATGTATTGAGGAATCTGCAGTACCAGCTATTGTGTCCAGACAGCCACAGCACTTGGGGGTCAAAAACTGGAAAAGTGCCTCCAGCTGAAAGGATGATCCATCTGATAGGAGTGTCACCTAGGCAGACTGAGCTGAACTCTACCCCCCCCACCCCTTGTCTGCAGTCTTCTGGGACATGTCACACGTCCCAGGACGCTTCAGAACCATTCCCAAAGTGCAGTGCCACACACCGGTGTTCTGATGAGAAGTGTCCCCCCATCGGATAGTGTCCGCCCTGTACTGTGCAGGCGCAGCGCTTGCGCAGTACGGAGGACAAAGGAGACAGCGAATGTCTCCAAAGAAGAAGAGCTGATCGTGAGGTTTACACGCCGCCTGCGCAATTAATAGTACATTCTGTCACACGCTCCCGAAGCTCAAGGGGGTGGATTTGTGAAATGGGCGGATGTTTGTGGGGCGTGTTTATATCTGCTGTATCCATCCATAATACACGTTTAAATGCATGCCCTGTACTGTAGTGAAGGGGTTAACGTATATTGTAAATTTGAAGTACCCGCCTTTATCACAGCCCCAGCTGTTTGGGTAAGATATATTATAACATTGAAGTACACGCCTTTTATCTCCGCCCCAGCTGTGTGCATTCTGTAGGCACACCGCCCCTTGTAAAGTTGTACGAGCATCGGGAGCATGTAACAGAATGTGGTATTAAGTGTGCATGCGCTGTGTAGAGATCATGATGAGCTGTTGATGTTTGGAGACTTTCGGAATCTCCTCAGCTCCTGCGCACCACAGGGCGGACACTATCCGATGGTCTCCTCAGTGCCTGCCCACTACAGGGCGGACACTATCCGATGGTCTCCTCAGCGCCTGCCCACTACAGGGCGGACACTATCTGATGGTCTCCTCGGCGCCTGCGCACTACAGGGCGGACATTATCCGATGGTCTCCTCAGCGCCTGCGCACTACAGGGCAGACACTATCCGATGGTCTCCTCAGCGCCTGCCCACTACAGGGTGGACACTATCCGATGGTCTCCTCAGCGCCTGCCCACTACAGGGCGCACACTATCCGATGGTCTCCTCAGTGCCTGCCCACTACAGGGCGCACACTATCCGATGGTCTCCTCAGTGCCTGCCCACTACAGGGCGGACACTAGCCGATGGTCTCCTCAGCGCCTGCCCACTACAGGGCGGACACTATCCGATGGTCTCCTCAGCGCCTGCCCACTACAGGGCGGACACTATCCGATGGTCTCCTCAGCGCCTGCCCACTACAGGGCGGACACTAGCCGATGGTCTCCTCAGCGCCTGCGCACTACAGGGCGGACACTAGCCGATGGTCTCCTCAGCGCCTGCGCACTACAGGGCGGACACTAGCCGATGGTCTCCTCAGCGCCTGCGCACTACAGGGCGGACACTAGCCGATGGTCTCCTCAGCGCCTGCGCACTACAGGGCGGACACTATCCGATGGTCTCCTCAGCGCCTGCGCACTACAGGGCGGAAGCTATCCGGTGGTCTCCTCAGCGCCTGCGCACTACAAGGCGGACACTATCCGATGGTCTCCTCAGCACCTGCGCACTACAGGGCGGACACTATCCGATGGTCTCCTCAGCGTCTGCGCACTACAGGGTGCACACTATCCGATGGTCTCCTCAGCGTCTGCGCACTACAGGGCGGACACTAGCTGATGGTCTTCTCAGCGCCTGCGCACTACAGGGTGGACACTATGCAATGGTCTCCTCAGCGCCTGTGCACTACAGGGCGGACACTATCCGATGGTCTCCTCAGCGCCTGCCCACTACAGGGCGGACACTATCCGATGGTCTCCTCAGTGCCTGCCCACTACAGGGCGGACACTATCCGATGGTCTCCTCAGCACCTGCGCACTACAGGGCGGACACTAGCTGATGGTCTCCTCAGCGCCTGCCCACTACAGGGCGCACACTATCCGATGGTCTCCTCAGCGCCTGCGCACTACAGGGCGGACACTATGCGATGCTCTCCTCAGCGCCTGCGCACTACCGAGCGGACACTATCCGATGGGGCAGTATTTTTGATGGGACACCGGCTGTGAACCTGCAAGGAGTCACAGCTGGCTTCCCACACTAAACATGGTGGCACCTGAGATCGAAGAACTAACCTGGGTGAGGATGGTGCTGGATCCCTGGACAGGTCTGCGTCTATTTATCAAAATTCAGCAGCTAGGGTATTTAAAATTCATTTGGGTGCTACTGAAAGTCCATATAGAGTAGGGACTGGTGTCCTATTGTATTTCCATCTCTCTTCCTATCCAAGAGATACAACAGGAAGAGAGAAAATCTACAGAAAGGAAAGGAAATACCGCAGAAAAGGTGTCCCCATTGGAAGATTTCCTCTCTATTCTATTCTGGTGTAAGATGTATTTGATGTCTCATTACTTAAAGTGGAACGTCACTCTCCCAAGCAAAATTGTTTATTTTTAATCATGCTGCTAGCATTAGTAAATAGATCATAATTGTTTTAAACTTTTTTTTTTTTTTTTTTTTTTTTTTTTACATTTCTTGTTACTTCCTGGTTTCTTGCCTAATCATACATCCCAGGAGCCTTAAGAAAGGGGAGGTGAGGAGGAGGAGTTTTCTAAGCTAAGCACACCCTCCTGCATGCCTGTCTGAACTAAGGGCTGATGGATTCCAGGAAGTAAATGCTACATGAATGATTTGCCCTTACTCAAGATGGCCGCAGCCAGAAATGCTATGGGGGTGTTTTTCAAAGTGATTTCTCACTAAAATAAAGCATGGGTTGCTTGCTTTGAATATTTAAAATTAATTGAATAGCGTTTTTGGTTTGTGGTGCTGAGATGCAGTAAAGATCCGCTTTAAGCCAGCCATAGATGGATTGGAATCAATTGACTTCAGTACCACCAGCCTGTTGGCTATAGCTGCCTGCACTGACCGTTGTATTCAGCCAGTGGGGCAGGTACCTTCTGGCAGAACACAATAGAGCAATGGGAGTGATTCTTCCAATCAACACTGACTTGGGGAATCAAAGCCATTTTCTTTCCTCCAACCCGGGTTGCTTTTGGCCTGCCATAAAGTGATACTAAATTCCCATTTTTTTTTTTTAATTTTTTTTTTTTTCATTTAAAATAAGAAACGTGTTATACTTACCTGCTCCTGTGTAATGTTTATTTTGCATAGAGCATTCCAGATCCTCCTCTTCTTGCATCCCTCACTGGTGCTCCTGGCTCCTCCCCTCCTGCCGAGTGCCCCCACAGCAAGCAGCTTGCTGTGGGGGCACCTGAGCTGAGCCGCTGCTCTGTGTGTCATTTCAGACACAAAGCCATAGTCTGGCCCAGCCCCCTCCTTTTCCTCATTGGCTCACTGATTTTGACAGCAGCAGAAGCCAGTGGCGCCCCACTGCTGTCTCAGCCAATGAGGAGGAAGAGTCCTGGGCAGCTGAGACTCTCCTGCAATTTCGCTGGATGGTGATGGGGCTCAAGTTAATATTGGGGGGGCTGAGGGGGGCTGCTGCACACAGAATGTTTTTTATCTTAATGCATAGAATGTACCTGCTGATATAATTCTAATATGTAGAATATAATTTTTGATTCTACAATTTTTTTTTCTTCTTTATATTTTAAAGTGGAGGGCCACCCTAAAAAAAATAATAGTATTAATATTCTTTAAAAAAAAAAAAAATTTGAAAAAAAAAAGTTTAACTTACCAGAAACCCCTGTTCCTAGGTAGTTTTCCTAATCTGCCTCTTCCTATTCTGCGGAGCTTCCTCCTCTTTGGCGAGCGGCCCCGTTGCCTTCTGGGACGTGTGTGTGTGTGTGTGTGTGTGTGTGTGTGTGTGTGTGTGTGTGTGTGTGTGTGTGTGTGTGTCCGTGTCCGTGTCCGTCCCAGAACACAACGGGGCCATTCACAAAGCGCCGCGCGACTCGCATGCGCAGTAGGAAACGGGCAGTGAAGCCACAAGGCTCCACTGCCTCTTTCCCTTGTTAAGATGGCGGCGCCGGCAGCCGATCCGATGGGGCCGACATCGCGGGCTCGCTGCACAGATAAGTGTCCTTATTAAAAGTCAGCAGCTGCAGTGTTTGTAGCTGCTGACTTTAAAAAAAAAAATTTTTTTAAGTATTATATTTTTGATAATGGCCTTGACCTTGCTTACCTGAGGTCACCTTATATTAAAGTAATTTTAGGGGAAATTTTTTTTTTTTTTTTTTAAATAACGAACGTATCATATTGGCCTCCACTGTGCAGCTCGTTTTGCACAGAGTGGCCCCAAACATCCTCTTTGGTGGCTCCTCCCCCCTAGGAGAAGTGCTTCCCCAGAGGGGGTTACCTTGCGGGCGCGCTCTTGAGTCCAGCATTTGCGTCTATAGACACAGAATGCCGGCGCCCGCGTCATGGGATTTAATTGACAGCAGTGGGAGCCAATGGCTGCGCTGCTATCAATCTCTCCAATCAAGAGCCGGGAGCCCGTGGAGAAGGAGCCAGCGCGTCCCCGCCGACTAAATGAAGGGGTTCAGGTTAATAAAACGGTGGGGCTGGGGGGCCCGTGTCTTTGCCAGAAGTTTTTTTACCTTAATGCATAGGATTCATTAAGGTGAAGAAACACGAACCTTTACAACCCCTTTAACTTGGTTTAGTCTGATTTTTAACCCTCCTTATACAACATTAGTCTCTATTTTGAGTAGCTAGATCTATGCGAGAACCATTTCAATTCAACTGTCTTTCGTTTTTATGGAAATAATAATAATCTTACCACTCGTGTGAACTTTTCTTATGCTGCCACCAAATTGTATTTTATGTATATTTATTGTTGAAACGCGATAAACAAATTTGACAAGAATGTACCTTCTGGATTTAGAACCACTTTAACCACTTCAGCCCCGGACCATTTGGCTGGCCAAAGACCGGAGCACTTTTTGTGTCGCTTTAACTGACAATTGCGCGGTCGTGCGACGTGGCTCCCAAACAAAATTGACGTCCTTTTTTCCCCACAAATAGAGCTTTCTTTTGGTGGTATTTGATCACCTTTGCGGTTTTTATTTTTTGTACTATAAACAAAAAAATAGCGACAATTTAAAAAAAACACATTACTTTTTGCTATAAAAAATATCCCCAAAAAATATATAAAACATTTTTTCCTCAGTTTAGGCCGATATGTATTCTTCTACATATTTTTGGTAAAAAAAAAAAAAAATCGCAATAAGCGTTTATTGATTGGTTTGCGCAAAAGTTATAGCGTCTACAAAATAGGGGATAGTTTTATGGCATCTTTATTAATTTTTTTTTCCTTTTTTATTAGTAATGGCAGTGATCAGCGATTTTTATCACGACTACAACATTATGATGGACACATCGGACACCTTTGGCATTATTTTGGGACCATTCACATTTATACAGCGAACCGTGCGATTAAAAATGCACTGATTACTGTGTAAATGTGACTGGCAGTGAAGGGGTTAACCACTAGGGGGCGGGAAGGGGTTAAGTGTGTCCTAGGGAGTGATTCTAACTGTGGGGGTCTGGGCTACGTGTAACATATCGCTGATCACTGGGAGCTGTGATCAGTGTCCTGTCACTAGGCAAAATGGGGAGATGCTTGTTTACATCAGCATTTCCCCGTGAGACGATCGCGGGTGCCCCCCCGTGGACATCGAGTCCGCGGGACCCGCGGTCACACGCACGGAGCTTGCGCATGTGCAAACCGCTTCTTACAGGGCAACGTACAGGTACGTTTATATGCCTGTACATTCCCTTCTGCCAATGTATATCGGCGTGAGCCGGTCGGCAAGCAGTTAAGTGGGGTACAGACTAAGAGGAAACTGGAAGAAAAATACAGGGCGCGATCGTTCGATTTTCGTACAGTGTGTACACAACTTTTGACATCCGATTCCAACTTTTTAAATGAAAATGTTCGAAGGGTAAAGCTCCCAAATTTTTAATGCATGTGAACAGAACAAACGATTTTCGTTTTAACGTGTACGTTTTTTTTTTTTGTACAATTTTCGAACAAGAAAAATCCGATACGAAAGACTGCCAATGACCAAAAACAATACAATTCGTACATTAAAACCGTGCCCGGTTCCGAGTCGCTGTGAAACGTTGAGGAGAACCGGATGATTGTTCGCCCGATTTTCTTATATTGTGTACCAGCCTTAAAGTGAGTTCACAGCCAACAGGAACTAAGGTTTAAGGGCGTGGTAGCCCACTTTTTCATTGAAAGTTCCCACACAGGGGTTTTTCTCCCAAAAACAACTGAAAAATGCCAATCCACCTGGCTCTTAAGGCTCGCTCAGCCTTGGGCGCAGTTCCTTGCTGCACAGGCCCACTCCTGGCCTCTAGGAAGGGGCTCTCCTGAAACTCCAGGCTTCTACACACTCCTCCGAGACTCACGGTCCCCTCTGGTCCCCAAGAGTCTCTCTTCCAGTTGTCTCAGCTATGGTCTCCCCGACTCTCTCAGCTGGCCCAACTCTCTGTCTACTGACCTGAAACCTCTCCCACATGGAGTGCTGTCTCAAAGATGTTGCCTGGGTTCTTAAACGGTAGCACGCCTCCTTCCTGTCTGCAGCAACTGCTCCAAAACCAACTCCTTTCCCACACACACTGAGCTATGCTCAGCTCTGCCTTATAACGGGTGTGTGCACCTGGACACACACACCTGCAGAGCTTCTGGAAAACCCGGACACGTGACTGAAGACTCCATCCCTCCCGATGCTCTTTGAAGTCTTCAAGTTTCCAGCCCCAATCCAGACTTACAAAACCCAGGGAAAACTTAAAGTGGTTGTAAACCCTTTTACAACCACTTTAACCTACAGGTAAGCCTAGATTAAGGCTTACCCGTAGGTGCAAGAAATATCTACCAGACCTGTACGGTCTAGGATATATTTGCAAATCGCCGTAGGGCGATTTCTTCTGCGCACGCGCCGGATCTAGAAAGGGCACGCTGTGCCGTTTTTTCTAGCTCGGGTCATGCCGTTAAAGGCGGCTCCCGCGCCTCTGGCCAGTTACAGAGCCGGAGTTCACGGCCCCAGAAGGAAGATGGGTGAAAAATGCTACTAGCGAGGAAGACGGGGACATCGCAGGCTTCTCCTGCATGTAAGTGTCACATAATGGGCTACTATGTGACGCGATGCATAGTAGCCCATTATTTATAGCGCAAAAAATAATTTAAAAAAAAACAGAGGTGATCAAATTTGGGGGGGGGAGGAGTAAATCTTCCGGTCAGATCAAGTGACCTACCAAATATTAACCTCTTGGCGCCTCCGGCCCTTTAAAAGGGTTTAGGATGCCAGGAGGCGGGGCGAGGTTTATGAGCATGAGATTGGCTGTCACGGAGGTCACATGACTGATAAGATCCTGATCACTGCTTTCCCTTAGACATGTGCAGAACGAAAAAATTTGTTTTAGATTTGTTTAGTGAAATTTGATTCATTCATTTTCAAATTCTTTTTTCGTTTGTTTTTCAAATCCATTTTAATTAGTTTTCAAAATTCCAAAGTGAATAAAATAGAATAGAAAATAAAGGAGTAGAATAATTTTTTTTTTCCTATTCTATTCCTTTATTTTCTATTCTATTTTATTCACTTTGGAAATTCGAAAACTATTAGAATTTCGCGGCGCTATATAAGTACCTGAAATAAATAAATAAAATACATTTTTATCCAAATTTTTTTTTTTTTTTTTTTTTTCTTCATATTTTCGGATTCGTTTAAATTGGGTACTATTCTAATTTGGAAATTCAGATACATCAGAATTTCCACACAATAAAAATTCACCCTAACTTTATTCGGAATGCAATGAACCGCACATGTCATCTTTCTGTTAGCCGTCGGTAACTGTGGCGGGAACGCGCAGGGCTTGTACTCTCGGCACAGCTGTATTTTCACTAATTCAACATTTGTGTGCGACCAGCGCCAAGGAGTTATATAAAAAAAAATTAGCTCTACATTCCTGGTATTAAATCCCAATGTGTACGTGGTGGTGGGGTGACACATGACCCGTGAGATTTCTCAATAATCTCCTCCATGAATTGGATCACGTGGAAGTAGAAGAGAATTCCAGCTCTATAAGTGCCTTCAGATTAATGTTCTACACGGGGTGGTGTAGTAATTGGTCTGAAGTCATTCAGAGATCCTTTGTGTCCAGGTCACCGCACCCTTGAAGTCTCCTTCACACCGCAGTCACAATGTTCCTTTTTAATTTGGCTTTTAATTCCATGTTCAGAATGAGTCGCATTGTGTTATGGTGGCCATACACACTTTGATTTATATTTCCTGATCAATGTGTTTTTCACTTAGATTGATTGAATCTGCCAACGATTGAAAAGCCAAAACTTCCCTGCCGATTGATTTTAGATTGGATCATATCAAGCCGAGTCGATGGGCCAGGGCAGGATATTATCAGTCGTTTGTGAATACTATCATGAGAAATGCCCATATGCCGCACATCGTGACAAACCCCCATGGTTAGAGAGTGAATGGCAGCCTCAGCCTGAGCTCCAACCAGGCCGCACCCCCCAACGCGTTTCGCTCCGACCCCCGGAGCTTAATCCCTATGATCAGAGCTCACTCTGAGGCTGCCATTCACTCTCTTGCCACGGGGGTTTGTCACAATGTGCGGCATATGGACATTTCTCCTGCTACATTGAAGCCTGGAGCCGAGACCAGCTCCGTTCCTGGCCAGCACTGATAGGGGTCAGCTATGGACTAATACCACTTCCCGTCCAAACAGTTTAGACATGATTCAGTGCAGGAGAGCTGCTCTGCTCCACTATAAGATGGTTAACAAACAGATACATTGTTATATATATATTTACATACATACATACATACATACAGTGTAAGTTTGCATTCCCTGTACAGCAGAGCTGGCGTGTGAGTGGAAGAAGCAAGAGGGCAAGAGCAGTGGGGGATGAGCTCATTACTGTGCTGCTTCCTCTTTTCCTTGCCCGATCACAGGCATGGGGACAGGTTCAGGACCACCTTGGCTCAGAGGAAGTGAGTTAAATGATGCCAGCCATTAGACTGAGGACATCTAGTGGCAGAAAAAAGCACTGCAGGGGGAATGCTCTTGATTGAAGGCAAATCTTGCAGTAAAAGCTACTTTTGTTATGTTCTCTTTAACCACCATTCAAGCACCATTATCCCAGGGGGATGTCATATGAAATCCTCCCACTTGAGCCCCTCAAGCGCCCTAGGGGACGTACAGCAGCGTGATCTGTCACCCATTGTGTCCAACGGACACAACAGAAGACAGATCGTTGTACCGGGCCGGTCCTGGTACCATGTGATCGATGGGACCAATCACAGCGATCACATGTCAGTTACAGGCAGTGGCTTTCATTTTATAGCCATTCATTGTGTACTGCTGTGATCTCTCTCTGGTACAGGGGCCAATCACAGTGGGCATGTACTGTGTGATGGATGTGGCCCCTCACAGCGATCGCGGTTCAGTTGTACACAATGGTTTTCATTTATAGCCATTCGTTGTGTACTGCTGTGATCTCTCTGGTTGGTACAGGGGCCAATCACAGCAGACCTGTACTATGTGAGAGATGTGGCCAATCACAGCAGACCTGTGCCATGTGAGAGATGTGGCCAATCACAGCTGTCGCAATAGTAAGCAGTGGCACATGAATGGATGCCATTCATAAAAATGATTGCTTATAACCGTGTTCAGATGACTGTAAAAAGCAACCATAATGATAAACAAAAACCCCAACACATCCCCCAGAGCAGTACAGTGAACTGCTCTGTTCACAGTATGTAAAAAAAAAAAAAATTAAATTTTTTTTTAAAAACACTTTTTTTTTTACTGTTTTTTTTATTTATTTTTATTTTTTTGCATAGAAAAAAAATTTACAGTAAAAAACATTTTTATTATTAACAATAATAATAATATTATTTTTTTTTTTTTTTTGCTTGAGTTCTTTATTGAAAGCTGTGCCTCTGCTCCCCGTATTTTTGTACATAATTGCAGTAGACCTTTTAAAAGCATGGTATAGCATGGGAGACCAACATCTTCCTGCATACATATTTCCTGTATATGACCAGATGGTTTGGTTGTGGGATTTATAACATTTTTATGGATATCATACATTCCTGGCTGGATTTTGATTGTGGGAGGTAAGTGTACCCAGGTGAAAATGCAAACCAGGACCCAGTGCTGTAAGGTAGCAGTACTAATCACCTAGACACCATGCTATGTATATAGAGCAAAATGGCTACTAGAGAGTAAACTTGCCCCTACAAGTCATGCAGAGTGCAGGCCGCTGCCACCTCGGGAAAGAGGAAAGGGTTGCTTTGATCATTATTTTCTGGATTATTTATTGATGTTTCTTGCACTCAATACATGCAGATTGCTGGAGAGCAATCCAATACATTTTATAATGAGGTGTATAGAGATGGAATGTTGAAGGTATGGGGGGTTGGAATGTTGAAGGTATGGGGGGTTGGAATGTTGAAGGTATGGGGGGTTGGAATGTTGAAGGTATGGGGGGTTGGAATGTTGAAGGTATGGGGGGTTGGAATGTTGAAGGTATGGGGGGGTTGGAATGTTGAAGGTATGGGGGGGTTGGAATGTTGAAGGTATGGGGGGTTGGAATGTTGAAGGTATGGGGGGTTGGAATGTTGAAGGTATGGGGGGTTGCAATGTTGGTCCATGTTCTCAGCAGTAATAGTCTGATATATGATAAGTAATGTTTTGTATTCTCTATTTGTGTCACAGCGGCGGTGGGATTCCTCACCGTGTCCAGTGTCATCACCATGTCTGCGCCATTCTTCCTGGGGAAAGTGATCGATGTGATTTATTCCAACCCTTCCGAGGATTTCTCCTCCAGCCTGACCACACTGTGCGCCTTTCTGAGCGGAGTCTTCCTGTGCGGGGCCGCCGCCAACGGGGCCCGCGTCTACCTCATGCAAGCCTCAGGTAGGATCCCCGCCCACAGAGGGAGAATTTAGGGGAGATTACTGGTAGTGATAATCAATTAGGTGAATCCATATACTGCATATTTTTTTTATTCTTCTGAATATACTGTAAGACATGTCTGTCCTGCAGAGAGTCGTACAATTCCTGATGGACCAGATTCCTAAATTGTGTGATGTTCTGCAGCTCGGGCAGAATCAAGATTATTGCTAATAATGTTTTACATTATATTATCATGTAATATTATTTCAAATTATTTATTTGTTGTGAATTTTATTATTTATTTTTATTTATTTATTTTTAGATATTTAAATGATGCAGATTTATATTCCTTCTTATTTTTATATATATATAATATCTCTATCTCACAAAAGTGAGTACACCCCTCACATTTTTGTAAATATTTTATTCTATCTTTTCATGTGACAACACTGAAGAAATGACACTTGTCTACAATGTAAAGTAGTGAGTGTACAGCTTGTATAACAGTGTAAATTTGCTGTCCCCTCAAAATAACTCAACACACAGCCATTAATGTCTAAACCGCTGGCAACAAAAGTGAATACACCCCTAAGTGAAAATGTCCAAATTGGGCCCAAAGTGTCAATATTTTGTGTGGCCACCATTATTTTCCAGCACTGCCTTAACCCTCTTGGGCATGGAGGTCACCAGAGCTTCACAGGTTGTCACTGGAGTCCTCTTCCCCTCCTCCATGATGACATCACAGTGCTGGTGGATGTTAGAGACCTTGCGCTCCTCCACCTTCCATTTAAGGATGCCCCACAGATCCTCAATAGGGTTTAGGTCTGGAGACATGCTTGGCCAGTCCATCACCTTTACCTTCAGCTTCTTTAGCAAGGCAGTGGTCATCTTGGAGGTGTGTTTGGGGTCATTATCATGTTGGAATACTGCCCTGCGGTCCAGTCTCTGAAGGGAGGGGATCATGCTCTGCTTCAGTATGTCACAGTACATGTTGGCATTCATGGTTCCCTCAATGATCTGTAGCTCCCCAGTGCCGGCAGCACTCATGCAGCCCCAGACCATGACACTCCCACCACCATGCTTGACTGTAGACAAGACACACTTGTCTTTGTCCTCCTCACCTGGTTGCCCCCACACACGCTTGACACCATCTGTACCAAATAAGTTTATCTTGGTCTCATCAGACCACAGGACATGGTTCCAGTAATCCATGTCCTTAGTCAGCTTGTCTTCAGCAAACTGTTTGCGGGCTTTCTTGTGCATCATCTTTAGAAGAGGCTTCCTTCTGGGACGACAGCCATGCAGACCAATTTGATGCAGTGTGCGGCGTATGGTCTGAGCACTGACAGGCTGTCCCCCCCCACCCCTACAACCTCTGCAGCAATGCTGGCAGCACTCATATGTCTATTTCCCAAAGACAACCTCTGGATATGACGCTGATCACGTGACCTCAACTCCTTTGGTGGACCATGGCGAGGCCTGTTCTGAGGGGAACCTGTCCTGTTATACCGCTGTATGGTCTTGACCACCATGCTGCAGATCAGTTTCAGGGTCTTGCCAATCTTCTTATAGCCTTGGCCATCTTTATGTAGAGCAACAATTCTTTTTCAGATCCTCAGAGGGTTCTTTGCCATGAGGTGCCATGTTGTACTTCCAGTGACCAGTATGAGAGAGTGAGAGCGATAACACCAAATTTAACACACCTGCTCCCCATTCACACCTGAGACCTTGTAACACTAACGAGTCGCATGGCACCGGGGAGGGAAAATGGCTAATTGGTCCCAATTTGGACATTTTCACTTAGGGCTGTACTGACTTTTGTTGCCAGCGGTTTAGACATTATTGGCTGTGTGTTGAGTTATTTTGAGGGGACAGCAAATTTACACTGTTATACAAGCTGTACACTCACTACTTTACATTGTAGCAAAGTGTCATTTCTTCAGTGTTGTCACATGAAAAGATTTACACAAATGTGACTGAGGGGTGTACTCACTTTTGTGAGATACTGTGTGTGTGTGTGTGTGTGTGTGTATGTATGTGTGTGTATATATATATATATATATATATATATATATATATATATATATATATATATATATATATATATATATATATATATATATATATATATATATATATATATATATATAATTTATATTATTTTTTTGTTTTTCTCTATCTATCTGACATTTATGACCATGACTAGGCATGATGGGAATTGTAGTTCCTGAACAACTGGAGAGCCATAGTTTGTAGACCCTGCTCTATATATAATAACAAAAGAGAAAAAAATAATATTAATGTAAAATATGCATTATTATTAATAGCAGTAATAATATAAATAGCACCTTCTCTACACGGTCGGGCAAGAAGGTGAACATCCCTAAAACCCGCAGAACCTACTGCAAGAAATGTGGGAAGCATCATCCCCACAAGGTCACCCAATACAAGAAGGGGAAAGACTCCCTCTATGCCCAGGGAAAGACAATACGACCGCAAGCAGAGCAGATATGGTGGGCAGACCAAGCCAATCCTCCATAAAAAGACCACCAAGAAAATTGTGCTGAGGCTGGAGTGTGTTGACCCCCCAACTGCCGACCAAAGCGGATGTTGGCTATAAAGAGATGCAAGCACTTTGAGCCTGGAGGAGACAAAATAAAGGTCATTCAGTTCTAAGCTACAGCGTCACTTTTGAAAACAAAATCAAATCCCTAAAATTTAAAAAAAATAATAATAATTATAGGAATATATAAATTTTATAATATTTTATATGTAATGTAAAAATAATAAAAAAAAGTGCTGAGGTGTTATTTTTATTTTAGCTTGACTTTTATTGTTGATTTTTCATCTTTTAATAGATGTAACATTTAATTACAATTTGTGGTGTAATAAACCAAGAACCAATATCTGAATCCTTCTTTTTTTTTTCTTCCATCCTCCTAGGGCAGCGTATAGTCCGCCAACTGCGCTCCTCGCTCTTCTCCTCAGTCCTGCGGCAGGAAGTGGGATTCTTTGACAAGACGCGGACCGGAGAGCTGATCAATCGCTTGTCATCAGACAGCGTTCTGATTGGTAGATCGGTCACAGAGAACCTCTCGGATGGGCTCAGAGCGGTGGCCCAGGCTACGGTTGGAATTGGGATGATGGTAATTCTTGTTTTTGGAGCCCTGTGTTTTGTCATGAATGCATTTAGATAAGAAATTCTTTTATTTTCATGCATTTTGTATGAAGAGGGGGATCTCTTTATGTGTTTTTTATAAGTGGGTTCTATTCTTTTCTATGAGCTGCACTTTGCAGCACTGTGTGTGCTATATGACTTCTGATGATCCAGCACAGTGGGCTTATTGTTCAACAAGTCTGCCTGGTAGCACTGGAGTCCTTGGTTTGAATCCCAGCCAGCACAGTACCTGCATGGAGTTTGCATGTTCTTACTTTTCTGGGGACAACCCCAACATTTGGGATTTTCTTTTACTTTCAATACTTCAATACTAATAGTAAACAGGATAAATAGAGAAGGTGAATCTCCCTAATGGGGGGCACAGACAGGGATAAAAACTGACAGGTGTTCTCGTCCATCCCCACTCTATCCAAAGACTAAAAAAAAAAAAAAGTTTACCTTTTTAGTTATACTTTAACCCTTTCATGACTAAGCCTATTTTTGAAATTTGGTGTTTACAAGTTAAAATCCGTATTTTTTGCTAGAAAATTACTTAGAGCCCCCAAACATCATACATATATACATTGTGTGTGTGTATATATATATATATATATATATATATATATATATATATATATATATATATATATATATATATATATATAATATAATATAATATAATATAATTAGCAGAGATGGCGATTTTTTGGGGGAAAAGGGACACTTTCATGAAAAAAACAAACAGTAAAGTTACCCCAATTTTTTTGTATAATGTGAAAGATGATGTTACGCCGAGTAAATAGATACCAAACATGTCACACTTTATAATTGCACGCTCTCGTGGAATGGCGACAAACTACGGTACCTAAGAATCTCCATAGGCGACGCTTTAAATTTTTTTTACGTTTACCAGGTTAGAATTACAGAGGAGGTCTAGGGCTAGAATTATTGCTCTTGCTCTGACGATCGCGGCAATACCTCACATGTGTGATTTGAACACTGTTTACATATGCGGGCGCAACTTCCATATGTGTTTTCTTTGCCGCGCAAGCTCACGGGGACGGGGGCGCTTTAAATTTTTTTTTTTTTTTTTATATTAATAAATTGTGTTTAAAAAAACAAAAAAAAACCATTTGATCACTTTTATTGCTGTCACAAGGAATGTAAACATGTAAATGTAAACAGTGACAGGTACTCTTTATGGAGGGATCGGCGGTCTAAAAGCCCCCCGGTCCCTCCTTTGCACTTCAAAGTATTCAGATCACCATTTGCGGCGATTCTGAATACTGTATATATTTTTAAACCGACACCATTGACAGCTCAGTAAATAGGAAGTGACGTTATGACGTCGCTTCCGTGTTTACAATTAGGAGGCTGGAACGAAGCCGCTCACGGCTTTGTTCAAGTCTGTCCCTAGCGATGGAACGGGGGGCCCGTTAAGAGTGGCTTTTAGCCCCATCGGTTCTTATACCAGGAAAGCCGATCACTGGCTCTAAAAAACAGTACCGGGATGATGCCGGCAGCTGCGGGCATCATCCCTGTATAACCCCTGAAAGCAGAGTATGCACATCTGCATCCGCTTGGCGGGAAGGGGTTAAAGTGGACTTCTCAAGAACTTTACATATCTGCATGGATAAATCCCTGTATAATTTTCAGTATACATCAACAAAAAGCTCCACCTTTTATCATTAAAAAAGTAAGGTTGCACCAATACCGGTATCGGTACTGACAGTAAGCATTTGCACGAGTATCGGTAGTCGTGCAAATGCTCCATTACCTGAAACCTGATCATTTCAGGCTCGGTTCTTTAAGCTGTCAACAGGATTCTCCCAATGAGAGCTAAAAAGTAAAAAAAAAAAAAAAAAAAGTTGGCAATTCTCGGTAGAGAAGGAGCGGGGCCGCAGCATCCTTACCAACCGATGACTCGGTAAGCTGTCAGTGGGGTTCCCCTGTTGACAGCTGAAGTGTAAAGGAAGTCCCGGCAATTGGAACTATAAAAAAAAAAAGCAGCCAGGCAATTTTTATCAACATTGCTCAGCCACTGAAACGGAAAGATGAAATGAAACATTTGTTTCTTTTTGTATCCTTCTGTTTATCTACAGATCAAAGGGATGAACTTCAATCTGCAGATGAAGAGAGTTTAAAGCAACCTGTCAAGTAGGGATAAGCTTTGAATTCGACTCGAACATCGGCTGTTTGCTAGTTCACCAAACAGCGAACAATTTGGGGTGTTAGCGGCAAATTCAAAAGCCGCTGAACACCCTTTAAAAGTCTATGGGAGAAATCAAAAGTGCTAATTTTAAAGGCTTATATGCAAGTTATTGTCATAAAAAGTGTTTGGGGACCTGGGTCCTGCCCCAGGGGACATGCATCAATGCAAAAAGAAGTTTTTAAAACAGCCCTTTTTTCGGGAGCAGTGATTTTAATAATGCTTAAAGTGAAACAATTAAAGTGTAATATTCCTTTAAATTTCATACCTGGTTGGTGTCTATAGTATGCCTGTAAAGGGGCGCATGTTTCCCGTGTTTAGAACAGACTGACAGCAAAATGATATTTCAAAGGAAAAAAAGTCATTTAAAACTACTCGCGGCTATTAATGAATTGTCGGTCTGACAATACAAATAAAAGTTTATTGAACAAAACGGCATGGGATTTCCCCACAGGGGAACCCCGAACCAAAATTAATAAAAAATGGTGTGGGGGTCCCCCTAAATTCCATACCAGACCCGAAGGTATGGTTTTTAAAGGGAACCCCATGCCAAAATTAAAAAAAAATGGCATGGGTCCCCCCAAAAATCCATACCAGACCCTTATCCGAGCACGCAACCTGGCAGGCTGCAGGAAAAGAGGGGGGGACGAGAGAGTGCCCCCCCTCCTGAACCCTACCAGGCCACATGCCCTCTACATTGGGAGGGTGCTTTGAGGTAGCCCCCCAAAGCACCTTGTCCCCATGTTGATGGGGAGAAGGGCCTCATCCCTACAACTCTTGGCCGGTGGTTGTGGGGGTCTGCGAGCGGGGGGCTTATCGGAATCTGGAAGCCCCCTTTAACAAGGGGACCCACAGATCCCCCCCCCCGTGAGAATTGGTAATGGGGTACAAATGTACCCCTACCATTTCACAAAAAAAAGTGTCAAAGTTTAAAAAACACAAGGGACGGTTTTTGACAAGTCCATCATCATCATTCATCAATCATCAATCATTAATCATCAATCAATCATCATTATCATCATCATCTCTCCTTAATATCCATACCAGATCTGAAGGGCCTGGTATGGAATTTAGGGGGACCTTCACGCATTTTTTTTTTTTTTTTTTTTTCATTTTGGGTCGGGGTTCCCCTGTGGGGAATTCCCATGCTGTTTTTATCAATGAACTTTTATGTGTATTCTTGGACCGACAATTCATTAATAGCCGCGAGTAGCTTTAAATGACTTTTTTTTTTTTTCCCTTTTTGAAATTTCATTTTGCTGTCAGACTGTTCTAAACACGGGAAACATGCGCCCCTTTACAGGCATAATATAGACACCCCCCAGCTACGAAATTTAAAGGGATATTACACTTTTATTGTTTCACTTTAAGCATTTTTAAAATCACTGCTCCTGAAAAAACGTCCGTTTCTAAAACTTTTTTTGCATTGATCCATGTCCCCTGGGGCAGGACCCAGGTCCCCAAACACTTTTTATGACAATAACTTGCATATAAACCTTTAAAATCAGCACTTTTGATTATTAGTGTTGTTCGAACAAATGTTTTGCTTGTTCGCAAGTTCTGCTGCTAACCGAACGGGGGGGGGGGGGGGTGTTTGGCTCATCCCTACTGTCAAGTAAAAAAATATATATATTTTTATTAAATGTTCCTCTGTTTAACCGCTTATTAACCCTTATTTTACTCTAAGCAGCCTTAATTAGCTTCTTTATTCTCCTTCTCCATTTAATTATTATTTTCCTGCTGATTTTTTTTATCTTTTGTTCACTTCTATTTTATAAACTAATAATAATTAAAACTTTTTTCATTTTGCTTTCTTCATTAATGTTTTTACACCTTTAATATCTATTTACATGTTTCACATTGAAAAAAAGCTCAAAATTAAAAAAAATATATTATATTATATATATATATTATTTATATATATATATATATATATATATATATATATATATATATATATGTGTGTATGTGTATATGTATGTATATATATATATATATATATATATATATATATATGTGTGTATGTGTATATGTATGTATATATATATATATATAATTTGATTTATTTATTTTGTAAATATTATTTATTTTTTTTCAATGCTTTGTACCATTGCTGAAGTGTAAACAAAACAGTTGCTGGTAGGTATCAGTAATTGTTATCAGCGAGTACTAAAAAAGTATCGGTACACATACCCGCTGTTTTAAAAAAAAAAAAAAAAGAAGAATTAAAAAAAAAAAATGGTATTGGTGTATCCTTATTAAAAAGCCATCCTTAGAGCTGTAGTCAGTGACTCTGCCTAGGCTGAGATAATGTCACCAGTCTGCTGCAGGCAGGAGGAAGCATTTCCTCAGTCTCCCCCAGTCATTAGACTGCAACATTGTGGCTTTATAGCACTTGCATACTGCTGCACGAGGCTGATCTGTGTGAGGAATTTTTAAACACAGCCAAAAATTGCACAAGCATCAGGATTTATGCAACTGTGTCATCTCTGACCTGCCATCTCAGTCCAGGAAGCAGCTGGTAACCCTGGAAGCATCTCTGTTCAGAGATGGCACCATCCTTCTGGAGTGAAAAATATGATTGCTTGCTTTTTGTCATGGATGTCTCCATTAATGTAACAATCCAGTCTGCTCTACAACACTGTAAATTTTTTTTTCTTGCAGTTTTTTGTCTCTCCACAATTGGCTACGTTTGTGCTGAGCATCATCCCTCCCCTGTCGGTCGTCGGAGTCATCTACGGCAGATATTTACGGAAGGTCTCCAAACTGACCCAAGATTCGCTGGCAGAAGCCACCCAGGTGAGGACATGACATGGGGTTCCAGTGGTGTCTGGTGCTCAATATTTTTTGGGAGGGGGGCAAACCAATGCCAATGCGGGAAACGGATGGGATGGCGGCGACCAGTTTGAGATTTTGTTTTATATATTATGGTTGCATGTGTTACTTCACTTTGTTATATATTATGGTTCTGAGCTGCTCTTTACAACATAATTCCCTCCTAAACCATTCAGTGTAAAAAGTATAAAAGGAACCATTCATGGATTCAAGTTGAGGGGCAGCAACTCAAGAGGAGCTATTATATTAGATTTAAAACCGCTTATGCTTTGAGACAGAGGTAGATGAATTTATTCTTCTACTGCAGGCAAAGCACTTTAGTAGTATAATGGTCATGTACAGTTCAGTGATTTAGCTTCCTCTGTTTTATGCCTGCAGTTGGCCGAAGAGCGTATCGGTAATGTGAGGACGGTCCGTGCCTTCGGGAAGGAGATGCATGAGATGAAGAAGTATGACAGGAAGGTGGATTATGTTCTGGACTTGGCTTATAAAGAGGCCATGGCTCGGGCCGGGTTCTTTGGATTGGTGAGTCGAATTTGTCCCTCTACGTCATATAATTCGAGGTCTATCAGGGGGAAATTATTATAAACTATAAATGAACATGATGGCCTTGGCTTCATATTGAGTAGAAGTAAGAGATGACTTTTTACACTACATGTCCAAAAGTCTGTGGAAATCTGACCATCACACTTGTATGAATTGGTGGACATCTCTGAATCATGACACAAACCAGTGCAATCTACATTGGCAAACATTAGCTACATAGACCTTTTAGACACATGTGCCCTTCTAATCTTGGGGAAGACCTGTCCCAGCATGATTATGTCCCTTGTACAAAGCTAACTTTTAAAGACATGGTGTGATCAGTTTGGTGTAGAGGAACTGGAGTGTCCTGCACAGAGCCCTGACCTCAACCCTACTAAACTATGGAATGAATTGGAACAAGTTAGGTCTTCTCAACCCATATCTCCATAAAGACATGATTTCACCAGTTTATTGTGGCTGAACTGGAGTGTCCCACACACAGCCCTGACCTCAATCCTACTGAATACCCTTGGGATGAACACTGATTGTGAACCAGGTCTTCTCCTCCAACATTAGCACCTGACCTCACAAAAGGACACAAACACCCTCAAAAATGTCTTCCCAGAAGAGTAGAGGTCGTTATAACCACAAATGGGGAAACTCTATATTAATAGTTGTGGAATGGGGTGCCCAACCAGCTCATATAGGTGTGAAGGTAAGATGTCTACAAATGTTTGATCATTTAGTGTAAATCCTATAAACATCTTTGGGGATATGGGTCCCAATTTGAAGATTGGCAAATAGTTGCTTTTTATTTTCACACTTCTGTGCAATAATTAATTTTATTTAATTGCAAAAAAAAAAAAATTAATGCAGAATCTCACAACTTAAGCATTCTGTGGACGAGATGGTATATTTGTAGGACTGACAAATATATATAAAGGAAAAATACAACAAATCAATAAAAACATTTTTAAAGGACCCCCTTTTTATTTATTTCTTGTTGCTTCTGTCCTTTGCAAAATTTATGATGATGATGATTTGAGTCCTGTTCCCCTTGTTCCCCTAGTTTCCCATAATCTGGCTAGCCCCTTTGTGATATCCACAATATTCATTCCAGGATATTCATTTTTGACCAGTGATTGTCTTTTGTATTTTCTAGACTGGGCTATCAGGGAACTTCATTATCCTGGCTGTGTTGTACAAAGGTGGTCTTCTAACTGGAGCCGCACAGATGACAGTTGGTGAACTTTCCTCTTTCCTGATGTACGCCTTTTGGGTAGGGATCAGCATCGGAGGTACGTAGTAAAATCCATGTTGGAGAAAATAATGTTAACCTCACCAAAATGTACTTTACTTTTGAATAGAGTGGGGAAAGGTAAATTTTCTTTTCTAGCTGGTTGTATTTCTTTTGGGGAGATTTCTCTTCATTTCCTGGCCCTGAGACATGAAAAGTACGTGGCTAGCTCTCCAACATAATGGGAATCCCCTCAGTTGGCCTTGTTGAATGAGTTTCCCTCTGTTCTTGTTCTGGTGACAGCTTGGTAAATGTTGGGTTTCCCATCAGTTTTTTGGCCAAGTGCTGGTCCTGGGCATCGGGAGAAATAGAGAAGTTAAAAAGCGGAGCATACCAGCTTAGTGTGCAATTTTCTTTAACAAGAAGTAAAAGCTTCTTTTTAATTATTACATTTTAAAAACCTTTGGTAACAAGCGTATAGGTGGGTTACTGGTGTTTGTGATCACCGGCATTCGTCTCAGGCTGTGATTCTGATCAGATGGAGTAGAAACATTGTATGGACTTTATATCATTGTGATCGGTCCCCTTGGAGTTGATTTTGTTACATTGTATTTGCCAGTTTACCTTGGCAACACATTTGTTGCTAGCTGCCAGTAGCTTGGAACAGAACAGATCCAGATGATCTGTTTTGCAACTAGACAGTGTGGCAATTAAAACCTGATGGTAGTTTTAACCCTTCCCTGGTCCGGAACTAAATTACATTTTTTTTGCCATACATATATGTGTCTTCTACGTTCACGCATCGGTGATCTACAGGACCCACGAAGATCACATTATTTGAAGGATCATGGTCACCTTATCTACAGGACCTATAGGGATCAATTTTATCTACAGGACCCCTGGGGGGGGGTCACATTTTTTATGGGACCTATGGAGATCACATTATCTAAAAGAGACATAGGGATCAAATTATCTACAGACCCCACAGGGATCACCTTATCTACAGGACACCTGGGGGTCACGTTATCTACAGCACCCATAGAGGTCACGTCTTCAGAACCCATGGAGGTCTCATTATCTACAGGAGCCATGGAGGTCTCATTATCTACAGGAGCCATGGAGGTCTCATTATCTACAGGAGCCATGGAGGTCTCATTATCTACAGGAGCCATGGAGGTCTCATTATCTACAGGAGCCATGGAGGTCTCATTATCTACAGGAGCCATGGAGGTCTCATTATCTACAGGAGCCATGGAGGTCTCATTATCTACAGGAGCCATGGAGGTCTCATTATCTACAGGAGCCATGGAGGTCTCATTATCTACAGGAGCCATGGAGGTCTCATTATCTACAGGAGCCATGGAGGTCTCATTATCTACAGGAGCCATGGGGGTCTCATTATCTACAGGAGCCATGGGGGTCTCATTATCTACAGGAGCCATGGAGGTCTCATTATCTACAGGAGCCATGGAGGTCTCATTATCTACAGGAGCCATGGAGGTCTCATTATCTACAGGAGCCATGGAGGTCTCATTATCTACAGGAGCCATGGAGGTCTCATTATCTACAGGAGCCATGGAGGTCCCATTATCTACAGGAGCCATGGAGGTCTCATTATCTACAGGAGCCATGGAGGTCTCATTATCTACAGGAGCCATGGAGGTTTCATTATCTACAGGAGCCATGGAGGTCTCATTATCTACAGGAGCCATGGAGGTCTCATTATTTACAGGAGCCATGGAGGTCTCATTATCTACAGGAGCCATGGAGGTCTCATTATCTACAGGAGCCATGGAGGTCTCATTATCTACAGGAGCCATGGAGGTCTCATTTTCGATGGTACCTATGGAGGTATTTTCATCTAAAGGACCCATAGCAGTTATTTTTATCTAAAAGAGACATAGGAATCACATTATCTACAGGACACCTGGGGGTTACATTATCTATAGCACCCATGCTCATTATTTAAAAGACCCATGGAGGTCACATTTTCTACAGGACCCATGGAGGTCATATTGCCTACAAGACCCAATGAGGGGGGGGGCACATTATCTACAGGAGCCCATTGGGGGGGGGGGGGTCACATTATCTACAGATACCATAGGGTTCATATTGGCTACAGGATCCATGGGAGTCATAGTATTAAAAAGGGTTAATATTTCTGTGAATGTTGTTTTTTTTGTTTTTTTAACTTTAAAGTGGTGTTCCACCCCCCAAAAAAAAACTACATGAAAAATCCTAAAGAAAAATACAAAAAAAACATTTGGATATTTTTTTTTTTTTTTACTCACCTCTAAATGCCTGTTGCTAGGGGGTCCCTCGTAGTCTGCCTCTTTCCGTGCCTGGGCTGGTGACATCACTTCCGTCTCAGCACAGGAAGAGCTCAGCTCTGCTCCCTCCCTCCTGTCAATCATCTGGGACCCATTACAGGTCCCAGGTGACTGAGAGGCCAATCACGGCGCTCGGCGGCGCTCGCGCATGCGCAGTGGGTGCCAGGCTGTGAAGCCACAGCCCGGCGCCCACAGTTGCAATGCCGGCACCGCCAAACGGAGGGGGAGACGAGCGGGGCTTTGATCCCCCGCATCGCTGGACCCAGGGACAGGTAAGTGTCCAATTAAAAGTCAGCAGCTGCAGTATTTGTAGCTGCTGACTTTTATTTATTTTTTTTTTTTTTAGTGGCCCTCCTCTTTAAAGAGAAGGTCATAGAATAATGAAGGTCAGTATTAATTGAATTGCACACTCTTTCCTGACATACATAAGGTGTGATCTAAATGTCTTTTATGACCGGGCAGTTCCCCATTACTGCTGACATTTTGTCCTGTTCTCTCACTGGTCTCCATCTGTGAATCATATAAAGAACATTTGGTTATCTCTAAGCCAGGAAATGAGGGTCATTTACCAATTTTATACTCCAACCCTCGGGGCTCAGCTCATTCACTTTCTAGTTGCAAAAAAAGATCATCTGGATCTGTTCTCTGTTCCAAGCTACTGGCAGCTAGCAACAATGTGTTGCCAAAGTAAACTGGCAAATACAATGTAACAATCAACTCCAAGGCGACCTATCACAAAGATGCGAAGTCCATATAATGTTTCTACTCCATCTGATCAGAATCACAGCCTGAAACTGATGCTGGTGGTCACAAATACCAGAAACCCGCCTATACACTGGTTACTAAAAGGTTTTTAAAATGGAAATAAATACATTAAAATAAGTTTTTTTACTTCTTGTTAACCACTTGCCGACCAGCCACCGTCCTTATAATGTGGCAGGTTGGCACGGCTGTGCGAACCGCCGTAGGTATATGTTGGCCGCTTTAAGAGCAATAGGGGCCAGAGCAGATGCGCGTGGCTGCGATGTCTGCCAGCGACCCGTGATCGCTCCTCAGAGAGCCAGAATGGGGATCTGTCTATGTAAACAGACAAATCCCCATTCTGTCAGGGAAGTAGAGAGATCTGCTGTTCCTAGTGATCAGGAACAGCGATCTCTCTCCTCCTCCAGTCAGTACACTCCCCCCACACCACCCAGGATACGCTTAACCCCTTGATCACCACCTAGTGCTCACCTCTTCCCTGCCAGTGACATTTATACAGTACCGGTATTGTGGCTATTTTTAGCACTAATCGCTGTATAAATGTCACTGGTCTGAAAAAAGTGTCAAAAGTGTCCGATCTGTCTGCCGCAATGTCGCAGTCCCGATAAAAATCGCAGATGGCCGCCATTACTAGTAAAAAAATAATAAAGATTCCATAAATCTATCACCTATTTTGTGGACACTATAACTTTTGTGCAAACCAATCAATATACGCTTATTGCAATTATTTTTTTTATTTTTATTTTTTTTTACATAAAATATGTAGAAGAATACATATTGGCCTAAACCGATGAAGATTTTTTTTTTTTTTTTGTAAATGGATATTGTATTACAGCAAACAGCAAAAAATATTGTGTTTTTTTTTTTTTTTTTTCCCAAAATTGGCGCTTTTAAAAAAAAATTTTGTTTATAGCTCAAAAAATAAAAGCCGCAGAGGTAATCAAATGCCATCAAAAGAAAGCTCTATTTGTGGGAAAAAAGGACCTAAATTTTGTTTGGGTACAATATTGCACGACAATTGTCAGTTAAAGCGACGCAGTGCCGTAGCGCCAAAATATGGCCTGGTTGTTAAGGAGGCAAATCCCTCCGGTCCTTAAGTGGTTAAAGAAGATTACAACACTAACCTGGTATGTTCTGCTTTTTACCCTCTCTATTTGTCCTGTGACCAGAACCAACACTTGGACAAAAAGTGATGGGAAACACAACATTTACCAAGCTGTCGCTAGAACGAAAACAGAGGGAAACTCCTACAACGAGGACAACTGAGGGGATTCCCATTATGTTGGAGGTCATGTTATCCTTAGGATCCATGGAGGTCTTCTTTAAAAGACCCATGGAGGGCATATTACCTACAAGACCCATGGGGGGGTCACATTATCTACTGTATCTACAGGATCCATGGGGTTCATTTTGCTGTTTTATATTTTTTTGAATTTTGCTTGAACAATATCCAATAATATAATAAAATTGGTAATGATTGCCAAATTTTAAAAAATTTAAAGAGAAGGTCAGTAATCACTGAATTGCACACGTTCTTTCCTGAGATACTTAAGTTGCGATTTTAAATGTCTTTTATGACCGGGCAGTTACTGTTGACATTTCTTCCCGTTATCTCTCCGGTCTCCATCTGTGAATCCTGTAAAGAACATTTGGTTATCTCGGATACAGGAAATGGGGATCATTTACCAATTTTATACTCCAATCCTCAGGGCTCAGCTCATTCTACTCGGAGCTCATGAAGGGATTTGGTGCCGGAACCCGTATTTGGCAGCTGCTGGACCGGAAACCAGAGATGGCTTTTAATGGTGAGAGCCCTTTTTTTTTGTTTTTTGTATGATGAGTGGAGCATTTCCTCTCAGAATATTTTAAGAACTATTGAAATATTTTGCTGATACCTGACTGTTTGTAGGTGTCACTGTGATGGGGTATTAGATTGTATGCTCCTCCTAGTTCAGAGATAGATAAATTGTATAATAATAGTGTGTGATGGGGACGAGCCGAACACCCACCGGTTCGGTTCACAGCAGAAAATGCAAAAAATGCGTGCAAACGCGCAAACACCGTTTAAGTCTATGGGGCGTGAAGGTTAAAAATAAAAAAAGTGCTTATATGCAAGTTTATTGCCATAAAAAGTGTGTGAGGACCAGGGTCCTACCCCAGGGGACATGAATCAATGCAAAAAAAAAGTTTTAAAAACTGAAGTTTTTTCGAGAGCAGTGATTTTAAAAATGCTTAAAGTGAAACAATACACATTTAATATTCCTTTTAAATATCATGCCTGGGGGGTGTCCTTAGTATGCCTGTAAAGTAGCACATCTTGCATGTTAATAACGGAGCCACAGCAAAATGAAATTTCTAAAGGAAAAAATTTAATTTAAAACTGCTTGCACCTGTAATGTATTGTCGGATCCCAGAAATAGATAAAAATGCCAAAAAAAATGGAGAGGATGGTCCCCCCCCCCCCCCAAATCCATACCAGGCCCTTCAGGTATGGTATGGAAATTGGGGGAACCCTGCCCCAAAATAAAAAAAAATTGCGTGGGGGTCCCCCAGGCACTATATACTATATAGCCTGCCTATATACTCTGCAGAAAATTGGGCCTTAGGTGTTGGTGGTACCAGAACACTGTAACCCCTCACACTTACTTTTGTTGGGCGCAGGAACGGGCACTGCTGTGAAATACTAGATCAAAAATTGTAAATGCATGCCCCTGTTAAACAGGGGCAGAAAAATTGGGCCTTGGGTGGTGGTGCCCTAAACCAAAAATATTGTTCGAAGTTACCATCATCAAGATTAGGGGGAATAGGATAGTCAGCATAGGAAGTCTTCAAGGGATACCACATTCATAGAAAATTCAATCGGTTACATCCGCATCGGGTGCTTGATGGCTGCTGATCCAAGACTGATTCATTTTTATGAATGTGAGCCTATCAATGGAGTCTGTGGACAGGCACACTCTTTGATCTGTTACAAACCCTCCAGCAGCACTGAATGTGCATTCAGAAAGCACGCTGGATGCAGGACAGGCCAGTAGCTCAATTGCATATTGAGCAAGTTCTGGCCTTAGGTTTCTGGGGACTAAAAACCATCCCTTGAAGACTGCTGCTGAGTGTTATCCTCTACATCAATGCTGACACAATCCTCCTCCCCCTCATTTTGGAGGCATGGTGGCCGAACAACACTGAACCCTGTTCTGCATCCTTCCCAGCTGCCAGCAGAGTTACCCTGTGTGCCGTGAAGGAAAGGTAACATCCCTGCCCATGCCTGCTGGACCATGAGTCAGCAGTAATATTAACCTTACTGCAGTTGCTGTTGCCAACAGACTGCATGGCAGGTCGTCATATGTCTGGTCAAGTATGTGTTGCCCAAGCGGTTGCTGTTCTGGCCATGCTTGATCCGCTTCAGACATAGGTTGCAGATAGCAATGGTGTGATTTGCTGCACACGTGTCGAAAAAGGCCCACACCAAGGAACTTTTAAAGTCAGCAGGGAGTCAGTGCCCTGCACCTGCAGAGCTCTGCGGTGTGATGCTATAGGTTGGCTGCCCTTAAGCTGCCTCCTAGAGCACATCCTGCCTCGTTGGAGTTGTGCCTCTCTTCTCTCTTCCACCCAAGTACAGTCAGTAACCTCATCATCCCCTCCCTCCTTGTCACTCACCACCAACTCTTCTGCATGTTCTGGCTCAATAACATTGCCAGCAGCAGAAAAAAAGAACAAGCGTGCTCCATGGCCACCTGCAGAGGATGCCTCATGCTCATAACCCCCACTGTTGACTGTAGACACAGAGGCTGCTTGCCCTCTTTTAGTGGCCTGTGAGCGTCTGCCTCTCCTTGGAGGCCTTCCGGACATGATGTATATTTTGTTTTTCAACACCACGCTACACTGTATTAGATAATGTGTACACCACCTGAAGTGTATTGGAAACTGTACACATTGTATTAGATACTGTGTACACCCCCTGCACTGTATCAGAAACTGTACAATGGCTGCACTGTATTGTATACTGTGTACACCACCAGAAGTGTAGTAGAAATTGTACACACTGTATTAGATACTGTGTATACTGCCTGCACTGTATTAGAAACAGTACACCACAGAATGCACTGTAGAGATAGGCTACACTGGATGCAGATATATATATATATATATATATACATATATACTCAAATACACTGCCACTAATTGCCTTTGGCCAATTATGGCTCTCTCAGCACTGTGATTGGCCAAAGCATGCAAATCGTCATACAGCAATGCACTGCAAGATTGCAGTGCATTATGGGACATTCCGCGGTGCTCGAATTTTCCGGGAACGCCCCATAATATTAGCTGGGGCTAATATTATGGGGCGAATTCTGCGAATGGGCAAACACCCGATGATCGACCCGAACATCGAGCTCATCCTTAGTATGTGACTGTGGGGGGACATTAGAGTGTAAGCTCCAGAGACTGATGTGACTGGCTTAGTGTTTTCTGTGCAGCACTGTGGTATATGTCAGAGCTATATAAATGTATAATAATAGTGTGTGACTGGGGGGGGGGGACATTAGAGTGTAAGCTCCAGAGACTGATATGACTGGCTCAGTGATCTCTGTACAGCACTGCGGTATATGTCAGAGCTATATAAATCTATAATAATAATAATAATAATAGTGTGACTGCGTAGGGACATTGGAGTGTAAGCTCTTCTGGTGCAGAGACTGATGTGACTGGTTCAATGTTCTGTGTCCTTCTAGAGGGGGAGATATTGGCTCCAGAGAAGTTCAGAGGTGCCCTGGAGTTTCGCAATGTCACCTTCATGTACCCGAGTCGCCCTGAGGCTGCCATCTTCCAGAATCTTGAGCTCACCATTCCCTCTGGCTCTGTGATGGCTGTGGTTGGTCCAAGCGGTTCTGGCAAATCCACATTGGTTTCTCTGTTGCTGAGACTGTACGATCCTAATTCTGGTAAGTGGTAATTATGATTCCTATTTGGTTTTCATTTTAGACTAGACTAGACCTGCCCAACTAGCACTTTAAGGGTCTTCATGTTATAAAAGCCCACAAACCTATATACATTGCTCTTTTTCTATTAGGAGGTCATACTATTGCTTACCTTTTTAGTCTGGGTCTTTAAAGTACAAACCATTAGCAAGTACCTAATTAATAGTCTGCTATTAAACAGAAGGGTGCCTAGCCTTGTCTTTCTCCCCATTATAGTTCTAAAACCAAGTCAAAGTTTTACAGATTGCTTGCATAGGAAGTACTCTAATGGTCAAGGTTGAGCTGACACAGAAGAGGAATCAGTAAAGCACAATCATTGGCCGCCACTGATAGACACATGCTTAGTAGTGTTGTCAGTGGCGGCCTGTCAATAAGGGACTCCGCCCCCCCCATAATTCATGCACCTGGCCCTTGTGGGTGCCAGGGTGCCAGACGCATGGATTTCTATAGTGTGTTTTTTATATAATCATTATTTTATTTTTTATTTTTTTTGGAAGCACATGATTAGAGTCTGGGGCTCTAACTGGCTTCAAAAAAGGGTGGGCTCAGGGCGCAGAGCACTGCGCCCACTCAGTTGTGTGACAATAGCGCATCAATATTCGTGAATGTCTTCCTGCTTTTCCTCCCGGCCAATCAGGAAGCCAATAGGGTCTCAGGACACACTTCGTGTTTCTCCAGGAGGAAAAGCCTCAGCGCTCTATCACCCTTGGCTTGGCATAGTATTACGTGTGTAAGCAGGTGCTCACGGGAAGTGTGAATATAATGTAGCACAGGGAAGTTTCAGTGAGACACAAATGCATTTCAATCTTAGAGTTCCCCACACCGCACCTGCACTGAGGGGGAGGCACTGCGCCCCCACACATTGTAAACGATGGGAAACATTGCTTGGTTCTCTAACTTTGTAGCTGCGATTGTAAGCTTTGGTGATGGGGAAGAGATTGGGTGCAGTTCTGCTAGGGGGGGGGGGGGCGGTCCCTATTTTCAGGAGGAGGACTGTCATTGGCCACTGCTAAAGCCAATCAATCCTGCTAGCCCCGCCCACCATCTAGAGGAAGATGACTTGTTTTGTTGCCACTACCAATCTCAGAAGGGATTTCACTGTGATTGAGAACCCCAATTAGGTGACAATATTCCTGAACCTTTTCATCACCTAATACTGACCCTTTTAAGCCACAGCCAGTATTCAGCGCAATAAAAATCACACCCAACTTTTGCTGCAGCGCGGAAACTTTTTTTTGCGGGGGTCCAACTCTTGATCCTGCACACCTGTCCACTGCTTCCATGCCCCTGAGCTGAACTCATTATTGTGCATCCATTCCATATGCTTGTATGGGACATCCCATTCGTCCCATTCGTCCCATACCTCCCATTCATCCCATTCGTCCCATACATCCCATTCGTCCCATACATCCCATTCGTCCCATGCATTCTATACAAGCACGTGGGCTGGATGTGAGAGGTGGATCAGGAGGATGAGTGTTCCAGGACAGGTAGATGTATCTCATCTCCGCTTCCTTTCACCACTCTGCATATCACACATATCAGAGATGAGAAGCGTGTACAGTGGTGGGGCAGATGTGCAGGGTGGTACAGTGGTGGAAGAGATGAGAGGGCGTTCAGCAGTGGGACAGAAGAGCAGGGGAGTACAGTTGTGGGGCAGGAGAGCAGGGGGAACCAAGGTGGGGGAGAAGAACAGGGGGGTACAGAGGTGAGACCAATGTGCAGGAGGTATATTGGTAAGGCAGATGAGAAAGCGGGTTACAGATGAGCAGATGGATTCAGTGTTAGGACAGATGAGCAGATGGTTCAGTGGTGAGACAGAAGAGCATGGGGATACGACAGTGGAGCAGATGTGCAGGGAGGTACAATGCTGGGGAAGATGAGGGGGGGTTACAGTGGTAGGACAGAAGAGCAAGGGGGTACAGTGGTGGGGCAGATCTGCAGGGGGTACAGTGGTGCAGCAGAAGAGCAGGGGGTTACAGAGGTGGGGCAGATGAGCAGGGGGGTTACAGAGGTGGGGCAGATGAGCAGTGGGGTTACAGAGGTGGGGCAGATGAGCAGTGGGGTTACAGAGGTGGGGCAGATGAGCAGGGGGGTTACAGAGGTGGGGCAGATGAGCAGGGGGGTTTCAGAGGTGGGGCAGATGAGCAGTGGGGTTACAGAGGTGGGGCAGATGAGCAGGGGGGTTACAGAGGTGGGGCAGATGAGCAGGGGGGTTTCAGAGGTGGGGCAGATGAGCAGGGGGGTTACAGAGGTGGGGCAGATGAGCAGGGGGGTTTCAGAGGTGGGGCAGATGAGCAGGGGGGTTACAGTGGTGGGGTAGATGAGCAGGGGGGTTACAGTGGTGGGGCAGATTTGCAGGGGTGAACAGTGGTGGGGCATATTTGCAGGAGGGACAGTGATCTGAGGTGTGGAGTTACATGAATTGGGGGCTGATCTGAGGCATGAGAGCGCAGGATGTTATTTTTTACTACTACTAAAGTAGTTTACAGCATTTACTTTATAAAAAAAATCCTTTTTGTGATTGAGTGTGTGAAGTTGACATTTTTTTGTTATAAAATTGGCACGCTCAATTTCTGTGAAAACATTTTTCGTCACACAGTGCTCAAAAGGTTGCCTACCCCTGGTGTAACGTTCCTGTTATGTTGGATTACCTGTGAGAGTCTATCGGGTGATCTGTGTTATGCAATGTGTAATGAGTCAGCAGTTTGTCCAGAGAGTTAGGAAAAGGTTAAAGTGATTGTAAACGATCTCCTCGTAAAACAACCCATTCAGCTTAAAATAGAAATGAAAGGCAAAACATTTTTGTATAGATATAAAAAATAAAATTATAAATAACTTTTCCTCTTCCTTTCTTCTATTTTATTTATTTATTTATTTGTTATAAATGATCACATTCCCTCTGTTCTCAGTTGCATAAGAGCTGGGGGGGGGGGGGGAGCAGCAGCACACTGAGCTTCCCAGTGAATAGCTGTGCAGCGGAGGCGTGCCAGGACAAGTCTAATCATTGAAGGAGAACAGCCTGAGTTCCCAGTATAGCTAGGGAACTTACCACACTGTGCTCTCTTGCTTAGTGTGGGCAGTATTGAATAGGAAAGCAGAGGGACTAGCAGGAATACCAGGGATTTTACACAAAGGAAGTACAGTGGTACCCTGGATTATGAGCATAATTTGTTCCAAAAGAATGCTTGTAATCCAAAGCACTTATATATCAAAGCAAGTTTCCTCAAAGTCTATGGAAACTCTGATAATTAGGTCCACAGTGACTCCTATTGTATATAGTACCGCATGTGGCCAGAGGTGGAGGGGCGCCATAGCCACTCGGAAACCACTTGGATGCACTCGGAAAGGCTCGGGAACGGAGTGTTTCCGAGTGGCTCTGAGTGAATCCGAGCTGCTCTGAGTGTCACTGACGCCCCCGCACCTCTGGCCAAATGCGGTACTGCACACCGCAGAGGCTTGAATCCTGCTCATTTTGCGGGACAACACTCGCAAACCGAGTCCAGGATTTTTAAAAATAATAGCTTGTATTGCGAAACACTCGTTAACCGCGTTACTCTTAATCCGGGGTATTACTGTAATATAAAGAGAACACAAGACTTTCTCGTACAAGTACATGGTACACAGTGGCGGCTGGTGGGTTTTTATTTTCAGGGGGGGGCAGCAAACGAGCACCTTCCCCTCCGGCTGGAGGTCAGGCACTTGTCCAATCTAGGGCTTTTAGGCTGTGGTGTCCTCTCCCCCTCTCCCGGGGTGTGCGCAGCGGCTCCAGTGTCCACCCCTCCCACCGCTTCCTCCGACTTGTGTCTCCTCGCTAGGCATCCAATAAGTCCGTCTGGGGCTTTGGCCAATCGGGAAACAGGTCTCCCGACCTGCCTCCTGATCGGCGGGGAGAAAATTTAGTGTGAAAATAGCAAAAATTAATTTGCTATCCTCACAACTGGGTGAGATTGGGGCACAGGGCTCTGTGCCCTGAGCCCACCCTTTTTTCATGTGCCCTCTATGGGCGGGCCGCCACTGATGGTACAGCAGGCATATATCAGGAATTTGAATTGTTGGGGTAACAAACGCTTTAAGGTTACCAATTCCCGGGTCTTCATGGTCCTGCCTTTGCTGCGGCCCATAAATACAATGGGAGGTAACAATTCAGGGCTTTTTGCCTCCACATGGGGAACTAACTAGAGAAGTGCTGCATCATGTGATTTCTACTGATATTTTAATAATTAAAAAAAAGGTAATTCGTCAACACATACCCCCC
Organism: Lithobates clamitans; assembly: GCA_037952925.1. Classification (NCBI taxonomy): domain Eukaryota; kingdom Metazoa; phylum Chordata; class Amphibia; order Anura; family Ranidae; genus Lithobates; species Lithobates clamitans. Next base: position 1,328,072 of record JBBGZY010001609.1, read on the forward strand.
ATTGACAACGTCACGTATGGCGAAACGCGCCTGGAGGAGGGTACGTGTTGACGTCACCACGCTGTATTACTAGGAGGACGGGCGCTTAATGCAAACCGACCGGATTTTTTTTTTTTTATATACGCGATTTTAATAGCTACTAAATGTAAGTGCATTACCTTTATTTTTTTTATTTTTTTTTTAAGGTGGCGGTGCACTTCTTGATGTGAATCACTGTGGTGCCATTGGGATAAGGATTTACCCTACTATATGCGAATATATTGTTACGCTATTCAATCAAGGATCCTTTTGCAATAATTGGGACTAATTTAGCGCGGCTTCTCTTATTATATCTATTTGATGTCCACAAGTGCCTTGGCCTTCCGGGACTCTCCATCCTAATTGGCTGAGACACAGCAGCGGCGCCACTGGCTCCCGTTGCTGTCAATCAAACTCAGTTAGCCAATTAGGAGGGGGGGCGAACCGCAGCTCTGTGTCATGAATGGATACACAGAGCGGCGGCTCGGGTGCCCCCATAGCAAGCTGCTTGCTGTGGGGGCACTCGACAGGAGGGAGGGGCCAGAACCTCCAGCTAGAAACCTGATAAGTGGAGGATCCGGGCTGCCATATGCAAAACCATTACACAGGGTAGCTAAGTATAACACATGTTTGTTATTTTTATGAAAAAAAAAAACAAGACTTTACAATCAGTTTAAGGTAAAAAACCTTTTACCTTTTTAGAGCCACTTTAACTCAATGGTGCCTGGTCTGAAGTTCTATGTAATGTCGTATCCAAAGAACCAGGGCTTGTACAACTGAAAGGGGATGAAGAGGAGAGAAGGCCACTGTACAGAGGATCAGTGTGCACAGGAGTTGGCGGAAGACTTGGCTAACATGCCATTGCCAAGATCTAGTGGTGGAGAGTGCTATTGCAGCCAGCCAGTTGGAGTTAGTACTTGGCCTGGGTGATGGTAACCCTGGTAGCGAGGGGTCAGTGAGCTGACTCCCTCCCTTGTGGCCGATACCCCACACTCGGGACCGATGTCACAGCATAGGGAACTTATGCACTTGGTCTGGAGGTACGAGACGAAGGGGAGAGTAAGAAGTAGATCCACTAATGTTTAATAGTTTGCTGCACATACAGATGGTCACTGGGAGTGAGGTGGCAATCAAGGTTATGCTGGTGGAGCGGGACACAGACTTTGTGGTGCCCCCTCAAAATGCTGCATTGAGAAAGTAAAGATGTACAGTGCCGTGGGAAGAGCGCTTCATGGTAAAGAGCTTAATATGGAACTGTGTAAGGCGAATGGCTTGCTTCTATGTAGAATGCTGCCTTAATGCTGATGCTCACATGACCATGGCTGCATCCCGGGCATTTGTAAACACGTTCCTGAGGGTCCCCACTTTGGACCATAAGCCCTGCCCATGTGTGTATATTTCTACTTCTACATAATTACGCTTTTGGAGATTGGAGGCTTGGGCACCCAGTTCTGTCACATTTGGGTGGGGGAACAATCTTAAATCGGGATGACTTGGAACTTACACTGGGGTCCCTCTCTTCATTGCCACAGGCATTCATGGTGACAGAAGTGTAAAGGGGTGGTACATATGGACAGGGTAGAGATATGACATTTTTGAACCTGCAACTTTGCCTCATAAAGAACAGACTCACTTTAATTACTTGATACTCAGCCCTGATGTCCCTTTAACTGGGTCCTTGCGTCCAGGGTGATGGGAAGAACTGCGTGATCACTTGACCACTGTGATTGGCTGTCACCTAGCTCACAACCACAGGTCAATGATTCCATTTTAGAAAATTCATACAAGTCTAGGCTTAGATGGTGATCTTTAGATTGAGTCACCTTCTTCCATAAACCCTATTGTCTACATCATACAACTTTTATCTATTGGCTTTTCTTTTAGGGTCTATCCACATTGACGGTCATGATGTGCGCCACTTGAATCCACTCTGGTTACGCTCCAAGATCGGGACAGTCAGCCAGGTGAGACCTATCACTTCCACGGGGTGTGTCTAAAAAGTACAGTGGTTATCCAGGGAATGTCAAAGCGTCACCTAGCGTGGAGAACACGTGAGCATCAGGATAAACCTGCTGCGAATGTAGTCATTGTGAGGTAGGGTCACAGTGCAATGGAGCAACAAGTGTACATCAAATTCTGCTACAAATTGGGGAAACCGGTGATGGAGGGATGCATGAAATGTTGGTGTAGGGGACAGAAGTTGTGAGCAGGAAATGTTTGACTGGTTCAAATGCTTTCACAACGGGAAGGAAATGACTGAGGATGAGCCACGTTTGGGCCGGCCATTGACAAGCAGAACCCCAGACCTGATCGAGCATGATAAATGATGGCACGAGATCGACAACTGACTCTATGATTGATGTTGGAGGAATTGGGCATTAGCAAGGACATGGTGTGTACCATCGCCTGCGAAGATTTGGGTAAGCATAAGATCGAGAGCAAAACTGGTGGAAACCTCTGGAGATTTAATTGCCATGGGTGACCAGGAATGCATCCTTTCTGCGAACCATCATCACAGGGGATGAGACTTGGTGCTCCGAGTTCAATCTGGAATCAAAGCGGCATTCGATGGAATGGCGTTCACTGTCTTCCCCGTGACCCAAAAAGAGTCCCCTGCAAAAGTCCATGGTCAAGACAATGTTGATGGCCTTCTTTGACAACGATGGCATCATCCATAAGGAATTTATTCCTGTGGATCAAACCATGAACACATTCTACGAGGAAGTTTTGAAAGGGTTGCTATGATTAATCCGCCGTGTTCGGCCAGAGTTGCACAGGACTAGGCAGTGAATGTTGCTTCACAATTGCATGCCTGCGTACTGTGCGATCTGTGTGGTCCAATGCTTGACTCTGTGCAGCGTGCCTGTTCTCTCATTCACTGCACTCTCCTGATCTGGTGCAGACTTCTTTCTGTTTCCCTGACTGAAGAGTGTCGTGAAAGGCGCACATTTTGAGTATGTGGCGGCAATCCAAGAATGTGTGACAGCGGTTCTGTGATTGATTCCTAAAGAGGCCTTTGATGTTAGTTTCCAGAAGCTTTATGAATGATGAAAGACTGGTGACTGGTCATATGCAGGGCTTTTTTTCAGCGGGAACGCAGTTCCGGCACCTCCAGCACTGAATGTATGTAATAGCTTAGGGTGTGCTGGAGGGTCTATTGATGTTGGATGCTGGGGGATCTATTGTCACTGGTGGGGATCTGACTTTGTGTGAGGGTCTATTGTTGCTGATGGGGAATCTATTGTTGCTGGGGGGGGTCTTATGTTACTGGAAGGGATCTACTGTTGAGGGAGAGGTCTATTTTTACTGGCTGCTGGATGATCTATTGATGCTGGCTACTGGGAGATCTGTTGTTGCTGCTGGGGGGGTCTAATGTTGCTTGGGTGGATGTTTTGTTACTGGGTGTGATATTTTGTTGTGGGTAGTTCACTGTTTCTGCAGGGAATCTATTGTGTGGGGATCTATTACTGGGATACGGGGCATAGGAATTCCTCAGAGTGAAATTTTAAGTCCAAGTTCAATTACATTTTAAAAGCAATTTTGTTAATTTTCCATTTTTGCAAAATCACTCTGTACAGAGAACAAATGTAGCAACCACCTCTGGGATCCGATTTTCACCTGATTGTCCAATGTCTTCCTTACCATAATCCCACAATGGAAGTATTGTCATTTGGCTGGTACATTGCTCTGCAGAGCAGTCGTAAAAATTCTGGAACAAGTCCAAGGGGAACTTGGCTCTACTCTATTCTACCTCACTTTATTTCCTTGCCATGTCATAATTGAGAATATCCAAGTTTATTTACAATAAAGTGGCTGTAGCAAAAAATAAATCAAGTTACATAGGGTAACAATCTCATTGCAAAAAAAAAAAACAGGATTCCTAAATTAAGCCCATCAGGGTCCTTTTGTTAATCATCAATGTTTGGACAACACAAAAGTAACAAAAACACTCTTCTATTTCCTATATTCTTTTGCAGGAACCAGTCCTCTTTTCTTGCTCCATCTCGGAGAACATTGCATATGGGGCAGAAGACCCATCCTCCGTCACCCAGGAGGAGATCCGGCGGGTCGCTGACATCGCCAATGCTTTGAGCTTTGTAGAAAACTTTCCGAAAGGCTTTGATACGGTGGTTGGAGAGAAAGGCGTCTTGCTGTCAGGTAGATTTGTGACTTACTTTGTAAAGAGACCCTGTCATAACAAAACTCCAAGCAATTGCCCTGCAAACACATTCTTCCATATTTTGTTGTCGTCTTTCAGCTTTATATTGTCTAACAAGCTTTTTGTGCAGTGAGATGAGATGATTCTGTAGTCTGTAAAAAGCCTAAGCATAGCTGAAAACAGTGGTTCTCCGCCACCAGCCTGTGGCCCACTGCCAGGCCATGACCTTTTCTGCCAGGCCTCCAGCCCACTTCAGATTACTTAACCTCCCTCAGTGCCTCCCAGCTCCTATAGTGCCCCCCCCCCAGCCTCCCATAGAGCCCTCAGCCTCCATAGTTCCACCTAACCTCCCACAATAACCCCTCAGTCTCATCCACCAGTTTGTGGCCCACTGCCAGGCCATGACCTCCCTTCTCCCAGGCCTCCAGTCTGCTGCAGATCTCTTAACCTCCCACAGTGCCTCTTAGCTCCTATAGTACTTCTCATAGGACCCTCTGAGAGCCATCAGCCTTCACAGGGCCACGCAGCCTGCCGCAATAAGCCCCCAGCCTCAACCACTAGCCTGTGGCACACTGCCAGGCCATGACCTCCCTTCTCCCAGGCCTCCAGTCTGCTGCAGATTCCTTAACCTACCCCAATGCTTCCCATCTCCCATAGTGCCTCCCATAGGGCCCCCTTAATAGCCCTCGGCCCCCATAGTGCCTCCCACAATGCCCCCAGCCACAATAAGCCACCAGCCTGTGGCACACTGCCAGGCCATGACGTCCCTTCTCCCAGGCCTCCAGTCTGCTGCAGATCCCTTAACCCACCCCAATGCTTCCCAGCTCCCATAGCACCCCCCATAGGGCCCCCTCAAAAGCCTTCAGCCCCCATAGTGCCTCCCACAATGCCCCCACCAGCCTGCTGTAGAGCCTCCAGTCCTCCATAGTACCCCCAACCTCCAACAGTGATCCACAGTGACCCTCAACTTCCTCCAGAGATCTCATCCTCTACAGGGTCACCAGATTTACTGCAGATTTTCCTAACCCACCCCACAACCTCCCCTCCATCCTCCCACAGTGACACCCAGTCCCATCCCCTTCCGGCATTTCAATACATAGTTTTCATTCCCATTCTTTTATTGCTTGAGAACAAACAATTTTTTTTTACAGTTGGAACATGGAATGTTTTACCAGACCCCGGTCTCGAAAAGATTGAGAACCACTAGCTTAAAATATATCTCTAACCAAAATGTTTCATTTTGAATGGAGTAGGGAAGGGTTAGAGCCTCTGTCATGTATATAGTCGTCCCCAGCACAGGAGACCTAGAAAAACATTGAAATGAGGGCACTTTGTTTCAGTGACAACTGTCTAAGAGGGGAGTTTCCCTCACATTTGGAGAGTTTTCTTGCCGCTTCCTGTTGTAAATCAAGAAGTGAAATCACCCAACCTCTCCAGAAGTACAGTGGAACCTTGGATTACGAGCATCATTTTTGTTCCAGGAGAATGCTTGTAATCCAAAGCACTCGTATATCGAAGCGAGTTTCCCCATAGAAGTCAATGGAAATGAAGATAATTAGTTCCGCATTGACTTCTATTGCATGCAATACCGCATGTGGCCAGAGATGGGGGGGCGCCGGAAAGCCTCGGAAATACTCTGGGATATCTCAGAAAGGCTCGGAAACTGAGTATTTCCGAGTGTTTCTGAGTATTTCCAAGTGATTTCGAGTATTTCTGAACAGCTCCGAACCATTCCGAGTGTCACCGGCACCCCCACACCTCTGGCCAAATGTGGTACTGCACACCCCATTGGCTTGAATCCTGCTTGTTTTGCGAGACAACACTCGCAAACCGAGTCAGAAAAAGTTGCTCGTCTTTCAAAACGCTTGTTAACCGCGTTACTCGTGAACCAAGGTTCCACTGTAAATGAAAAATGCCTTTAAATCTACTTTATTTCTATACACACAGATATTATGATTTCCTGCACTGTTCTCCTGAACTTCTGTGTTTTCTTCAATTTGTAGGTGGTCAGAAACAACGAATAGCCATCGCCCGAGCACTTCTTAAGGTAAATTAAAATACGCTACAGTCTGTGATCCCTAGGAGGCGCTGTTCTTCAACAGTTTTTATAGATCCCATTAGGTTAAGGCAATGGTACAGTTCAAGTTGGTTCCATACAACTTTATATTCTATTCTTCCCATGCTGTGGATTAGAGGAAAGGATCAAAGTAGGACTCCTCTGTCGCTGACACCATTGACTGACTTTTATTGTGGGTACCCATACCTGTTCACCTCTGGATGCCTTAAGAAGACATTCTTAAAGCTGAACTCCATGTATCATTTCTATTGCATGGAAAAATTGGTCTGGCTTGGACCAATGCACAGTCTATATATGGCTGTAAACATACTGTATGTGTGAAAATAAATATATATATTGTGTATGTATATATACACACATTCTATACCTGTGGGACAGCTGTGGAAGTAAAGAATTGCTGTGGTCTTCTGGGTCCTGTGCTAAGATGCTACCCTTCTGCATTTTGAACACATGGGGTCAGTCTGCTGTCATTCATAAAACGTCTTGTGTTTTTTTTTTTTTAATGAATATAAGGTGTTATCTGATTGGATAAGGTGAGGATCATGACTTCACCACCTCACCTTTCCACCTTACACAGCTCAACTGTCAATAGAGAAGAGATTGAGGTTTATTCTGAACCCAAGTTGGGAGAGAACTTTGGCTGTATGGGCATCCGGATAACCATTTATTTTTGGTTCATGTGGTTAAGGAGAGAAGGAGCACACTCGTGCCCCCTCCCTTCCTGGCCTGCCTGGTTGAATGATAAGGGTGTGGTATGCTTTTTTGAAAGGGGTGTTTTTTGCATTGGTTCCCCCAAAAATTCATACCAGACCTTAAGGGCATTGGATTAAAGAAGAAACCCCTTTGTTTGTTATATTCGTTTTTTTTTTTTTGGGTTCCCCAATAAAATCCACTTGATGAGGACTTCAAGAAATTCATACCAGACCTGAATTGCTTGGTATGCATTAAAGAAGGAACCACGTGTGTTTTTTTTTTTTTTTTTGGGTTTCCCTAATAAAATCTATTTGGAGAGAACCTCAAGCTGTTTGTTTGGTTGGAGGAGTTGCATTGGGCCCACCATAAAACATACACAAGGCTTGAAGGACCTGGTATGAATTAGAGAAGGATACCCTATGTGTATTTTTTTTTTGTGGGGTTCCCTGATGAAATCCATTTGGAAAAGACCATAAGCTGTGTTTTTTCTTCTTTCTTCATTCTTCATCATTCTTCATTCTTCATTCTTCATTCTTCATCATTCTTCATTCTTCATTCTTCTTTCTTCTTTCTTCTTTCTTCTTTTTCTTCTTTCTTCTTTCTTCTTTCTTCTTTCTTCTTTCTTCCTTCTTCCTTCTTCCTTCTTCCTTCTTTCTTCTTTCTTCTTTCTTCTTTCTTTCTTCTTTCTTCTTTCTTCTTTCTTCTTTCTTCTTTCTTTCTTCTTTCTTCTTTCTTCTTTTCTTTCTTCTTTTCTTTCTTCTTTTCTTTCTTCTTTCTTCTTTTCTTTCTTCTTTCTTCTTTTCTTTCTTCTTTCTTCTTTTCTTTCTTCTTTTCTTTCTTCTTTCTTCTTTTCTTTCTTCTTTCTTCTTTTCTTTCTTCTTCTTTCTTCTTCTTCTTTCTTCTTCTTTCTTTTCTTTCTTTTCGTTTGCATTGGGTCCCCCCCAAAAAATCATACTAGACCTAAAGGGCCTGGTATGCATTAGAGAAGGAACCTGTGTGTGTTTTTTGTTTTTTTTGTGGAGGTCCCCCATTAACATCTATACCAGACCCTCATCTAGGGCAAGGGTCTAGCATAGATAGAGGGAAACCCTGCAAAAAAAAGGAAGAGAGGCTGGTGCCATGGAAGTTGGCTACAACATCATCTTATGTCAACAAATCCAATGCGTTTTGGCCATCAGGCCTTTAATCATCTAAGGCAGAGGGGTCAATTTTAAACCCTGGTTGCTTGGTTTACAAACAGAATGAAAGTGGTTGTAAACCCTGTTATACCACTTGTACCTACGGGTAAGCCTATAATAAGGCTTACCTGTAGGTACTGCGAATAGCTCCTAAACTTGCACAGTTTTATAGATGGATATAACAGATATTCACTGTATTCGCTCGTGCCGACGTCATCGGTGCATGCTCACTGAAGAAACGGCCCGCTGGTGCCATTTTCTTCAGGGCCCGTACCATGATTGGCTGCTCCTGTGCGCATGCGCAGGAGTGACGCCATCGCAGCTCTGGCCAATCACAGCGCAGGAAGCCCACGAACCCAGAAGAAGCTCCGGGAAACATGTCGGCCGTCACAGCAGTGTGCGGGGACCGCTGCAACATCTTCGTTCTAAGGTAAGTATTTCATAATGAGCTAGTATGCAATTCATATTAGCTTATTATGCTTTTGTCTTGCAGGGATTTTTTTTTTTTTTTTGAGGTTTACAACCTCTTGAAGAGGTCAGGAACAATCATAATGCTAGCAATTTAAGCGCGTTTATTTTCTGTGTAAATGTTGATGTTGCTCTAGTAGGTTGTATACATTGTACAGATGTACCACTTAATAAAGCAGGGCCAGGGAATCCCCCAAGCATGCTATTTTAATCGTTTTGCATTTTTAATGTTTTTTTTTTTTTACTTTAAGTATTACTATAATTGTTGCTAATTGCCAAACAAAATTTTGTAAAAATGTGTTTTGCTTTGTTACTTGTTCCCCAGACCACCTTCACCCTTCCTCATTCCATTTGTTTGACAATCCCTTACCTATTAGCCTAGAACAGTGATGGCGAACCTTGGCACCCCAGATGTTTTGGAACTACATTTCCCATGATGCTCTTGCCCTCTGTAGGGTAGTTTCAAAACCTCTGGAGTGCCAAGGTTCGCCATCACTGGCCTAGAACATGGCAGAACTGTTTTTTTTTTTTTTTAACATTTGGTTCCCATTGACTTCAGTAAGGTTTGGATTGGACACCTGAACTTTTCTCATGTTCACTCAAGTGTGTTGAGCTCCTCACTAGTTGTCTCACTGTGTACTATAACTTAGTATTCTTCTTCTACACAGGATCCCAGAATTCTCCTCCTGGATGAAGCAACAAGGTAATAATCTTATCTCAACTTTGTCATTCAACCAGTTAGACACTGTCTAAAAGTTAAAAAAAAAAGGATTTAGAATTACAACAGCCTGAGATTCAGCTGATCTATATCCAGAGTTCAAACATCACAGCCCCTTCATATTCTGGAGAAATCTTTTTTGCATAAAGCAAAGTGATGTACATAGAAAGTCTCCATGGTGCTAAGCAAGAAAACGCGTCAGCTCACATTTTGAGCATTGCTGTAGTACTGGTTAAAATGAACATTACTGCAAGACATGGCAGCATGCACACCAATGTGCCATCCATTTTGATTGCCACCCCAATACACTGTTAAAGTAGTGGGCAGTATTCCACATGTCATACTTTGTGGATCAGTCTAATTCTCTCCAAACAAGAGTTTACGTGAACCAGTTGGTCCGCTCTTCTCGTAGACTGGTAAAGCGGTCCAAACACCAGCGGGGAAGTATCCAGTGTTATTGGGCTCACCGTGTCCCCAGTACCACTCAAAGGTTCCTCTCTGTCACCACCTCAGTAATGATTGCTCCCATCTTCAGGATCTGCTTCTCCCAAACCAGTCCTCCTGCCATAATAGAAAGTTGCACACTGCCGTTCTGTTGGCAGAAAAACAACTTAATCTTTTGTAGTGTTTGTTGAGAATAATCCACCTAGCTCTTCTGTCCCACGCATTTTCTTTGGGCCTTAAGCCTCATACACAAGATCGGATTTTCCAAGGGCAATTGTGTGATGTCAGGCTGTTGGCGGAAAATCCGACCGTTTGTACGATCCATCGGACAATTGTTGTCGGATTTTCCGCGGACAAATGTTGGATGGTCGCCTTTAAAATGTTCCGCGAACAACGGTCTGTTGTGGGATTTTCCGAGTGTGTGTACACAGGTCTGTCCAACAAAAGTCCAAAGTACAAACACTCATGCTCGGAATCAATGCTCACCAAACACAACATTAGCAGAAGGAGCCCAAAGGGTGGCACTAATAAGATGAAAAACCAATGTATACGTCCCTACGTTCGTGTTTGTTTTGGCTGACAACTGTGTGCCGTTTGTATGCAAGACAAGTTCCTGGCCAACGCCCTTCAGACAAAAGTCGGACGCTTTGTCTGCAGGAAAATCCGATCGTATGTACGAGGCTTTTATTGTAGATGTACCTGTAGCGGGTGAAATGGGTCAGAAGGAGCAGGGTAGAGCATCCTCATTAGGGATGAGCCCGATGTTTGAGTCGAACATCAGGTGTTCGTTTGCGTGCAAACAATTCGAACATATGTGGCGTTTGCAGCAAATTCGAGCGCCATGGAACGCCCCATAATGCACTGCAAAATTGTGTGTGTGTGTGTGTGTGTGTGTGCGTTTTTTTTTTTTTTTTTTTAAGCCACATTAGCTTGAAAAAGGCTGGGAACCCACCCAATTCTGACACTAGCAAATGAAAATTCACTATTGGCTTCCGGCTTCTCCTCCTGGCCAATTAGAACAGAAGGTGGGTTGGGTTGGTCGGGAGGAGAAGCCTAGAAACCCATGGTGCCCCCACCATGGAGAGGTGAGTGCGGACCTGAGGGTGGGGATTTGTTTGCCGCCGTCCCCCAAAAAAGTTAATCACCAGCTACCACTGGACTAGAGTCACCCATGGTGAGAAGAACATGCTCTATTTGAGTGTCGGGAGCTTTACGTGAGTCGCTCCTGTATGGAATAGACATGTGCAATTCGTTTTAGCTCCGAATTAGTTTTTTAACCAATTTTGACAAATTCGTTAATTACGAAATTTCAAAATTTCAAATTTTTTTAATTTCCGAATTTTCAAATTTCCAAAAATTCAGAAATTTCGGAAATTGTAACATTTTGGAAATTCGAAAATTCGAATTCGGAAATTTCATGAATTTAAAAATTCTAAAATTTGGAAATTTTGAAAATCCAAGAATGAGAATGAAAATTTGAAAGCCCAAAAATCTGAAATGATAACTAACTAATTATAACTATTAAATTATAGGTATTGGGATTTCCTTTCAAATTTGGCTGTTAGTGAATGTAACGAGTACGAATTTATCCGAAGTTACGAATTATCTGAAATAACAAATGCCGTATCTAAATGAATGGAGCGTAATGATCTAATAATAATAACAATACTAATAAAACCTTTTTATTATTATTATTATTATTATTAATTTGTTCCATTCCATTTGCTTAGATACGGCATTCATTATTTCAGATAGTTCGTAACTTATAAATTTGTATTCGTTACCTTCACAAATAGCCAAATTTTGAAAGGAAATTCCAATACCTATAATTTAATAGTTAGTTATTTCGAATTTTACTGATTTTCTTTCTTTTTTTTCGGATTTTTGAATTTTCAAATTCCAAAAATTCGGAGATCCGAAATTCGGAAATTTGAAAATCCGAATTTTCAGTTTTCCGAATTTCCGAAAAAAGCCAAAAAACTAATGAAAGGAAAACAAACAAATTTTTTTTGTCAGTGCACATGTCTAGTATGGAATATGCTGCCAGCTCATGTGCACATAGTCAATCAACGTTCTTCTCACGAAGGCCTCTCCTCCCATAAGTGACATTTCAGTTATAGGGGGAGTTTTGTAGGCTCTTTTCCATTCACTGTCAATACCTTCAATGTTGGAGTGGTGAGATCTTCCCTGTCCCAGTCTCTGACTCTGTTATAATATTATTGGTTTTTGGGCGTTCCCAAAGTGGAGGAGTAAATCCTCTTAAAAAAAAAAAATTGTATTTATTTTTACATATTTTCATTTTTTCAGCGCATTGGATGCAGAAAATGAATTCCTGGTTCAGGAAGCCCTGGACCGGCTGATGGATGGACGGACGGTCCTCATCATCGCCCACCGCCTCTCCACCATCCAGAACGCGGACGCGGTGGCGGTGATTGACCAGGGCCGGGTGGTGGAGTGCGGTAAACACGAGCAGCTGCTGAAAAACAAAGACGGACTGTTCAGTAAACTCATGGACAAGCAGGCCACCCTCCTGCGCAGCAGAGACGCCATCCTCACCGCACAGTGACACCTTTCTCCTCTGGGATGCCAACTTTATTTTTTTTTATTTTATTTTTTTACTTTTTAAATTTTGACTTTTTTATGTTTCTGTGAAAACAAGAGGGGTATTTTTGACAACATGCTATTTTTTTTTTTTTTTTTTTAATCCAAAAATTTTTTAAGTGCCGGTCATGTTTACATTGTAATGGTCCTCCTGATTGTTTAATGTTCTGATTCTTGTACTGAAAACATATATATTTATATAAATTGTCAATAATGAAATGATTGAGATTTAATATAAAATAAAAAATATAAAAGGATATAGTGTGAGGAATAAAAATGACATTTTATGTGAAAGATTTCTGTCTGTTGGTCATTTTTCATTGGTTGGCTGCTAGAAGCAAAGCCTGCTGGGAGTAATACTAGTTCTATGGAAGCCAATGGCTATCAGGTTTGTGAGGCTGGACTTTTCTTAATGCTTTTCTTTTACTGAATGATGAACACAGTACAGTATATAGATTATTTATGACCTCCGGCCTCCCCTTCAGTCCTGCACAGGTGTACCGGCTCCCTTCCTCTACTGAAATGGCTTACTCCAATTTTTCATTGCACACTGTGAGCTCCTCACAATGTGCATTTGAAGCTGCAGCAGGTCAGATAGAGCCCCGCCTCATTTCCTGGCTGGAGGACGTCCCGCATTATCTGGGCCTTTCCTTCCCAGCCTGACTGTCCCTGGCCCAAGGGCCGCTGATAAGGCAGTACAGCCAGCCCTGCTGTTCTGGGCCCGGGTCCCATCAGTTTAAATGAGGTCCAGCTGTACTGCCTTATTGCTTCCTTTTGTGGCTCACTCTGTAGTGCAGGGGGATCGGTATCTGCCCCCCCACATGTGTCCCAGCCTGACTGTCAGCTAATAAGGCAGTACAGCCAGCCCTGCTGTACTGGGCCCGGACCCCATCCGTTCAGAAGGGGGGCGACTGTACTGCCTTATTGCTGACTCTTGTGGCTCACCCTGTAGTGCAGGGGGATTGGTATACGAGCCACCCAGCCCCCCCCCCCTGCTGCTGTTTCCCCCCCCATGTGCATTTTAACTAAAATATTTTTTGATATTTTTGAGGGGAGGGGGCTGTGATTTCTAACAGCAGCCCTGCCTGTCCCCACCCCTTTCATTTATTGAATTGAATCTCTTTCAATCATGGAGGTTCAGCATCACATGTAGATGTTACCGAGGGGGGGTCAGCATGCAAATGTATCCTGCCTAGGAACTACCACTTGACTCACATCCATACCATCAAGACATTTTGATATTTGCATAACTCCTCCTCCGCTTCCTATGGTGGGCACTTGGCAGGGCTCAGGGCTCCTGATAGGCTCCCATACAGCTAACCTGAAAGCCCCCCCCCCCAAAAAAAAATCCCCCAACAGTTTACTATGCTTCAGTTATGAATGAGCACAGTGAGTGATTGGTACCGAACACTTATTGTGTTCATTCAATAAAGAAAGGGGCTGGTAAATGTGACATATGTACTGGACCCTTCCCCCACTCTCCATCCTGAAGGATCATATTGTGTGCTTACAGCTGATGGTGGGAAGTAGAAGAGAGAAGCCAGAAGCACTGCGGAGGTATGGGGGCACACAGGGGGGCTTTGGCAGTAGGTAGAAATGTATGGTGCCTGGGGGGGGGCCAATTACTGGAACCGATCACTTATTTGGCTCTCAGCAGCAACTGAAAGCCAGCAGGAGGGAGAGGAGAAGAAGCCGGATTTCAGCTGCTACAGAGAGAGTCATACAGGGGATAGGTTCCAGTAAATGCGCGCCCCCCCAACATGCATATCGCCCTCCCTGTCCACATTCAATTCACCCTGCTAGCCCGGGCCCCATACAGGCAAGGTCGTCTTTAATATTGATTGGGCCCTGGGCAAACATTTTCTTGGGCCCCCCGAATTCTGAGACATACAAAAAATAGCAGGTGGACTCAGTCAGTTTACTGCAGCAGATCAAGCAGCAATTGGTTGCCAGAGGTTACATCCTATCCTTACCGCTCACTGGCTGGTTGCTAGATGTTACAGCACATAATTTCTGCTTGCCGATTGGTTGCTAGGTTACTGCACATTATTAGCGCTCAATGATTGGATGCTACAAGTTAATGCACATTATTACCACTCATTGAAACGTGGAGCAATCCCAAATAATTGAGCAAGTAAAGCGGCACATTAATACAAATACTACAGGAGATGACAAGAGACTGCAAATATACTGCAGGAGATGACCAGAGACTGCGGACATGTTACAGGTGACAGTCAGAGACTGCGGAAATGCTACAGGTGACAACCGGAGACTGCGGACATGCTACAGGTGACAATCGGAGACTGCGGACATGCTACAGGTGACAATCAGAGACTGCGGACATGCTACAGGAGACAATCAGAGACTGTGGACATGCTACAGGTGACAATTGGAGACTGCAGACGTGCTACAGGTGACAGCCAGAGACTGCAGACATGCTACAGATGACAACTGGAGACTGGGACATGCTACAGGTGACAATCAGAGACTGCGGACATGCTACAGGTGACAGGCAGAGACTGCAGACATGCTACAGGTGACAATCGGAGACTGCGGACGTGCTAAAGGTGACAATCAGAGACTGCGGACATGCTACAGGAGACAATCAGAGACTGCGGACATGCTACAGGAGACAATTGGAGACTGCTGACATGCTACAGGTGACAGCCAGAGACTGCAGACATGCTACAGATGACAACTGGAGACTGGGACATGCTACAGGTGACAATCAGAGACTGCGGACATGCTACAGGTGACAGGCAGAGACTGCAGACATGCTACAGGTGACAATCGGAGACTGCGGACGTGCTAAAGGTGACAATCAGAGACTGCGGACATGCTACAGGAGACAATCAGAGACTGCGGACATGCTACAGGAGACAATCAGAGACTGCGGACATGCTACAGGTGACAATTGGAGACTGCTGACATGCTACAGGTGACAGTCAGAGACTGCGGACATGCTACAGGTGACAATCAGAGACTGCGGACATGCTACAGGTGACAATCAGAGACTGCGGACATGCTACAGGTGACAGGCAGAGACTGCAGACATGCTACAAGTGACAATCGGAGACTGCGGACATGCTACAGGAGACAATCAGAGACTGGGGACATGCTACAGGAGACAATCAGACAATTTTTTAAATTATTGTATTAGTGTTTACAATATATGGTCAGGTTCCAAGCAAATGAGGAGCCATTTTATGGCACAGGTCCAGGATAAATGAAAGGAGCTTCCATAGCCCTCAAGAATGATTTCTAAAGTTCGTTGCACCTTCATTTAGTCCGCTCCATCGACTCCAATGCAGTTCATCAAAATGGAAAAATTTAACAAAAATGTTCATGTCTTTGCAAACATTTTTAAAAGTAAAAATGCACAATGTTACTTATCCATATTCTTGTAAAGTAGCAGACAAAAAAAGCATCACTTCCATATCATAAATACTAAAGTTATAAATTGAAATAATAAGCCCATATCTGAAACGTGACAATGGCTTCGCAGAATAACTGGTTAAAGTAGAACAAAATATTAGTATAAAAGCATTTTATTTTTTTATGGAGATGTTTGAAAAACCGGATCAAATTATTATTTATTTAAAAAAAAGTAATATTATACCCTACTGGTAGGATCACTAGGTATAGTTTAACCACTTAAGGACCGGAATATTTTCCCCCTTAATGACCAGGCATTTTTTGCGATTCGGCACTGCGTCCCTTTAACTGACAATTGCGCAGTCATGCGACGTTGTACCGAAACAAAATTGACGTCCTTTTTTTGCCACAAATAGAGCTTTCTTTTGGTGGTATTTGATCCTTTGCGTTTTTTATTTTTTGTGCTATAAACAAAAAAATGCGTATATATTTAATTTGCTTGTATCTGCATGACTTTATGAGACATGTTTAATGCTTGCAGCTGATCTACGGTATCATTTAAGCAGTTTCTAGTTAGTGGAGGGTCGCAGGATGTGTTATAATTTAATGAGGTGTTTCTAACTATAGGGGGGAGGGGACTGACTGGGAGTACAGAGAGATCGCTATTCCTGATCACTAGGAACAGCATATCTCTCTCTACTCCCCTGACAGAACGGGGATCTGCTTTGTTTAAGTTGACAGACCCCCATTCTGGCTCTCTGTGGAGCGATTGTGGGTGGCCAGCGGACATTGTGGCTGCCGGCCATGCGCATCAACTCCCCCGCCGTGCAGCAGGCGAGCGCGTGCCTGCTACAGCTGTTTAAAGGCCCGATGTGCAGCTACGGCAATTCACGGGAACGAGCCGACCTGCCGCAGTATAATGCCAGCAGCTGGTCAGAAAGTATTTAACTGAATAAAAAACACAAAAAACACCTACAATAAGGTTCCATTCACACCTGGCGTTTCAGGAATGGAAAGTGCGCAGAAAAGACACATTTTGCATCGCATTTGCAGTGTCACTAATTGGTAATGGTGCCCCAAGCGCAGGCATGCATTTTGTCACATGTTAGGGTCCTTCCTTTCACGTGGGCTGGTAGATTAGGTCCGCTCGACGGTTTTTCAGGCAGACCTGATCGGGCCCTCCAGTCTCCTCTATGGAGCGGCGGATGTCAGTGGACACCCGCCACCAACCGATCCTTCCCGCAATAGCCAGACTGATGGTGGTCCTATTTTCCATCTATCATGCAGATTGGATGGAAATGGACAGGCGGCCCATTTCGATTCGATTTCCCCATAGGGGAGAGCAGGACTGTGTATGCGTCTGCTCTGCACAGTGGAGCAGACACAGACCTGTCATCTGCCTGCTCAGCGGGGATCAGTAGAACGATCCCCACTGAGCAAGGGGAATCCGTAACATGGAGGCGTCCGTGTGAAAGGACCCTCAAATACCCCACAAACGTGCCAAAACAGGCGATGAAAAAATGACCAACGCTCCACACCACATAGTTCTTATGGAAATGGTATAAATGAAGTCAATTTAGGCAACATACCATATTCTCCAAACTTCCAAGAAAAACAGGATCGCTAGGAGAAAATAAAGGAAAGAACTAATGCAGCCATCACATCTAAGAATTGGGAACATACCGGTTCACAGACCATTTCAAGATCTTTTCACAACCTTTACGGAAATCCATCAGCCATTCATCATTCAAGCCCGTTTTACCCAACTGAACGTATGACCTTTTGGGTTCAAACGTTCCGGTAAGCCTCCCTATTGTCGGTGGTGGTGCTCCAGATGTACAGTACAGTACAGTACAGATGTCACGTGCACACTGATATACTTATGAAACCACAATTGTATTGAGGACTGTCACTAACTTATATGAGTCACATATTCACTGAGGACTTTTAGTTTTTGGGTGCAATTTTCTGATGTTTTCTCCTGAGTTTGTGTTGATGATGTAATGGTCCTCTTAGTCCATCGTATTCATTTTTATTAGCGCTACACTTATTTTATTGTTTTTACTTCCGATGATGACGCCCATTGTGATGGCAAAATCAGAAGTGTACGGCGCATGCGCGAGAATGGGCGGTGCATGCTGGTCGCTCAGCTGCACCAGAGCCAGGAAGATCGTGCTTGTGTGCTTCACATTCCCACAAGCACTATGGAAACTGCCAGCAAAGAGAAATATAAGATTTATTCCTCTTTGAAATTGGCAATCGAGCGCAGATTGAGCACAGAAAAGTGAGTGCTCTATATAATCGTTTTAATCAAAACATATTCATCCTAAAAAAAAAAAATGTTAACAGTGGGAACTCCACTTTAATTGAAAGCAGGACATGTAGATAAAAACAACTTTTAGACATTATAGGAATATCTACAAATAGCCATTTGCTCAGGCGTGGTCCACTGTTTCCGTCATCAGAAAACCCGCCCTGAGCAACGCCAGGCAGCCATCACTGGAGTGCATCTAATGGCATAGATCCCAACTGTCCCTGATTTGGAGGGACGGTCCTTGATTTGGAGGGACTACCCCTAATTTGGAGGGACTGTCCCTGATTTGGAACAATGTCCCTCCGTCCCTCATTCCTCCTCATTCCCCCCTCATTTTGGTCTGATCTATATAGATGTATATAAAAAGCACTTTTTATCTATCAAAAAGTGTTTTCCAGCACTAAACCTTTCATCTGATTTCTAAATTGCTGCATTTGTAAATTCCAAAAGCCAATATAAAGGAACAGTAGTGGTAAAAAAAAGCCCTTGTGGGTTTAACCAATCTTGTTGTTTTTTTTTGTACAATTCTCCTTTAAGGGGGCGTGGCAGTGGGTGTGTCCAATGCCTGCGTACTTTTTGCTGATAGGTGTCCCTCATTCCCATCTCAAAAAGTTGGGAGGTGTGTCTAATGGGGAAGTACATTGTGACTGCAAAGGGACTAAAGGAGATCAGCAGCACTATGATACGGTAAAGGTTGAAAAAAAAAGGTGAAAAAAAATTATTTTATTTGAAAAAATGACAATTGTTAATGATACGCAGTGCAAAGAGTAAACTAAATGTCACTCTGTTAAGGTTTTCATCTCCTTTAAAATGGGGGAAAAAAAAATTCTGGCAGATTGTGACAATTGCAAAATGTTTCTCTAATTATTTTTGCGTGTGTCGGAAGTATAACAAAAAAAAAACAATAATAAATAAAAAAAGTGCCTCTCTTTCTTAAGATCATTTTGGTCTGTCAGGGGTTATAATGTAAACTATCTGGTGGGGGGAAGGGCTCAGGAAATGTTTACTCTCACATGAAACATTGTAAAAAGTAGACAAATTACAATCAGTTACAGATGGACTTGTGTCTTTTTTCAACCTAACTAACTATATAACTATATAAGATGGAGGGGATTTTAATGAATTCTACAGAAAAAAAACACTTTTTGTATTTATTTATTTATTTTTTTTAAATAGTTTGTTGTGTGCTGAAAATATCCATCCCAGACAGTGGAGTCATTTCCAGTAATTGTCTAAATGGAAAGTGAAAGTATCTGAGATTGAGCAACTGCTACGACTGCAACTGACACAGAAAATAGAACAAAAAAAATAGAAGGATAGAGAAAGAAGCAAAAAAAATAAAAATTATCAGCAATGGACATTAGACAGTTGAAGGAGAACATCAGGAACTTCAGCCTGGATGATGGAGATCTGGGCAGTCAAGGTTACACAAGAGTCCTACTACAGCTGTTTGGCTATACAGGCCATGGAAGCTCTTCCTTCATTAACTCCTGTAAGTACGTCCTGGAAGGGGATAACTTCAAAGAACACGCTGAGGCCCGAGAAACCTACTA
The DNA here is from genome assembly GCA_037952925.1 of Lithobates clamitans. NCBI lineage: Eukaryota > Metazoa > Chordata > Amphibia > Anura > Ranidae > Lithobates > Lithobates clamitans. The sequence continues at coordinate 1,347,670 of JBBGZY010001609.1, forward strand.
CGGACTGACCATGGTCAGAACTGCCTATCCACTTACCGATGTGATCACCATGGTAGACAACAGAGGATGCAGCAAAATGAATGATTTTGAAAAAGCTGAAGTGTATGCCCAGTTGGGTGAGTAACATTCTGAGAACTCCAAGGACTACGGGACTGGCAGGCTAGCCAAAATAATGTCAAATCCAGATGATGCCCCTTAGCTCTGTAACCTTTTGTTGGTCACTCCATAGAAGATTTAATTGTTTCCCAAAACAGTTACATTCAAGGCATGCAGCGAATGATAACGGTTATATCCGAACTGTCAAGTCATCACATGTCTGGTGTCATCACTGATCACCTGGGCAACATCACGGCAACTGCAGATCAAACAGAACTCTGTGATGAGGACAGGCCGGCTACTCGGTGAGTTCCAAAATCCAAAACTTTATTTGCTACGTGTTAATAAATCACAGTGGATACAGCTAATGCGTTTCGGCTGTTATGGCTTTAATCATAGCGTGAGGTTATGATTAAGTCCATTATGGCCAAAACACGTTAGCTCTATGCACTGTGATTTTTAGCATGTAGTAAATAAGGATTTGTATTTCTGAACTCACCAAGTAGCCGGTCTGTACTTATCATGGACTTCTGTTCTAGTAATGAATATCCCAGACAAGAGCACTGGTTTCCACCAACAAGTGTTTAATAGAGCAGCAGAGATTGGGTTTTGTTCTCTGTTATACTGCAGATCAAACAGAGGTTAATGCAGCTTCATTGGTTGTAAAGAAGAGGAGGGGGAGGGTTGGTTCCACTTGATGTCTGAGCCTAGAAAAGTGGGATCCGGCCATATTGGAGAACACAGTGCCTTGGGGCCACTATGTTCTGCTCAGCTGAGCCATTACTGATTAGTCTGAATGTGCATAAAATTTTCAAGCATCAAGTTAAAAAGAATGTAAGCCATGGTGGGGCGCTGTTTTTTTAAAAAGCTGTTATGTACACTCCAGAGCTTGGAGGCAACAAGTCATCACCATAGGGGTCAGCCAGTTGACAGCAACTGTCAGATCTCAGTTGTGGCTCTCATCTACAGAGTCATTCTCAAAGTAAATAAGTGGGCAAATGTACCAGTTTTATATTATTATTATTTGTATTATTCAGAGCATATAAGTCTTTAATAATATGATTCCAGGTATAATATTCCTGCATAAACCCAATTAGGTCTGGTTCTCTATAAAGTGGAACTCTTATGCCCCGTACACACGGTCGGATTTTCCAAAGGAAAATGTGTGATAGAACCTTGTTGTCAGAAATTCCGCCGTGTGTGGGCTCCAGCACACATTTTCCATCGGAATTTCCGACACACAAAGTTTGAGAGCAGGCTATAAAATTTTCCGACAACAAAATCCGTTGTTGGAAATTCCGATCGTGTGTACACAAATCCGACGCACAAAGTTGCACGCATGCTCAGAATAAATAAAGAGATGAAAGCTATTGGCTACTGCCCCGTTTATAGTCCCGACGTACGTGTTTTACGTCACCACGTTCAGAACGATCGGATTTTCTGACAACTTTGTGTGACCGTGTGTATGCAAGACAAGTTTGAGCCAACATCCGTCGGAAAAAATCCTAGGATTTTGTTATCGGAATGTCCGATCGATGTCCGACCGTGTGTAAGGGGCATAAATGTGACTGTGAGGTAAAGCCACACATTATAATTGAAGAAACGTATAACCACTTCAGCTTCGGAAGGTTCCCCCCCCCCCCCCTCCTGACCATTTTTGCGATACGGCACTGTGTTATTTTAAGTGACAATTGCGCGGTCGTGCGGCGCTGTAGCCTTTTTATTGCCACAAATAGAGCTTTCTTTTGGTGGTGTTTGATCACCTCTGCGGTTTTTATTTTTAGTGCTATAAACAAAAAAAGGCCGACAATTTAAAAAAAATATATATACCGGTATATATATATTTTTTTATTTTCTGTTATAAGACATATCCAAGTAAAAAATCTAATTTCTTCATATACTTAGGCCAATATGTATTCTGCTACATATTTTTGGTAAAAAAATACCAATAAGCGTGTATATATATATATTTTTTTTTTTACTAGTAATGATGGTGATCAGTAGGGATGAGCCGAACACCCCCCGGTTCGGTTCGCACCAGAACCCGCGAACGGACCGCAAGTTCGCACGAACGTTAGAACCCCATTGACGTCTATGGGACTCGAACGTTCGAAATCAAAAGTGCTCATTTTAAAGGCTAATTTGCATGGTATTGTCCTAAAAAGGGTTTGGGGACCCGGGTCCTACCCCAGGGGACATGTATCAATGCAAAAAAAACTTTTAAAAACGGCCGTTTTTTCGGGAGCAGTGATTTTAATGATGCTTAAAGTAAAAAAAAAAAAAGTGAAATATTCCTTTAAATATCGTACCTGGGGGGTGTCTATAGTATGCCTGTAAAGTGACGCGTGTTTCCCATGTTTAGAACAGTCCCTGCACCAAATGTCATTTTTAAAGGAAAAAATCTCATTTAAAACTGCTTGCGGGTTTAATGTCATGTCGGGTCATGGCAATATGGATGAAAATCAGTGAGACAAACGGCATGGGTACCCCCCAGTCCATTACCAGGCCCTTTGGGTCTTGTATGGATATTAAGGGGAACCCCGCACCCAAATTAAAATAAGGAAAGGTCCCTATATACTCTGAACAGCAGTATACAGGCGGTGCAAACAAGACAGGGACTGTAGGTTTGTTGTTAAGTAGAATCTGTTTGTAATTTTGAACATTTTTAATGTGTTTAGCTCCAGCCAAAAAATCTTTTCTAAGCTTTTTGGAAAACATAGGGAAGGGTTATCACCCCTGTGACATTTGTTTTGCGTCTTTCCTCCTCTTCAGAAGATTTCACCTCACTTTTTTGTCCCAATGAAAAATGTTTTTTGAAAATTTGGGTTTTTTTGTGGAACAAGGATTGGAAAGCATCAGTGGAAAGGAAAAATTGTTTTCCCATATTAACTCTTACAGGAGAGAATTTCCCTTCCTTAGGGGTAGATTTCATCTCACTTCCTGTTGTCTCCTTCCGTTTGCAAGTAGGAGTCGTTTGTAAGTTAGATGTTTGAAAGTAGGGTCCTGCCCTATATACTCAGCAGAAATTTGGGCCTTAGGTGTTGCTGTGGCCAAAACACTGTAAGCCCTCACAGGGCCCTGCTGTGAAATATTAGATCAAGAATTGTAATTACATGCCCCTGTTGAACAGGAGCTGAAAAATTAGGCCTTAGGCACTGGTGCTGGTGCCACAACACTGCAACCCCTCACAGACACTCTAGTTGAAACGCAGGAACAAGCCCAGCTGCAAAGTATTGCATCAAAAATTGTAATTACACGCCCCTGTTAGACAGGGGCTGAAAAATTGGGTCTTAGGCACTGGTGCTGGTGCCACAACACTGCAACCCCTCACAGACACTCTAGTTGAAACGCAGGAACAAGCCCTGCTGCAAAGTATTGCATCAAAAATTGTAATTACACGCCCCTGTTAGACAGGGGCTGAAAAATTGGGTCTTAGGCACTGGTGCTGGTGCCACAACACTGCAACCCCTCACAGACACTCTAGTTGGAATGCAGGAACAAGCCCTGCTGCAAAGTATTGCATCAAAAATTGTAATTACACGCCCCTGTTAGACAGGGGCAGAAAAATTGGGTCTTAGGCACTGGTGCTGGTGCCACAACACTGCAACCCCTCACAGACACTCTAGTTGGAATGCAGGAACGAGCCCTGCTGCAAAGTATTACATCAAAAATTGTAATTACACGCCCCTGTTAAACAGGGGCTGAAAAATTGTGCCTTAGGCACTGGTGGTGGCGCCCAGAACCAAAAATGTTCTTACAAGCTATCAGCGTGATGATTGAGGAGGAAGAGGATAATTACTCAGGGATAGTCACTCAGCATCAGCATAGGCAGTCTTTGAAGGGATCTGAGATTTCAAAAAAAATTATTCGGTTACATCTGCATCAGGTGCTTGGTAGCTGGTGGTGATCCAAGACTGATTCATTTTTATGAAGGTCAGCCGATCGACCGAGTCGGTGGACAGACGCACCCTGTGATCGGTTACCACGCCTCCAGCAGCACTGAATGTGCGTTCCGAAAGAACGCTGGATGCAGGACAGGCCAGTAGCTCAATTGCATACTGTGCAAGCTCTGGCCAGTGATCCATCCTCAAGACCCAGTAACCCAGAGGATTTTCGGTGGGAAAGGTGTCCAAGTCTGATCTTGCCCCTAGGTATTCCTGCACCATGTAAAACAGACGCTGGCGATGGTTGCTGGAACCGATCATACCTTGGGGCTGCGGACCAAAAAATTGTCTGAACGCATCGGTCAGACGGCCACCTTCTCCACCGCTCCTTCTTTGACTGACCGAAGCCTCAGCAACACGTTGTCCAGAAACAGGAGTTTGTAACCTCCCAGTCTCTGGGAACGCGTTGCACAGACCTTTCTGCAAGGCCTCCCGAAGATGTTTCATCCTCTGCTCCCTCTGCGATGGCAAGATAAGGTCCGCAACCTTACCCTTGTAACGTGGATCAAGGAGGGTTGCCAGCCAGTATTGGTCCTTCTCCTTGATACCACGAATACGAGGATCCTTACGCAGGCTTTGCAGGATCAGGGAGGCCATGCAGCGTAGGTTTGCTGAGGCATTCGGTCCGGAGTCCTCTGGGTCACTAAGGACAACAACGTCCGCAGCCACCTCCTCCCAGCCACGTACAAGTCCATGTGTTCCTTGGGACTGATCCCTTAAAGACTGCTGATGCTGAGTGCCAGGCTCCACCTCCATACTGACACAATCTTCCTCCTCCTCCTCCTCCTCCTCCTCGTCCTCTTCCTGTGTGATCGGCGGGCACGCAGGAACACTGTCTGGATAAAGGGGGCCTTGAGAGCTAAGGAAGTCCTCCTCTTCCTGCCTCTGTTCTGCCTCAAGTGCCCTGTCCATTATCCCACGCAGCGTGTGCTCCAACAGGTGGACAAGGGGGACAGTGTCACTGATGCATGCACTGTCAGTGCTCACCATCCTCGTGGCCTCCTCGAATGGTGACAGGACAGTGCATGCATCCCTGATCATGGCCCACTGGCGTGGGGAAAAAAAACCAAGGTCCCCTGACCCTGTCCTGGTGCCATAGTCGCACAGGTACTCATTGATGGCCCTCTGCTGCGTGTGCAGCCGCTGCAGCATGGCCAACGTCGAGTTCCACCTGGTGGGCATGTCACAGATTAGGCGGTTCTTGGGCAGGTTAAACTCCTTTTGGAGGTCCGTCAGCCGAGCACTGGCATTATATGACCGGCGGAAATGCACACAGACTTTCCTGGCCTGCCTCAGGACATCCTGTAAGCCCGGGTACCTGCCCAAGAACCGCTGCACCACCAAGTTAAGGACGTGAGCCAAACAGGGCACATGGGTCAGTTGTCCCTGTCGGAGGGCAGAGAGGAGGTTGGTGCCATTGTCGCAAACCACCATTCCTGCCTTAAGTTGGCGTGGCGTCAACCACCTCTGAACCTGCCCCTGCAGAGCTGACAGAACCTCTGCCCCAGTGTGGCTCCTGTCCCCCAAGCACACCAGCTCAAGCACCGCATGGCATCTTTTGGCCTGCGTACTTGCGTAGCCCCTTGAACGCCTACGGAGCACCGCTGGTTCCGAGGAAGAGGCCATGGAGGAAGAAGAAGAGGAGGGGGTGGAGGAGAGAGGTGTGTCACAATCAGCATTTTGGAGGCGTGGTGGCGGAACAACCTCCAACACTACTGCACCTTGTCCTGCATCCTTCCCAGCTGCCAGCAGAGTCACCCAATGCGCCGTGAAACTTAAGTAACGTCCCTGTCCATGCCTGCTGGACCATGAGTCAGCGGTAATATGCACCTTACCGCTGACCGCCCTGTCCAGCGAGGCATGGACATTGCCTTCCACATGCCGGTAGAGAGCCGGAATCGCCTTCCGTGAGAAAAAGTGGCGTTTGGGTACCTGCCACTGAGGAACCGCACATTCCACAAACTCACGGAAGGGGGCAGAGTCTACCAACTGAAAAGGCAGCAGTTGAAGTGCTAGCAATTTTGCCAAGCTAGCATTCAACCGCTGGGCATGTGGATGGCTGGGAGCAAACTTCTTTCGGCGGTGCAGCAGCTGGGGCAGGGAAATTTGCCTGGTACAATCTGACGTCGGTGTACCAAAAGCAGATTGCCCATAAGTACTTGGCTGTGACACACCTAATTCTACACCTTCATTCCTCTCACTGCAGGTCGCAGAGAGGACTGAAGGTCTAGTGGGGTTGGAAATCTCAGCTGATGAGGAGCAAGGAGAGATCGTCTTTGTTCTTTGGTGTGGGTCTTTTAGATACGCTTGCCAACGAACTGCATGGCAGGTCAACATATGTCTGGTCAAGCATGTGGTACCCAAGCGGGAGATGTTTTGGCCACGCGAGATACGCTTGAGACATATATTGCAAATAGCAGCGGTGCGATCTGATGCACTCGTCTCAAAAAAGGCCCACACCAAAGAACTTTTTGAATAACGCGCAGAGACTGCAGCGCCCTGCACATGTGGAGCTTTGGGGTGTGATGCAGTCAATGTGCTGCCCTTAGGCTGGCCCCTGGAGGGCATCCTGCCTAGTTGGTGATGTGCCACCTCCTCCTCCTCCTCCTCCTCCTCCTCCTCCTCCTCCTCTCTCCTATCAGGCACCCACGTTGAGTCAGTGACCTCATCATCCCCTCCCTCCTCATCACTGGAGCAAACCTGGCAGTATGCTGCAGCAGGGGGAGCATGACTGCCAGATTGCTGTCCTTCTTGGGCACCCCCTCTGTCCGTGCTCATGTTACTGCCTTCATTGAGCTCAGTATCATCATCAGAGCCTTCCAAACGCTGGGCATCCTCCTGGAGCATGTACCCAACACTGTGGTCAAACAGTTCGAGGGAATCCTCAGGAGGACATGGTGGGGCTAGGGAAGGAGTCACTGATGACATTGAGCTGAGGGAAGAGGCCGCTGCTTTGCCAGACAAAGCACCCTGGGCATGGGTGAGAGAGGATGAGGAGGATGAGGACGGCTTGGTCATCCACTCGACCAAGTCTTCCGCATGTTGCGGCTCAACACGGCCAGCTGCCGAAAAAAAGGCCAAGCGTGTCCCATGGCCACGTGCTGATGAGGATGCACCGTCTCCACGACCAGCACTAGACACAGAGCCTGCTTGCCCTCTCTTATTGGCTTGTGACTGTCTGCCTCTCCTTCTTGGCCTTCCAGACATACTAATGGCCTGTAGCTGCACTAAGCTGGGATAGAACACCTGTAATTTTCTTCAGGTAGCTTTATATACTGTAACCAGACAAGCCTGCCTGTCAGTAGGAAGATAACAGGAACGGATCTAGCTGAACACTGTGAGCAGGACGTACTGCACTAAATGTATATAGCAGGAACGGATCTAGCTGAACACTGTGAGCAGCACGCACTGCACTGAATGTAAATAGCAGGAACGGATCTAGCTGAACACTGTGAGCAGGACGCACTGTACTGAATGTAAATAGCAGGAACGGATCTAGCTGAACACTGTGAGCAGCACGCACTGCACTGAATGTAAATAGCAGGAACGGATCTAGCTGAACACTGTGAGCAGGACGCACTGTACTGAATGTAAATAGCAGGAACGGATCTAGCTGAACACTGTGAGCAGGACACACTGCACTGAATGTAAATAACAGGAACGGATCTAGCTGAACACTGTGAGCAGGACACACTGTACTAAATGTAAATAGTCTAGCTGCCTGACCGTGGTACTAATAGGATCAAAAAGAACACCTGTAATTTTCTTTAGGTAGCTTTATATACTGTAACCAGACAAGCCTGCCTGTCAGTAGAAAGATAACAGGAACGGATCTAGCTGAACACTGTGAGCAGGACGCACTGCACTGAATGTAAATAGCAGGAACGGATCTAGCTGAACACTGTGAGCAGCACGCACTGCACTGAATGTAAATAGCAGGAACGGATCTAGCTGAACACTGTGAGCAGGACGCACTGCACTGAATGTAAATAGCAGGAACGGATCTAGCTGAACACTGTGAGCAGGACGCACTGCACTGAATGTAAATAACAGGAACGGATCTAGCTGAACACTGTGAGCAGGACACACTGTACTAAATGTAAATAGTCTAGCTGCCTGACCGTGGTACTAATAGGATCAAAAAGAACACCTGTAATTTTCTTCAGGTAGCTTTATATACTGTAACCAGACAAGCCTGCCTGTCAGTAGGAAGATAACAGGAACGGATCTAGCTGAACACTGTGAGCAGGACGTACTGCACTAAATGTATATAGCAGGAACGGATCTAGCTGAACACTGTGAGCAGCACGCACTGTACTGAATGTAAATAGCAGGAACGGATCTAGCTGAACACTGTGAGCAGGACACACTGCACTGAATGTAAATAACAGGAACGGATCTAGCTGAACACTGTGAGCAGGACACACTGTACTAAATGTAAATAGTCTAGCTGCCTGACCGTGGTACTAATAGGATCAAAAAGAACACCTGTAATTTTCTTCAGGTAGCTTTATATACTGTAACCAGACAAGCCTGCCTGTCAGTAGGAAGATAACAGGAACGGATCTAGCTGAACACTGTGAGCAGGACGCACTGCACTGAATGTAAATAGCAGGAACGGATCTAGCTGAACACTGTGAGCAGCACGCACTGCACTGAATGTAAATAGCAGGAACGGATCTAGCTGAACACTGTGAGCAGGACGCACTGCACTGAATGTAAATAGCAGGAACGGATCTAGCTGAACACTGTGAGCAGGACGCACTGCACTGAATGTAAATAGCAGGAACGGATCTAGCTGAACACTGTGAGCAGCACGCACTGCACTGAATGTAAATAGCAGGAACGGATCTAGCTGAACACTGTGAGCAGCACGCACTGCACTGAATGTAAATAGCAGGAACGGATCTAGCTGAACACTGTGAGCAGGAAGCACTGTACTGAATGTAAATAGCAGGAACGGATCTAGCTGAACACTGTGAGCAGGACACACTGCACTGAATGTAAATAGTCTAGATAGAAGATAACAGGAACGGATCTAGCTAAACTGAATACAGTGTATATATATATATGCAACACCTGGGATGCATATATATACACAATACACTGTAAGTGCAGCTAACTGACTGACTGTTCTGCCTAATCTATCTAACTCAAATCAAACACTGTCTCTCTGTCTATCTCTTTCAACGCCGGAACACACACTACACAGGGCCGCCGTGCAGGCGGCCTTATATAGTGTGGGGCGTGTACTAAATCCCCTGAGCCATAATTGGCCAAAGCCTCCTTGGCTTTGGCCAATTACGGCTCTCTGTTCAGGCGGCGCTGTGATTGGCCAAGCATGCGGGTCATAGTGCATGCTTGGCCAATCATCAGCCAGCAATGCACTGCGATGCCGCAGTGAATTATGGGCCGTGACGCGCCACACGAATTTGGCGCGAACGGCCCATATCGTTCGCAATTCGACGGACGGTCGAACAGCCGATGTTCGAGTCGAACATGGGTTCGACTCGAACACGAAGCTCATCCCTAGTGATCAGTGACTTATAGCAGGACTGCGATGTTGCACTGGACAAATCGGACACCTAGCTGATACTTTTGGACACTTTTTGGACACTAATACAGTGATCAGTGCTACAAATATGCACTGTCACAGTACAAATGACACTGGCAGAAAAATGGGTTAACATCAGGGGTGATCAAAGGATTAACTGTGTGCCTAGCTGGTGTTTTACTGTAGTGGGGGAGGTGCTTGTACTAGGGGAAGGCAAAGATCAGTGTCTCTGCTTTGCAGGAACACAGGATCCAAGCCTTCCCTATTGACAGAACGACGATCTGCCTTGTTTGCATGGGCAGATCGCCATTCTGCCTGTGTCCTGTGTAATCGGTGGGTGCCAGTGGACTTCGAGTTTTTGGTACCTGCTGTTCACCCCAGACCCAGAAATTTTAGATCACACACTATGTACGGAGACTATTAACCACTTAAGGACCAGCCTCGTTTTGGAATTTAGGTGTTTACATGATTAAAACAGGTTTTTTTGCTAGAAAATTACTTAGAACCCCCAAACATTATATATTGTTTTTTTTTCTAACACCCTAGAGAATGAAATGGCGGTCATTGCAATACTTTTTTTCACACCATATTTGCGCAGCGGTCTTACAAGCATGCTTTTTTTGGAAAAAATTACTTTTTTGAATAAAAAAATAAGACAACAGTAAAGTTAGCCCCCTTTTTTTTATATTGTGAAAGATAATGTTACGCCGAGTAAATTGATACCCAACATGTCACACTTCAAAATTGCGCCCGCTCGTGAAATGGTGTCAAACTTTTACCTGACGATATCGCCGATATCCGCCACCAAAGTTTGGACGTACATAGGCATGCGGCGGTTGGCAAGTGGTTAAGGATGGCATTACTTCATCCATTTTGTTAGCAATAACCTTTGCATATACCTTATGCCGCGTACACACAAGCGGACTTTGCGGCAGACTGTGCCCGGCGGACTTTTCGATGGACTTTGTCCGCTAGGTGCGCCGGACTTAAAAACGGACGGACTTAAACACACACGATCACTCCAAAAGTCCGCTGGTTTGGAACGCGGTGACGTACAGCACGTACGACAGGACTAGAAAAAGGAAGTTCAAGCCCCACTATGGCACCCTTTGGGCTCCTTCTGCTAATCTCGTGTTTATCTCGTGTTAGTGGAAGTTAGAGACGCTTTTCACACTTCAGCTTATTTTGATCATTTTCTGCGGTTCAGTTTGTGCTTGTGAGGTTTGTATTTGCTTTTCAGTGCATGTTGGTCAGTTCGTAACCTGCCTAGCAGGCCGTTCTGGTCCGCTCGTTCCTGATTTTCAGGTCGTTCTTCATAGGCCTTGCTGTTCTTCAGTGCGTTTGTTATAAGTTTGTCTGTTTGACCAGTCGACTGTTTTGAAGCCATGTCGTGTGGACATACTCGTTCTTGAGTTCGTGCTGCGTGGGGACTTGATGTTGGGGTTAATACTTTGACCCAAGTCCAGTCATGAACAAGGCGAGGAGGAGTTCATGGATGAAGAATTGGTTGCACCAGCGTGACCAATTCTCGCATTTGCCTTTGCTCCGTGAGATCCGTGAGAATAATCCTGAGAATTTCAGGAATTATCTCAGGATGACGGACCCCGTCTTTGAGCGTCTGCTGGCTATGCTGACCCCTATATCAGCAGGCAGGATACCTGCATGAGGCAAGCCATCAGTGCGGAGCAGAGGCTAGTTGCCACTTTACGTTACTTGGCGACTGGGAGAAGTCTTCAGGACTTGAAGTTCTCGACAGGCATCTCCCCCCTGGCTCTGGGGATAATAATCCCAGAGACTTGTTCTGCCATCATTCAGGTCCTGCAGAAGGACTATATGAAGGTAAGTTTTATCCTTTAACATTACATGATATGTATTAAATGTTTGCTAATGTATTGTCTAAATGTCCTCGTTACCTAATTACCATGCTTGGAATATGCTGTGAATGTCCCCTTTATCTTCATGCATACCTGTTTTTTTACATTAATCATTTTTTTGCCCTACATGCATATTTACCTTCAATAACCTCCCCACCATGCAATCCTGGGTCCATTTATATCGCTAGCCTATAGTCCCTTGAACAATGTATATTGTCAGCTCCATTGTACTGTTTGACCCTCCCCCACCCCCTCAAATGTTTGCAACTGTCAGGTGTGTTTTTTACCAAAATTAGAACCCCTCCCCCTCAAATGTTTGCAACTGTCAGGTGTGTTTTTTACCCAAATTAGAACCCCTCCCCCACTCCCTCAAATCTTTGCAACTGTCAGGTGTGTTTTTTTTAACCAAATTAGAACCCCTCCCCCCACATTCAAATTGATCAATGGGCCATCAGAGGGAGTGAGTAATCTTATAAGTGGGCCTTATGTTTTTTATAATTAAAAGAACAAAAACACATATTAAAAGTACTTATCTTATTTTTTTTTATTGTTTCACTCCACAGTTTCCTTCCAGTACACAGGAATGGCAGACTGTGGCCTCCCAGTTCGCTGACCATTGGGACTTTCCCAACTGTGTCAGGGCGATTGATGGGAAGCATGTCCGCATTGTGCCACCACCCCATTTGGGGTCTTATTTCTACAATTATAAGGGGCTCCATAGTGTAGTTTTGATGGCGGTGGTCTCGGCACATTTGGAATTTCTGTTTGTGGACATGGGGAAGAACGGCTGGATGTCTGACAGAGGAGTCTTTGCACAGACCGAGCTGTGCCAGTGTCTCCAGACTAGTGGCCTGGGATTGCCACCTGATGACCAGAATGTGGATGGACTCCCCTCAGTTTTTATCGTTGATGAAGCGTTTGCTCTCGGCGAGCACTTGATGAGTCCGTTCCCCCAAAGGACACTCACCCCTGAGAGGAGGGTATTTAATTACCGGCTGGCCAGAGCAAGAAGAGTTGTGGAGAATGCCTTTGGGATTCTGGCCAGCCAGTTCCGTTTGTTCCTCTCGGCGGACTATAAAATAAATCATGTGATAATGGCTTGCTGCATTCTCCATAATTATTTGAGAAGACATTATGCTACATATATGACCTCTGTTGGGCCTGAGGCCGGACTTGTAGTTGACCAAACACTCACAGGCCTGGAAATTGGCCGTATTGACTTGGCCCCCCAAACCGCACGTCAAGTGCGTGACCGATATGTTAATTATTTTAATGGTCGGGGGGCCATTGCTATTCAACAAGAGCTATAATGTCTTACAAAAATAAAGAAAATAAATTTTGGCTAAAATATCTTGTTTTTATCCTTGTTTGCATTTAGTTTTGTCTGTCTCCTAGTGCACTTGTAGTGGCAAGTGCATTTTCCTTTAGTTAATAAGGCCCTTTGTCACTGTAACCACACAAAAATTAGCAAAATATCTTATTGATCGGGGCGTGGCTTGGCGCGCGGCAGAGATGGACGCTTAGTACAGGAGCTCCGGTGGAATAGCAGCCTGAGCCCGTCTCTTAGCGCCGACAGCACCTCATAATGAGCAGGAGGAATCTGGGAACACCGCGCACCAGATCCCGCCGTTCAGCGGCTGCATATAAGGGAAGGAACATATCGGATTTACTGAGAAATATCTCGGCGGAGCGGGTCAGCAAGCCGGGATCCAAGATGGCGACGCCACACGCGGAGGAGGATTTCAGCGAGGACTCGCAATCCACAGCAGATGACACTGGTAGGAACACTCCTCACCCTGATCTACCGCTCACCTACGCTGGCATGTCAGGCTTTGCAGCCGACATTAAAGCCACTTTCTATGCGGCTATCACTGATTTAAAGTCCAGCATGATTGTACTAACAGACAAGATGGCCACTGTGGAAGCTGCAGGCAGAGGCAGAGACACAGCAATTCACCGTCTAGAGAAAGTAACCTCTACCCAAGCCCAACATCTCATTGAGATCAATAAGCATTTAGAAGATTTGGATAACAGGGGGAGGAGGAACAATATAAGGGTGAGGGGGATCCCCGAATCGGTGGAAGCTGAACAAATAATCCCAGCCCTGCAAAGAGTCTTTAACAGCTTACTAGACAGGCCTGAAGACACAGTAATAGAGTTTGTGAGAGCCCACAGAGCACTTAGAGCGAGAGGCCCTGACACTATGCCACCCCGGGATATCATTTGCTGTTTGCAAAGTTTTTCTCTAAAAGAGGATATCATGCGCAGAGCACGCAGAAACGACCAAATCATCTTTAATGGCGAGACTATTATGCTCTTCCATGACCTCTCCCAGATAACTTTAAAAAACCGCAGAGCTTTGCGACCACTCCTTGACAAACTTAGAGAAAAGGACATTCGCTACACATGGCGCTTCCCATTTGCACTTTTGGTGAACCATAACGGCAGACAACATACACTAAGATCACCTGAGGATCTACCGGATTTCTGTCAAGCACTTCAATTAGACCTAATAGAATTACCAGAATGGTACCAGGAGTTCTTATTGCCTCCTCTGGAAAACACGCAAGCAAGATCACCACTTACTTCTCCAGACAAGCGGCACTCAAAGAAAATGAAATCTTCACGCCCTGGTAGTTCTCAAGCTGGAACCCCAAGCAACAGACCACACTCTTCCAGGGGATTAGATGATGCGTGAGGTCCCCTCTTCACTGACTGTTTCAGATGTACAACAGGGTGATTCGGATGGAAAAAATGCATCACTCACTATAAGCTCAATGCATCTTTGGATCTTTCTCATAGACTTACTCAATGAGGATCAAGACAGGTCATCACGGATCGGTCATCACAAAGACTTCCAAAATTGATATGGGCTAGGCTCCTTATAAGGGAAGAACCAAAGAACTGCACAGTTATAAAGATGATGATAAAAATGGGCAGTTTTAAGCTGTTACGGTTAGTTAAATTGACAAACCCATATAAAAGGCTAATACTGAAACTAAAATTGAAGCGGAGGCATGATAACAACAATACCTCCGAAATCCTTACCTTGCACGTTTGAGTGTGGAGAGGGCGGGAGACAAGCTCCATCTAAAGGAGACCCCGCAACTTTCCCAAAACAGGGTGTTCTTTCCTACAAAATACGGTTATTATATTATTAATATTTTTACTTTATTTTCTCAGTTCAAGTTTAACTCTACATAAGTAGAGCCCATAGTTTCCTTCTTCATATATTTTAGGCGCTAAGCTGACTAATACAACTATAGTTTACTTATATAGGCTGCTACCGGTTTCAGCTCTAATAACTAGTGTTGTTTTATCATCACATTTAAATTTGTATTTCTTAAAATCCGGGCAGTCATCCACTGCTCCCAACAAGTGCTCTCTAGCGGGAGGGATTTCTCCTACTGAGTAGCACTAATTTAAATTACTTCCTTGGACCAATTTGGTATCCAGGGAGAAGACAGTATATCTTACCTCTTTTTCTAACTTTTTCTTACTCTCATCCTTCCTCTCTGAACATATCTCATCTCTCCCTTTTTTTTTTCTCTCCCCTTCTTCCTTTCCTTTTTCTCCTTTTAATATCACTTCTTACCTATTTCTTTCATTACTTAAGAATAGAAAAGTGTATTGTTTATTCACAATCTATAGCTGAAATACTAATAGTCATTAAGCTCTGTTTCCAGATCTGGTGCTGACGGCTCTCTTTGAATCCACAAGATGGCGTACTCATCCCTGGGACACTCTCCCACAGTGATTTCACATAATATGAATGGTCTAAACATTCCTGAAAAACGCACCACGCTACTAAAAGAACTCAAAAAAGGTAGGCCCAAGTTTGTTTTTCTACAAGAGACTCATTTCCAGACTGATAAGGTCCCCAAACTGACAGACTCCTTCTTTACACAAACCTATCATGCAACTAACAATATGGCCAAATCCAGGGGAGTGTCTATACTTATTAGTAGAGATGCTTCCTTCGAGGTCACAGATAAAAGGGCGGACCCGGAAGGCAGGTTCTTATTCCTGAAGGGAAATTGTTCTGGCACCCCCATGACTTTAGCTAATGTCTATTTCCCTAACACAGCACATGCAACATTTTGTAAACGCATTCATGACAAACTTCGAGACTTTAGCACAGGTTGCCTTATTCTTGGAGGAGACTTCAACGTGCCGTTAAACCCTCTAACTGATACATCTACCGGTAAAACTTACATCACTTACAAGATTCTTAAAAAGATTAAAACATTACTCAACTCCCTACAATTGGTCAATTCCTGGAGGTTTGTGCATCCTAATGACAAAGATTATTCCTTCTATTCATTTCCACACAACAGATACTCCAGAATAGACTATATTTTTATTACACAAAAAGATCTTGACAGGATCTCGGAAGCTAAAATAGGGATTCAAGCGATTTCAGATCACGCCCCTACATTATTAACCTTAAACTTATCTGAATTCACACCAAAACCCAACCAATGGAGACGGAATTCAGCTTTATTGACAGATCCAATTTGGCTACCGCAAATAGCTAAGGCATTAAAAGAATACTTTGCACACAACACCACACCTGAAGTAAACCCCTTGACAATTTGGGAGGCCCACAAATGTACAATCAGGGGTGACCTCATTCGAGCAGGTTCCCAACGTAAAAAAGAAAGAGACAAACAAATTAAACAATTGACAGGGAAAATCCGAAGTCTAGAAACCTTACACAAACAATCACTAACAGAACAATCAGCAACAGAACTGTTAGAAACCAGGAAGGCACTACAACAGATTTTTTGACACCAGGTCTAAAAGATTTTTATTCTTCAGGAAGAAAATTTATTACGAACACGGTAACAAAACAGGCAAATTCTTAGCGAGAGCCCTGAAAGACACTAGAGCACAACACAACATCTCCAGCATTAGAACCAAAGAAGGGAAAATGGACATTACCACCAAACAAATTGCACGCAACTTTCACGACTACTATACGGCCCTTTATAATCTACCTGCCTCACAAAAATCCAATGAGATGCAAGGAACAAGACAACAAAATATCCAAAACTACCTTAGAGAATCCAAATTGCCCATCCTGACAGCAGAAGACATATCCTTACTAGAAAAACCCATTGAAGCTATAGAACTACAACAGACAATCAAAGACCTTAAACCAGGGAAAAGCCCAGGCCCAGATGGCTTCACGGCCATATATTATAAGACGTTTCAGACCACCCTACTTGGGCCGCTACTGAGAGCATTGAACTATATGTCACAACCCAGGGAGATCCCACCAAACTTTCTAGCAGCTCACATTACAATTCTTCCCAAGCCACATAAAGACCCAGCAGAGTGCGCTAGCTACAGGCCAATCTCACTTCTGAATTTAGATGTGAAATTGATGTCAAAAATTATAGCCAATAGGCTGAAACCTTTGCTACACAACCTGATAGGTGCTGAACAGGCAGGGTTCATGCCGGGCAGAGAAACCAGAGATAATGTCATTAAAACGCTCAACTTGATTCATGCAACCAGGAGAGAGAACATCGAGGGCCTTCTCCTGTCAACCGATGCGGAGAAGGCCTTCGATCGAGTGGCGTGGGACTTCATGCTGGAGACCTGCAGGTATATTGGCTTGGGAAGTCATATGATGACGTGGATCTCCTCTCTCTATTACAATCCCACGGCTCAGCTCAAAATAAATGGTTCACTTTCAGAAACAGTCAAAATCAAAAATGGCACGAGACAGGGATGCCCCCTCTCGCCAATTTTATTTATTCTAACACTGGAACCATTCATTAGACGGATTGTAGCAGAGAAAGCAATAAATGGTTTTAAAATTGCCGGAAAGGAGTTCAAGGTGGCGGCCTACGCGGATGACCTGTTATTTTTTATATCCAACCCCCATATTTCTCTCCCTACTTTATTAAAAGAATTTTCGTTATTTGGTCATCTTTCCAACCTAAAAATTAATTATTCTAAGTCCGAAGCAATGAACATTAGTATACCCATGAATAAAATAGAAACTATTAAAACCAACTGCCCCTTCAAATGGGAAAATTCAGCACTTAAATACTTGGGAGTATGGCTGACCCCCCAGATTTCCCAAATTTATGAACGCAATTTTACCCCGCTATTAAAGTCAATTTGCTCGGACCTCCAAACCTGGCACACGAAAGGCTTTTCGTGGTTTGGACGCATTGCCATATGTAAAATGACTATTCTACCTAGAGTCTTGTACTTATTTAGAAATTTACCAATCAAGGTGCCCCAAAGTTTCTTTAAAGCCTTAAACACAACCCAAATGAAATTTGTCTGGGCCCACAAAAAACCCAGAATTCGCTGCACAGTACTCACACAACCTAAGGAAAGAGGAGGGATGGGAATCCCAGACTTTCGTACATACTACATGGCAGCACACGTCACAAGGATAGTGGACTGGCACTGTCATCACAAAATTAAAGACTGGGTAGAACTGGAAGAGGTAATGAGTCAAACCCCAATTAGGTTCTCGCCATGGATCCCATGGACTAGCCTTCCGGCCGCCATGAGATCTCACCCTCTCATAGGCACCACGCTTGCAATTTTTCATAAACTAACCAGCTTCACAAATTTCTCTTCTCATTTAAGCCCACTCACACCACTACAAGACAACCCTAACTTTTTACCAGGCATTAAAAACCACCTCCTTTGGTCTTCAAACACAAACAGAACATTACTAGCCATGGACTGCTTCTGCAACCAAAACTTCAGAGACTATACTGATCTAAAAGCGGTGAATAATATCCCAGACCTACCCTTATGGACATACTTCCAATGCCGAAGTTACTTGAACCAAACAGGGACAAAAATTAACTTTAATAGACCAATGACAGACATAGAAGAGGCATGCCAGAAGGGAGAACCGATTCACAAAACGACATCTTTGGCCTATAATTGGATACAAAACAGTGTAGGTGCGATGGACCATGGATTCAGGGAGAGCTGGTCAAGAGCATTAGAGATATCATTGTCAGAAGATCAATGGAGAAAAGCGTGCATTTTCGCCCATAAATGCTCACTGAGTACAAGCACCCAAGAAACAGCTTACAAGTTGCTTACCCAGTGGTATGCCACACCGGCGAAACTGCACTCTTGGTTTCCAGATTATCCTGATACATGTTGGCGCTGCCATAATGAAAAAGGAACGCTGCTACATATCTGGTGGCAATGTCCTGTACTAGAACCTTATTGGTTGAAAGTTAAAGAGATCATTCTCCATATCACTGAGACATCTTTAAAACTAGATGCAGCGGGGTGCCTCCTCCATGTCACTGATTTTCCCATTAAAAAATATAAACACTCACTCTCTAAACACTTGTTGAACGCTGCAAAATCTTTGATTCCAATTCACTGGAAATCTACAAAGATACCAACTATTAAAGATTGGCTCAATAAGATTTCAGAGATTCGTGAGATGGAGGAGACCATAGCCCAGGCAGGAGAAAATGTTGAACGCTTCCACAAAACATGGAATCCTTGGATAATCTTCAGATATTCTCAGAAATACTCAAACTTAAAGAATCCAGATTAGGGAATCCAGAATTCAAAGTAGGAGCAAATACAGACCATATACTTCTTTAACAAATCATAATAGATACTACTTGCTTTGTAGGATGGTTTGCTATAAATGATCCAAATATAGAAAAAGAATATTCGGTACAGGATCTGGGGTCCCTTTACCCATCTGATTGGGTTAATGCTATGGACTGTTTTCTTTTCTTTTATTCTTTCCACTTTATTACCACTTTCTATTTTTAATCACTGAATATCATTTGATAAAACTCTGAGACACTATTAAAAATACACTTAATTGGAGACACAAGTATCTAATTTGAAAACAATTGAATGATTTAAGCTGTATGAATCAATGTTGACACATAGATATATTCTTTGTATGTTTTTTCTTCTTTCTGTTTTATGATGGAGCTGCGACTCCATAGTTGCACTATTTTGACTTCAATAAACTTTGATGTTTAAAAAAAATATCTTATTGATAAATAATCAGACACACACATTGTAGTAGTAGAAACATTTTACTGTGTGCACATTGAAAGGTGCATTTTTTGGAAACGTGTTTTTTTTTTTTAATTTATTTTTTGTTATTTTAGGCATATTTCAACAAAAATAGACCTTGTTTACAAAATTACAATTAACAACAGTGTTTTTAAAAACATACAAAAAAAAAAAAAGAACTTACAAAGTTCAACATGTTAATAACGGTGCTGGCGATGTCACCCTTGTAAAGCCTAAAATTTGCAGATGCTCAAAATTGGGTATTAAAAAAGGTTCAAGTCAACATGTGCTATCTCCCATCATGGGGGAGCAATGTACGTGTTTTGTGTGTGCAATCCCTTTGTTCCTCTCACAAACTAACATTTTAATGATGAAGGGGTTGCAAATACAAAACAAGTGCATTGATATCCCCTGATGGAAGATAGCACATGATGACACACCGTGTGCATATGCAAATTGTTTTATTTTTTAAGGATAAAACTTACAAAATGTAAGAAAAAACAAACTTGACAAGGAAATGAAGAACATGATTAATGTTTTTAGGCAAAACATTATTATATTCTGCCCAAAACATCAATCATGTTCTTCATTTCCTGTTGCATGGAGTCCAGGCGAATTTTCATGCTGTCAATTTGGTCACGCATTCGATCAATTTGGCCATTCCACAACATTATCTGGCCAATAAGTCTTTGTGTACTGTCTGTGCTAAATGGCTCTGCCGCTTAGCCTTCCACAACCAGAAGCTCACCTAAAATGTGTGGATAAAAAAATGGGTTAAAATATGCACGCCTAAATAGATTTCCTGAAGCTGGGGTGTCAGTCACTCACTTGGTGGGGTTGAAAGCTCGCACACTTCCTCCACCTCTCCTTCCTCCAGGTCGTCGGGTGGGCGTGGACTTGGGCTAGGGCTTGGGGTATCTTCTGCCTCAGGCTGGTGACTTGGGGGGGTCCTGGGATCCTTGGACTGTTGTCTGAGTCTTTTCTCCCCTATGATAATTAAACAAAAGGCATAGTTAAAACACAGTGATATTTCTTTTTAAAAAAAATAATATGAAATGTTGGTTATGAGTTGGGGACAACTGACATTTTTTGGCCACAAAAATTTAGAAGACAGGATGAAAATTCCCTCTGAACAACAATTAAAAACAATACACATTTTCCTGCAAGTTTCACAGATGCAGACACCTCAATGATCTCCTATGTGTATTACCCCTCAAAAATTTCTTTATGGTCACATAGTACACTATAGTGCTCGTGAGTCCAGATGTGGAAACAGCTGCTGTGTTCTGTCCCTACATTACACTGAATCATTTTGGAAGAAGCATTATATTTTCCAACACATCTACACCACATCAACAAATTTTGGGAATACGACAAATTATCAAGCCCTAAATGTATGTCCAACCCTGTACCATCATTTTTGGTGAAAAAAATACGTAATTTTCTTAGTATCATATGTATTTTACAAAGAACGGTCTTTACGAACAATGCTGTATAAACGAAAAGCATAAGGATCAGCATGCAAGTTAAGTATCTCAATAGGAACACACAAGTACTTACTTTTTTTAAGCAGCTTCTTTATTCGCCAATATTGTTCTGGCTCCCTACATTTGATGTCAGACCACCAAGTGCAAAAATAAAGAAGGTGTACACTGCGCTAAATACAAACAATGGTGTAGAGCAGCTACATACAGGGTGACAAAAACCATAGAAACATATGAAAAGAAAAAATGTAGCGCATAAAATGTGCAAAAAATATTAAGGTCAATGAAATGACTGACAAACAAATGTCCATAAGTGATTCGAACGTTGATATTGAAACTTATAAGTCTCTAAATGATGGTAAATGGAATCCAGTGGGTGGAATGGAACAGCATGGGATATCCCCCTAGGAAAGGTATATGGATGTAAGAAGACAAATATTCCAAATAGATGTATCATCGGATCTTCCCCAACACTGTATCTCGCAACTGCATACAACTTAGTGAAGATGGTGTGTAAGAAACTCTTACCAGAAATGGTGGACTCACTTGTCAGCGACAGAGAGTCATACGAGCGGGTTGCCTCTAAGGGCCTGAAACACGGACATCACAGCTCTGCGAACCTTCTGGGTCAAACTCTGTGCGGATCTCCCGGGGCTGCCAGGTGGGTCCTCCCAAAGGATGGCCAAGGTGCGAATCAGAGGGAATGGTGCTTCACGTGAAAACTTGGGGTGAAGACGGGTTTGGTCTCTCAAAGGGTATGTGGAGAAAAAACAAACAGGCTCCACATGGCGTAGATAAACAAGGTGGGATTTTTATTGCTAAAAAAGCCAGGCAATAATAAAATGTGATCACAGGGTATAAAAACAAAGTTTGGGCAACAAGAAGGATGCTGAAAGCGCCCGACGCGTTTCGATCGATGGATCGTCTACTGGGGCATACAGCATCCCCTCCAAGTTGCCTTATATTTATGGGAAAAACATTCAAAAAAAGCAAATTGTATGTGCTAGCTAACAGCTTTCCCCATTGGATGAATGGGGTCACCTGATCGCACCTAGCTAGACATAGCAGGTGTATAACATCATTAGTTTGCATTGATGGTATAGTTAACCTATTGGGTACCACAAAACGGACTGCTAATAAAACAACAATTGCATTGTGTAGCCTCCGTCCCTTTAATGTTAGTAAGAAAACAAAGAAACTGGACCTTCTAGCTTAGTACTACCATTGCTGACACTTTAGTACTTGTTTTAAAATTGCAGAGGGGTCCGTGCCAATCAGAGACTCAATAGCTGGAGACGGGCGGGACCGATAGCCAATCGCTACAGAGACATGACGCCTCTGTCGGCGCCGCCCAACCTCTGGGTGACAGACACAGGGAAATGACGTCAGGGCGCAAAACCCGCCCGACGTCCGTCCGCTGTCACATGACCTTTGTCTCTGATAGTTTGAGAGGAGGAGGGAGGAGGGGCGTACGTGGGACCGGACGTTCTCAGCGTCGGTTCACACGTTCTTCCCCCGTGTCCCCGGAAGTGACATTCCGTACAGGCAGTGACCAGGAATCCCACCTGGATGATGGGAAACTAGTAATCCTTGTCTGAGGGATGGAAATTTTCGATAATACCATGTAAAGTGGAACAGTGTATATGAGGGGGAGCTGAACAATGAAGGGAATAGCCTCCAAATTCAGCCATGCACAGCTCCCTCTCTCAAATTAGAAATTAAAAATTAAGGGACCACAAGAACACAATTCAATAAAAGAGTATCATGTCTATGGTAGCAAAAGACCCCGAAAAGGAATTAAAAAGTTTCTGGTCTGAGCTATGCATGGTGAAGTGAATGAGAAAATAAATCAAAAACAATGTAGTAGATGTAAAGCAATTAACGCTGCCCGGCGTGCAGTGTGAACAGTGCTCCTGCCGGTGGATGAACCCCGGACATGGGGAGGATATGACTCACCCCACATTCCCAATGTGAGCGTGCCCCCCAAAACAGCGCCCCCATGGGGAAAATTAGAAAAACTAAAGATGTATGATAAAATAATGTTTCAAAAAGGCATCGTGAAAAAAAAAAAAATTTGATGGTATAGTTAAGGAACCAAATAAGTGCAATGTGAATAAGGCTTAAGACAAGTTGATAAACGAGTTGAGGTCCCACTCAACGTTCAACCCAAACGGAAAGAAGGACCTCAACTCGTGGATCCAATACGTCTCGAGGCGTGAGACTCCTCGCAGGCGTGACTCACCTCTCCAGTGTGGTATGAACCTGTCAATAACTTGGAACAAGGTTCCCGTGGGGTCCTTATCATGGTGTTCCAAGTAGTGACGTGGTACTGTGTGCTTGTCCCTGCCCTTTTTGATTGCCGTCACGTGTTCATTGACACGAACAGAAAAAGTTCTGATCGTGCGACCCACATACTGCTTGTGGCAGGGACAGGTTATCAAATAGACAATGTATTGTGAAGAGCACGTAGTAAAGTGCTTCATGTGATAAATACGGGAGGTGACCATGGACTTGAATGTAACGCTCTTGCGTCTTCCCCCGATATTATAAAGGCAGACCCGACATTTACGACAAGGGTAATAACCCTTGCATTCCTGAAAAAAGGACACCTTCTTGGGGGGGTCTATTATGTTTGGAGCGATCTGTCCCTGAATGGACCTCGCTCCTCTAAAGACTACCGAGGCTCGGTTGGGCAGAACGGGCCCTAGTAGTCTATCATTCTGTAATATTCCCCAATGTTTTTGGATGATACCTTTAATTTGATTGGATTGAATAGAATGAGTGGTGAAGAAAGATAACTTTGCATCAAATGTAGTGTTGTCTTTAGGACGTTCTATGAGCGTTGTCTGTCTTTCAGTGAGCAAGGCTCTATTAATTTCACTGTCTAGAAGGTGAGGATCGTACCCCTTATCAAGGAATCTACTCCTGAGAATTTTAGATTGGGATATGAAGTCGGAAGTTTGGGTACAGTTGCGCCTCAGTCTCAAAAACTGGCTGCGGGGCACCGACCGGAGCCACTGTTCCCGATGGCAGCTGTCGATCGGAATGTACCCATTCCGATCCGTGGGTTTGAAATAGGTACGGAACTCAAGGTGTTGATGCACCACTGAAATTTCCAGGTCAAGGAAATGTACTTTCGTTGTACTGGCTTCAAAAGTCAACGAAATCCCCCTATCGTTGGCATTAAGAATATTCATGAAGCCCTCAAGGGATGCCTGATCTCCCTCCCAAAGGAGGAGGATGTCGTCTATGTACCTAGCCCAAAGAACCAGCTCGGGTCTCCGGGCAGCATAGACGACATCCTCCTCCCACTGGGCCATAAAAAGGTTGGCGAGACTGGGGGCAAATTTAGCCCCCATAGCCACACCCCTCTGTTGCAAAAAGAAACGGTCTTGAAACCAGAAGTAGTTATGTCTGGTTGCGAATTTTAGCAGCTGCATGATGAAGTTGCGCTGCAATGTGGGTAGTCTTCCATCTCTTGAGAGGTGGTTTTCCACAGCCTCGAAACCCAGATGGTGTGGTATGCAGGTATATAGTGCTGCTACGTCAGCTGTTACCAAAAGAGTACCTTTTTTAATTGAAACCGATTCCAATAATTTGATTGTATCCCTGGTGTCTTTCAGGTAAAAGGGGGTGGTTTGAACCAGAGGTTGTAAATAGAAGTCCACGTATTTGCCAATCCTCGCCGTGACCGAATCGATCCCGCTGACAATAGGCCTGCCGGGAGGATTGGTGGGGTTCTTGTGAACTTTGGGGAGGTAGTATATGGCGGGAATGCGTGGTACTTGGGGGACCAAAAAACATTTTTCCTTTTTGTTCAGAATTCCCAGAGAGAAACCTTCCTCAATCAATTCCACAAGGGCCTTTTTAAAGGGAACTGTAGGATCCCTCGGGATGCACTGGTAAGTGTCAGAATCGCTTAAAATCCGATTCATCTCTTTAAGATAATCTACTCTGTCAAGAATAACAATGCCCCCGCCCTTATCAGCGGGGCGGATGACAAGGTTCTTGTTTTCACATAATGTTTTTAGGCCCGTCTTGATGGCGGGTTTGACATAGAGACGTTTCTGACGTTTGACTAATCTATCCAGGTCTTCAAGGACCAAGCTTTTGAAGACCTGGATGGAGGGGGCCGTGGTGCCCGGGGGATTGAATAAGGATGGATTAGACAATCCCGAATGAACGACTTGGGGGTGTGGAGATGTTACCTCTGTGGAGGGTACCATTCCACTATGGGGAGATGTCGATACTTGAGTGGTGGTTGAAACCGTGATCTGTTGAGTGGGGGGAGTAATTTTGGTAAGAAAGTGCCTCTGTACACTAAGTTTTCGGGTAAACTTGAGTACATCAATAAATGTTGCAAAATGATTAAGTGGTTTAGGTGGTACAAACTTGAGTCCCCTGTCCAGAACCGACTTTTCAGCTTCTGTTAGTACAGCTGAACTCAAATTGAAAATACCCGTACCTCTTACACTCTTTTCCTTTTGGCGTTGGACCCTCCTCCCCCCTCTGGTCCCTCTTCTCTGTCTGAATTTCCTGGGTGGTAATCTGTACCTCTCTGAAAACCCTGGGGATGGTTGGGTCCTGGCCTACTTTGATTGTAACTGTAAGGGGAACGATGGTAGTAATCATCCTCTCTTTCGTAATGAGAGTATGTACCTCCATACCTTTCATAAGGGATATTGTCCCGAAGGGGACTGAATCTATTATTAACATGAATAGGGGAATGGTAATTGTAGTCCAGACTCCGCCGTTGAGGAGTGTGGTAATTACGGGGGTCTCCATGGTTGGAAGGGGGTACCCGTGAATTACTCTTGTAATGAGGATCTAAAGGGTGTCCTCTGGACCGCCCCCTAGTCCTTGGGGCGCCCCTCCCTGCCCGGTTCCCCGGTGGGGGGGGACCCCCAGAAGATCTGGGGGGTCCTTGTACTGCCCCTTTTTTAGGAAGGGGGGGCTCTCTAGACTCTGATTTGTGTGGAGGTTGGTAAACAAGTGTTCGGTCTAAATTGGCTGTTGTTGCCATGGCTGTTTCTACGGATGGAGGATCTCCATTGGCAACCGGAGGAGTGTTGAGTTTTTTCTGCCAATTAAAGACCGAACGTGTGGTGTAGTCAGTGAAGTCTCTGTTGTACTTCTTTTGTTTTTTATTTCTCTGTTCCTTCTCTTCTTTTTCCAAAGTATTTTTTAGAGAAGTGGATAGTGAAATGTATTCTGCAGAAGTTTTATGTGGAGTTAACTTATCCTTTAAATCCCTGATCTCAATGTCAATGAGGGACAATTTTATCTGTTTTTTGTCTAGTAGGAATCTTAATAATTTTAAGCCCTCCTCATTAAAGAATTTGAACCATAGTTCTAAATCTGCTTCGTCTTGCTGGGGATGGACATCCCACCTCAAACCTCTAGGGACCATCTGTTCCTTAACGTATTGCTCAAGGAAAGCGGTATCCCATTGGAGGTGCAATTCGCTAACCATCAGATTTTTGAGTCTGATGAACATACCCCCTAGTTCGGTATTGGGACTGGTGTGCGTGAATACACCGTCAGTGTTTAGGGACCTAGAGGTCCTATATTCAAACACATCCATAAATAATATGTAAAAACGTGTGATAGCTGCTGTGTAAAAAAGTCAAACAAACAAGTGCAAAAATAAAGAAGGTGTACACTGCGCTAAATACAAACAATGGTGTAGAGCAGCTACATACAGGGTGACAAAAACCATAGAAACATATGAAAAGAAAAAATGTAGCGCATAAAATGTGCAAAAAATATTAAGGTCAATGAAATGACTGACAAACAAATGTCCATAAGTGATTCGAACGTTGATATTGAAACTTATAAGTCTCTAAATGATGGTAAATGGAATCCAGTGGGTGGAATGGAACAGCATGGGATATCCCCCTAGGAAAGGTATATGGATGTAAGAAGACAAATATTCCAAATAGATGTATCATCGGATCTTCCCCAACACTGTATCTCGCAACTGCATACAACTTAGTGAAGATGGTGTGTAAGAAACTCTTACCAGAAATGGTGGACTCACTTGTCAGCGACAGAGAGTCATACGAGCGGGTTGCCTCTAAGGGCCTGAAACACGGACATCACAGCTCTGCGAACCTTCTGGGTCAAACTCTGTGCGGATCTCCCGGGGCTGCCAGGTGGGTCCTCCCAAAGGATGGCCAAGGTGCGAATCAGAGGGAATGGTGCTTCACGTGAAAACTTGGGGTGAAGACGGGTTTGGTCTCTCAAAGGGTATGTGGAGAAAAAACAAACAGGCTCCACATGGCGTAGATAAACAAGGTGGGATTTTTATTGCTAAAAAAGCCAGGCAATAATAAAATGTGATCACAGGGTATAAAAACAAAGTTTGGGCAACAAGAAGGATGCTGAAAGCGCCCGACGCGTTTCGATCGATGGATCGTCTACTGGGGCATACAGCATCCCCTCCAAGTTGCCTTATATTTATGGGAAAAACATTCAAAAAAAGCAAATTGTATGTGCTAGCTAACAGCTTTCCCCATTGGATGAATGGGGTCACCTGATCGCACCTAGCTAGACATAGCAGGTGTATAACATCATTAGTTTGCATTGATGGTATAGTTAACCTATTGGGTACCACAAAACGGACTGCTAATAAAACAACAATTGCATTGTGTAGCCTCCGTCCCTTTAATGTTAGTAAGAAAACAAAGAAACTGGACCTTCTAGCTTAGTACTACCATTGCTGACACTTTAGTACTTGTTTTAAAATTGCAGAGGGGTCCGTGCCAATCAGAGACTCAATAGCTGGAGACGGGCGGGACCGATAGCCAATCGCTACAGAGACATGACGCCTCTGTCGGCGCCGCCCAACCTCTGGGTGACAGACACAGGGAAATGACGTCAGGGCGCAAAACCCGCCCGACGTCCGTCCGCTGTCACATGACCTTTGTCTCTGATAGTTTGAGAGGAGGAGGGAGGAGGGGCGTACGTGGGACCGGACGTTCTCAGCGTCGGTTCACACGTTCTTCCCCCGTGTCCCCGGAAGTGACATTCCGTACAGGCAGTGACCAGGAATCCCACCTGGATGATGGGAAACTAGTAATCCTTGTCTGAGGGATGGAAATTTTCGATAATACCATGTAAAGTGGAACAGTGTATATGAGGGGGAGCTGAACAATGAAGGGAATAGCCTCCAAATTCAGCCATGCACAGCTCCCTCTCTCAAATTAGAAATTAAAAATTAAGGGACCACAAGAACACAATTCAATAAAAGAGTATCATGTCTATGGTAGCAAAAGACCCCGAAAAGGAATTAAAAAAGTTTCTGGTCTGAGCTATGCATGGTGAAGTGAATGAGAAAATAAATCAAAAACAATGTAGTAGATGTAAAGCAATTAACGCTGCCCGGCGTGCAGTGTGAACAGTGCTCCTGCCGGTGGATGAACCCCGGACATGGGGAGGATATGACTCACCCCACATTCCCAATGTGAGCGTGCCCCCCAAAACAGCGCCCCCATGGGGAAAATTAGAAAAACTAAAGATGTATGATAAAATAATGTTTCAAAAAGGCATCGTGAAAAAAAAAAAATTTGATGGTATAGTTAAGGAACCAAATAAGTGCAATGTGAATAAGGCTTAAGACAAGTTGATAAACGAGTTGAGGTCCCACTCAACGTTCAACCCAAACGGAAAGAAGGACCTCAACTCGTGGATCCAATACGTCTCGAGGCGTGAGACTCCTCGCAGGCGTGACTCACCTCTCCAGTGTGGTATGAACCTGTCAATAACTTCGGGACAATATCCCTTATGAAAGGTATGGAGGTACATACTCTCATTACGAAAGAGAGGATGATTACTACCATCGTTCCCCTTACAGTTACAATCAAAGTAGGCCAGGACCCAACCATCCCCAGGGTTTTCAGAGAGGTACAGATTACCACCCAGGAAATTCAGACAGAGAAGAGGGACCAGAGGGGGGAGGAGGGTCCAACGCCAAAAGGAAAAGAGTGTAAGAGGTACGGGTATTTTCAATTTGAGTTCAGCTGTACTAACAGAAGCTGAAAAGTCAGTTCTGGACAGGGGACTCAAGTTTGTACCACCTAAACCACTTAATCATTTTGCAACATTTATTGATGTACTCAAGTTTACCCGAAAACTTAGTGTACAGAGGCACTTTCTTACCAAAATTACTCCCCCCACTCAACAGATCACGGTTTCAACCACCACTCAAGTATCGACATCTCCCCATAGTGGAATGGTACCCTCCACAGAGGTAACATCTCCACACCCCCAAGTCGTTCATTCGGGATTGTCTAATCCATCCTTATTCAATCCCCCGGGCACCACGGCCCCCTCCATCCAGGTCTTCAAAAGCTTGGTCCTTGAAGACCTGGATAGATTAGTCAAACGTCAGAAACGTCTCTATGTCAAACCCGCCATCAAGACGGGCCTAAAAACATTATGTGAAAACAAGAACCTTGTCATCCGCCCCGCTGATAAGGGCGGGGGCATTGTTATTCTTGACAGAGTAGATTATCTTAAAGAGATGAATCGGATTTTAAGCGATTCTGACACTTACCAGTGCATCCCGAGGGATCCTACAGTTCCCTTTAAAAAGGCCCTTGTGGAATTGATTGAGGAAGGTTTCTCTCTGGGAATTCTGAACAAAAAGGAAAAATGTTTTTTGGTCCCCCAAGTACCACGCATTCCCGCCATATACTACCTCCCCAAAGTTCACAAGAACCCCACCAATCCTCCCGGCAGGCCTATTGTCAGCGGGATCGATTCGGTCACGGCGAGGATTGGCAAATACGTGGACTTCTATTTACAACCTCTGGTTCAAACCACCCCCTCTTACCTGAAAGACACCAGGGATACAATCAAATTATTGGAATCGGTTTCAATTAAAAAAGGTACTCTTTTGGTAACAGCTGACGTAGCAGCACTATATACCTGCATACCACACCATCTGGGTTTCGAGGCTGTGGAAAACCACCTCTCAAGAGATGGAAGACTACCCACATTGCAGCGCAACTTCATCATGCAGCTGCTAAAATTCGCAACCAGACATAACTACTTCTGGTTTCAAGACCGTTTCTTTTTGCAACAGAGGGGTGTGGCTATGGGGGCTAAATTTGCCCCCAGTCTCGCCAACCTTTTTATGGCCCAGTGGGAGGAGGATGTCGTCTATGCTGCCCGGAGACCCGAGCTGGTTCTTTGGGCTAGGTACATAGACGACATCCTCCTCCTTTGGGAGGGAGATCAGGCATCCCTTGAGGGCTTCATGAATATTCTTAATGCCAACGATAGGGGGATTTCGTTGACTTTTGAAGCCAGTACAACGAAAGTACATTTCCTTGACCTGGAAATTTCAGTGGTGCATCAACACCTTGAGTTCCGTACCTATTTCAAACCCACGGATCGGAATGGGTACATTCCGATCGACAGCTGCCATCGGGAACAGTGGCTCCGGTCGGTGCCCCGCAGCCAGTTTTTGAGACTGAGGCGCAACTGTACCCAAACTTCCGACTTCATATCCCAATCTAAAATTCTCAGGAGTAGATTCCTTGATAAGGGGTACGATCCTCACCTTCTAGACAGTGAAATTAATAGAGCCTTGCTCACTGAAAGACAGACAACGCTCATAGAACGTCCTAAAGACAACACTACATTTGATGCAAAGTTATCTTTCTTCACCACTCATTCTATTCAATCCAATCAAATTAAAGGTATCATCCAAAAACATTGGGGAATATTACAGAATGATAGACTACTAGGGCCCGTTCTGCCCAACCGAGCCTCGGTAGTCTTTAGAGGAGCGAGGTCCATTCAGGGACAGATCGCTCCAAACATAATAGACCCCCCCAAGAAGGTGTCCTTTTTTCAGGAATGCAAGGGTTATTACCCTTGTCGTAAATGTCGGGTCTGCCTTTATAATATCGGGGGAAGACGCAAGAGCGTTACATTCAAGTCCATGGTCACCTCCCGTATTTATCACATGAAGCACTTTACTACGTGCTCTTCACAATACATTGTCTATTTGATAACCTGTCCCTGCCACAAGCAGTATGTGGGTCGCACGATCAGAACTTTTTCTGTTCGTGTCAATGAACACGTGACGGCAATCAAAAAGGGCAGGGACAAGCACACAGTACCACGTCACTACTTGGAACACCATGATAAGGACCCCACGGGAACCTTGTTCCAAGTTATTGACAGGTTCATACCACACTGGAGAGGTGAGTCACGCCTGCGAGGAGTCTCACGCCTCGAGACGTATTGGATCCACGAGTTGAGGTCCTTCTTTCCGTTTGGGTTGAACGTTGAGTGGGACCTCAACTCGTTTATCAACTTGTCTTAAGCCTTATTCACATTGCACTTATTTGGTTCCTTAACTATACCATCAAATTTTTTTTTTTTTCACGATGCCTTTTTGAAACATTATTTTATCATACATCTTTAGTTTTTCTAATTTTCCCCATGGGGGCGCTGTTTTGGGGGGCACGCTCACATTGGGAATGTGGGGTGAGTCATATCCTCCCCATGTCCGGGGTTCATCCACCGGCAGGAGCACTGTTCACACTGCACGCCGGGCAGCGTTAATTGCTTTACATCTACTACATTGTTTTTGATTTATTTTCTCATTCACTTCACCATGCATAGCTCAGACCAGAAACTTTTTTAATTCCTTTTCGGGGTCTTTTGCTACCATAGACATGATACTCTTTTATTGAATTGTGTTCTTGTGGTCCCTTAATTTTTAATTTCTAATTTGAGAGAGGGAGCTGTGCATGGCTGAATTTGGAGGCTATTCCCTTCATTGTTCAGCTCCCCCTCATATACACTGTTCCACTTTACATGGTATTATCGAAAATTTCCATCCCTCAGACAAGGATTACTAGTTTCCCATCATCCAGGTGGGATTCCTGGTCACTGCCTGTACGGAATGTCACTTCCGGGGACACGGGGGAAGAACGTGTGAACCGACGCTGAGAACGTCCGGTCCCACGTACGCCCCTCCTCCCTCCTCCTCTCAAACTATCAGAGACAAAGGTCATGTGACAGCGGACGGACGTCGGGCGGGTTTTGCGCCCTGACGTCATTTCCCTGTGTCTGTCACCCAGAGGTTGGGCGGCGCCGACAGAGGCGTCATGTCTCTGTAGCGATTGGCTATCGGTCCCGCCCGTCTCCAGCTATTGAGTCTCTGATTGGCACGGACCCCTCTGCAATTTTAAAACAAGTACTAAAGTGTCAGCAATGGTAGTACTAAGCTAGAAGGTCCAGTTTCTTTGTTTTCTTACTAACATTAAAGGGACGGAGGCTACACAATGCAATTGTTGTTTTATTAGCAGTCCGTTTTGTGGTACCCAATAGGTTAACTATACCATCAATGCAAACTAATGATGTTATACACCTGCTATGTCTAGCTAGGTGCGATCAGGTGACCCCATTCATCCAATGGGGAAAGCTGTTAGCTAGCACATACAATTTGCTTTTTTTGAATGTTTTTCCCATAAATATAAGGCAACTTGGAGGGGATGCTGTATGCCCCAGTAGACGATCCATCGATCGAAACGCGTCGGGCGCTTTCAGCATCCTTCTTGTTGCCCAAACTTTGTTTTTATACCCTGTGATCACATTTTATTATTGCCTGGCTTTTTTAGCAATAAAAATCCCACCTTGTTTATCTACGCCATGTGGAGCCTGTTTGTTTTTTCTCCACATACCCTTTGAGAGACCAAACCCGTCTTCGCCCCAAGTTTTCACGTGAAGCACCATTCCCTCTGATTCGCACCTTGGCCATCCTTTGGGAGGACCCACCTGGCAGCCCCGGGAGATCCGCACAGAGTTTGACCCAGAAGGTTCGCAGAGCTGTGATGTCCGTGTTTCAGGCCCTTAGAGGCAACCCGCTCGTATGACTCTCTGTCGCTGACAAGTGAGTCCACCATTTCTGGTAAGAGTTTCTTACACACCATCTTCACTAAGTTGTATGCAGTTGCGAGATACAGTGTTGGGGAAGATCCGATGATACATCTATTTGGAATATTTGTCTTCTTACATCCATATACCTTTCCTAGGGGGATATCCCATGCTGTTCCATTCCACCCACTGGATTCCATTTACCATCATTTAGAGACTTATAAGTTTCAATATCAACGTTCGAATCACTTATGGACATTTGTTTGTCAGTCATTTCATTGACCTTAATATTTTTTGCACATTTTATGCGCTACATTTTTTCTTTTCATATGTTTCTATGGTTTTTGTCACCCTGTATGTAGCTGCTCTACACCATTGTTTGTATTTAGCGCAGTGTACACCTTCTTTATTTTTGCACTTGTTTGTTTGACTTTTTTACACAGCAGCTATCACACGTTTTTACATATTATTTATGGATGTGTTTGAATATAGGACCTCTAGGTCCCTAAACACTGACGGTGTATTCACGCACACCAGTCCCAATACCGAACTAGGGGGTATGTTCATCAGACTCAAAAATCTGATGGTTAGCGAATTGCACCTCCAATGGGATACCGCTTTCCTTGAGCAATACGTTAAGGAACAGATGGTCCCTAGAGGTTTGAGGTGGGATGTCCATCCCCAGCAATACGAAGCAGATTTAGAACTATGGTTCAAATTCTTTAATGAGGAGGGCTTAAAATTATTAAGATTCCTACTAGACAAAAAACAGATATAATTGTCCCTCATTGACATTGAGATCAGGGATTTAAAGGATAAGTTAACTCCACATAAAACTTCTGCAGAATACATTTCACTATCCACTTCTCTAAAAAATACTTTGGAAAAAGAAGAGAAGGAACAGAGAAATAAAAAACAAAAGAAGTACAACAGAGACTTCACTGACTACACCACACGTTCGGTCTTTAATTGGCAGAAAAAACTCAACACTCCTCCGGTTGCCAATGGAGATCCTCCATCCGTAGAAACAGCCATGGCAACAACAGCCAATTTAGACCGAACACTTGTTTACCAACCTCCACACAAATCAGAGTCTAGAGAGCCCCCCCTTCCTAAAAAAGGGGCAGTACAAGGACCCCCCAGATCTTCTGGGGGTCCCCCCCCACCGGGGAACCGGGCAGGGAGGGGCGCCCCAAGGACTAGGGGGCGGTCCAGAGGACACCCTTTAGATCCTCATTACAAGAGTAATTCACGGGTACCCCCTTCCAACCATGGAGACCCCCGTAATTACCACACTCCTCAACGGCGGAGTCTGGACTACAATTACCATTCCCCTATTCATGTTAATAATAGATTCAGTCCCCTTCGGGACAATATCCCTTATGAAAGGTATGGAGGTACATACTCTCATTACGAAAGAGAGGATGATTACTACCATCGTTCCCCTTACAGTTACAATCAAAAAAGGCCAGGACCCAACCATCCCCAGGGTTTTCAGAGAGGTACAGATTACCACCCAGGAAATTCAGACAGAGAAGAGGGACCAGAGGGGGGAGGAGGGTCCAACGCCAAAAG
Source organism: Lithobates clamitans (assembly GCA_037952925.1). NCBI lineage: Eukaryota > Metazoa > Chordata > Amphibia > Anura > Ranidae > Lithobates > Lithobates clamitans. The sequence continues at coordinate 1,382,138 of JBBGZY010001609.1, forward strand.
GAAAAGAGTGTAAGAGGTACGGGTATTTTCAATTTGAGTTCAGCTGTACTAACAGAAGCTGAAAAGTCGGTTCTGGACAGGGGACTCAAGTTTGTACCACCTAAACCACTTAATCATTTTGCAACATTTATTGATGTACTCAAGTTTACCCGAAAACTTAGTGTACAGAGGCACTTTCTTACCAAAATTACTCCCCCCACTCAACAGATCACGGTTTCAACCACCACTCAAGTATCGACATCTCCCCATAGTGGAATGGTACCCTCCACAGAGGTAACATCTCCACACCCCCAAGTCGTTCATTCGGGATTGTCTAATCCATCCTTATTCAATCCCCCGGGCACCACGGCCCCCTCCATCCAGGTCTTCAAAAGCTTGGTCCTTGAAGACCTGGATAGATTAGTCAAACGTCAGAAACGTCTCTATGTCAAACCCGCCATCAAGACGGGCCTAAAAACATTATGTGAAAACAAGAACCTTGTCATCCGCCCCGCTGATAAGGGCGGGGGCATTGTTATTCTTGACAGAGTAGATTATCTTAAAGAGATGAATCGGATTTTAAGCGATTCTGACACTTACCAGTGCATCCCGAGGGATCCTACAGTTCCCTTTAAAAAGGCCCTTGTGGAATTGATTGAGGAAGGTTTCTCTCTGGGAATTCTGAACAAAAAGGAAAAATGTTTTTTGGTCCCCCAAGTACCACGCATTCCCGCCATATACTACCTCCCCAAAGTTCACAAGAACCCCACCAATCCTCCCGGCAGGCCTATTGTCAGCAGGATCGATTCGGTCACGGCGAGGATTGGCAAATACGTGGACTTCTATTTACAACCTCTGGTTCAAACCACCCCCTCTTACCTGAAAGACACCAGGGATACAATCAAATTATTGGAATCGGTTTCAATTAAAAAAGGTACTCTTTTGGTAACAGCTGACGTAGCAGCACTATATACCTGCATACCACACCATCTGGGTTTCGAGGCTGTGGAAAACCACCTCTCAAGAGATGGAAGACTACCCACATTGCAGCGCAACTTCATCATGCAGCTGCTAAAATTCGCAACCAGACATAACTACTTCTGGTTTCAAGACCGTTTCTTTTTGCAACAGAGGGGTGTGGCTATGGGGGCTAAATTTGCCCCCAGTCTCGCCAACCTTTTTATGGCCCAGTGGGAGGAGGATGTCGTCTATGCTGCCCGGAGACCCGAGCTGGTTCTTTGGGCTAGGTACATAGACGACATCCTCCTCCTTTGGGAGGGAGATCAGGCATCCCTTGAGGGCTTCATGAATATTCTTAATGCCAACGATAGGGGGATTTCGTTGACTTTTGAAGCCAGTACAACGAAAGTACATTTCCTTGACCTGGAAATTTCAGTGGTGCATCAACACCTTGAGTTCCGTACCTATTTCAAACCCACGGATCGGAATGGGTACATTCCGATCGACAGCTGCCATCGGGAACAGTGGCTCCGGTCGGTGCCCCGCAGCCAGTTTTTGAGACTGAGGCGCAACTGTACCCAAACTTCCGACTTCATATCCCAATCTAAAATTCTCAGGAGTAGATTCCTTGATAAGGGGTACGATCCTCACCTTCTAGACAGTGAAATTAATAGAGCCTTGCTCACTGAAAGACAGACAACGCTCATAGAACGTCCTAAAGACAACACTACATTTGATGCAAAGTTATCTTTCTTCACCACTCATTCTATTCAATCCAATCAAATTAAAGGTATCATCCAAAAACATTGGGGAATATTACAGAATGATAGACTACTAGGGCCCGTTCTGCCCAACCGAGCCTCGGTAGTCTTTAGAGGAGCGAGGTCCATTCAGGGACAGATCGCTCCAAACATAATAGACCCCCCCAAGAAGGTGTCCTTTTTTCAGGAATGCAAGGGTTATTACCCTTGTCGTAAATGTCGGGTCTGCCTTTATAATATCGGGGGAAGACGCAAGAGCGTTACATTCAAGTCCATGGTCACCTCCCGTATTTATCACATGAAGCACTTTACTACGTGCTCTTCACAATACATTGTCTATTTGATAACCTGTCCCTGCCACAAGCAGTATGTGGGTCGCACGATCAGAACTTTTTCTGTTCGTGTCAATGAACACGTGACGGCAATCAAAAAGGGCAGGGACAAGCACACAGTACCACGTCACTACTTGGAACACCATGATAAGGACCCCACGGGAACCTTGTTCCAAGTTATTGACAGGTTCATACCACACTGGAGAGGTGAGTCACGCCTGCGAGGAGTCTCACGCCTCGAGACGTATTGGATCCACGAGTTGAGGTCCTTCTTTCCCTTTGGGTTGAACGTTGAGTGGGACCTCAACTCGTTTATCAACTTGTCTTAAGCCTTATTCACATTGCACTTATTTGGTTCCTTAACTATACCATCAAATTTTTTTTTTTTCACGATGCCTTTTTGAAACATTATTTTATCATACATCTTTAGTTTTTCTAATTTTCCCCATGGGGGCGCTGTTTTGGGGGGCACGCTCACATTGGGAATGTGGGGTGAGTCATATCCTCCCCATGTCCGGGGTTCATCCACCGGCAGGAGCACTGTTCACACTGCACGCCGGGCAGCGTTAATTGCTTTACATCTACTACATTGTTTTTGATTTATTTTCTCATTCACTTCACCATGCATAGCTCAGACCAGAAACTTTTTTAATTCCTTTTCGGGGTCTTTTGCTACCATAGACATGATACTCTTTTATTGAATTGTGTTCTTGTGGTCCCTTAATTTTTAATTTCTAATTTGAGAGAGGGAGCTGTGCATGGCTGAATTTGGAGGCTATTCCCTTCATTGTTCAGCTCCCCCTCATATACACTGTTCCACTTTACATGGTATTATCGAAAATTTCCATCCCTCAGACAAGGATTACTAGTTTCCCATCATCCAGGTGGGATTCCTGGTCACTGCCTGTACGGAATGTCACTTCCGGGGACACGGGGGAAGAACGTGTGAACCGACGCTGAGAACGTCCGGTCCCACGTACGCCCCTCCTCCCTCCTCCTCTCAAACTATCAGAGACAAAGGTCATGTGACAGCGGACGGACGTCGGGCGGGTTTTGCGCCCTGACGTCATTTCCCTGTGTCTGTCACCCAGAGGTTGGGCGGCGCCGACAGAGGCGTCATGTCTCTGTAGCGATTGGCTATCGGTCCCGCCCGTCTCCAGCTATTGAGTCTCTGATTGGCACGGACCCCTCTGCAATTTTAAAACAAGTACTAAAGTGTCAGCAATGGTAGTACTAAGCTAGAAGGTCCAGTTTCTTTGTTTTCTTACTAACATTAAAGGGACGGAGGCTACACAATGCAATTGTTGTTTTATTAGCAGTCCGTTTTGTGGTACCCAATAGGTTAACTATACCATCAATGCAAACTAATGATGTTATACACCTGCTATGTCTAGCTAGGTGCGATCAGGTGACCCCATTCATCCAATGGGGAAAGCTGTTAGCTAGCACATACAATTTGCTTTTTTTGAATGTTTTTCCCATAAATATAAGGCAACTTGGAGGGGATGCTGTATGCCCCAGTAGACGATCCATCGATCGAAACGCGTCGGGCGCTTTCAGCATCCTTCTTGTTGCCCAAACTTTGTTTTTATACCCTGTGATCACATTTTATTATTGCCTGGCTTTTTTAGCAATAAAAATCCCACCTTGTTTATCTACGCCATGTGGAGCCTGTTTGTTTTTTCTCCACATACCCTTTGAGAGACCAAACCCGTCTTCACCCCAAGTTTTCACGTGAAGCACCATTCCCTCTGATTCGCACCTTGGCCATCCTTTGGGAGGACCCACCTGGCAGCCCCGGGAGATCCGCACAGAGTTTGACCCAGAAGGTTCGCAGAGCTGTGATGTCCGTGTTTCAGGCCCTTAGAGGCAACCCGCTCGTATGACTCTCTGTCGCTGACAAGTGAGTCCACCATTTCTGGTAAGAGTTTCTTACACACCATCTTCACTAAGTTGTATGCAGTTGCGAGATACAGTGTTGGGGAAGATCCGATGATACATCTATTTGGAATATTTGTCTTCTTACATCCATATACCTTTCCTAGGGGGATATCCCATGCTGTTCCATTCCACCCACTGGATTCCATTTACCATCATTTAGAGACTTATAAGTTTCAATATCAACGTTCGAATCACTTATGGACATTTGTTTGTCAGTCATTTCATTGACCTTAATATTTTTTGCACATTTTATGCGCTACATTTTTTCTTTTCAGATGTCAGACCACCGCTTCCTCAATTGTTCTTTAGACCATTTAGTGCCAAATTTAGCTTCTAGAGCGGTGCCAACTGAGGATATTATTTTGTCCTTATGCATATTCGGTCATGTGTACGGTCCTTTTTTCCCATCGTAGTCCTCCCTTCTCAATATGGACACCATCTCCACCATCTCCTCAAAAGCCATGTTGGTGGCCTTATATCTCCTCCTGGATGTGGATGGTTGTGGCTCCGGGCTTTCCTCCGCGCTAGTTGCAGATAATCTCTCCACCATCTTTCTCTATATACTCCCACTGCGCAACGAAGAGTGAACGGGCGGGGACAAATCGTACTAAAGAACATCAGGGGCGGGCGACGCAGGCGGAGCATGACACATGCGCAGTGTATATCAAGCTATTACGATGGCCTACATATGTCCGTGCGGAAGTAGGGAGCGTCAGAAATGAAGGCAATCACTTTCGACCCTTCCCCCCACCCTTCCCCCCACCCTTCCCTCCAGCCTTCCCTCCTCCTCCACCCCAGCTGAGGAGTCCCAGGATGAACTGGGCCTTTTCAGCATTGATGAAGTTGATGCGCCCAGCTTCAGCCAGGTATCCTTTTTTGTTGAATTTGTGATTGTGTAAATATTAATGATGTAAACGTCTCAAATTTTTAAGTGCTTCCTAAAAAATGACTTCATCACAAATATTAATGTGTAGACATATCACTAGACAGTAGTGGCCAAAAATATACTTCTGCATAGGTGTGTGCAGCCTATTGCATTAGGGTGTGCACCCCAAAGCTCAAATACATATGCATGTGTATATGTACTGATGGTGTCAGTAGGGCAGTGGGACAGTGTCAGTAGTTTTATTTAATCCTTTTTAAATTATTTTATTTTGTAACATTTTTTTTGGGATGAAATATCAGTGGTCTAAACAGGGGGGAATATGCACCACACAAGGCGATTAGGGTGTGCCCAGGCACACCTGGCACACCCTGTGCGCATGCCTATGTACTTCAGATATTGGTGAGCAGCTGGAATAATGGTGGGGTCAAATAGATAGCCTTCACTATTTGTTTAGAATTATATTTGCAAGTCATAAGCTGAAAATTGTGTGTAATTGCGTAACCCAAAATTACAACTATGTCCCTTTTTTTACCCAGGGTGAGCTCAGCCAGGAGGAGGCCTTACCCAGTGGTAGAGAGGAGGAGGCCTTGACCAGTGGGAGAGAGGAGGAGGCCTTGACCAGTGGGAGAGAGGAGGAGGCCTTGACCAGTGGGAGAGAGGAGGTGGGCCTTGACCAGTGGGAGAGAGGAGGAGGCTGTGGCTGGGCCCAGTAGAAGCCGCACGGAGTGTCAGGTGCCTCCCCTCCGCATTACCACCAAAAGGCCCAGAAAAATGACACAAACTGAGGAGGAATCCCTAGCCCTCATTCGTGAAGCCAGCAAAATAATAAGCACACCACCCAATGCAGAAGAGGCGTATGGGACATATATGGCCAGCAGATTGCTGGAACTGGAAAAGGGGCAACGCCTCCTCTGCGAGGGTCTGATTTTGCAGGCCTATCAGAAGGGCTTGAGAGGGGAGCTTACTGCTAAAACATATCTAGCAGATGAAGCCACTCCTCCTCCTCCTCCTGCCCCAAGTACACCACCAGAGGCCCAGCCTCCGAGGAAGGCTGCAGAGAAGCGTGGAGGGAAGGCTGCAGAGAAGCGTGGAGGGAAGGCTCCACGGAAGAGTCGAAAGTGATTGCCCGGTTTCTGTCTGGTCTGACTGTGCTCCCTGTGCTCCCTAGTGGCAAGATACCAATTTTCTTGTTCTAAAACTTGATGTGTGTCCTGGGGGATGAAAGGCTTCACAGATTCCAAAAGTGTCTCCAGTGTTGCCTTCCTATTTTTTTTTTTACCAAAATAAATGGATTTTTGAGTTACCTTACATTATTGACTATGTGTTTTGATTCCAAAACGACATTTGGTTTGGGAGTAGGCAGGTACAGGTCAAAAAGACTATGGGGTTGATTTACTAAAGGCAAATAGACTGTGCACTTTGCAGAGTGCAGTTCCCCTTTGCAAGTGCAATTGCTCCAGAGCTTAGTAAATGAGGTAAGGCTTGACTTTGCAAAGAGTACCCAATCCTGTGCAAGGAAAATTAAAAAAAACAGCATTTTTGCTTGCACATGATTGGATGATGGAAGTCAGCAGAGCTTCTGCTCATTTACTAAGCTCTAGAGCAACTGCTCTTGCAGAGGGCAACTGCACTTTGCAAAGTGCACAGTCTTTTTCCCTTTAGTAAATCAACACCTATGTGTGTTTTTGCCAAAAGGCTAAATCATTTCTAAAATCAAGTGAAAAGTACTAGTGAAAAGTGCACTTTAGAAATTGCACAGCAAGTGCACTTGTTGGAAGTGCAGTCGCTGTAGATCTGAGGGAAAGAGCTAAAATGAGGGGAAGCTCTGCTGATTTTATCATACAATCATGTGCAAGAAAAAGGTTTTTTTTTTTGGGGTTCCTTGCATGTGCCCCTCGGATCCACAGCGAAGGCACTTCAAAATGCTCTTTCTGTGCAATTCCAAGTAGAATTTGCACTTGTAGTGAAAAATGAATTTGCCTTTGGAAAATAACCCCCCCTATGTCTAATTAACAAGGGACACCAACCTCATTAAGGTTCATTAAAACAACACAAAATATTAAGGTTATTGTGGTAACTTGAAACTGCAAAAATAAAATAAAGAAAAAAAAACATTTTGTATAATTTAGCACACATTGTAAAATAGATAGTGATTAAATCTAAAAAAAAGAAAGATGAGTCCAAAATCTAATTTAATACTTTATTTATGGAGATCTGGCTTTTTAAAAATATCATATTAGTCATGGCATGAGGATAAATCATGAAGAAAGTAGTTTGTGAGAACTCTGTGTGAATAAAAAGCACCAAAACAACTTCATTCCTCTTGCATTATAAAGAAAAAAAGAAAAAGATCACAGAAGAGGAATGTGCTAGCTTCAATACGAAGGCTAGTTTTACCAGACCGAGCGCTTCCGTCTTGTACTTACTTCAGAGCATGCGTGAGTTTTGGTCCATTGGACTAGCACACAGACGACCGGTTTGCACGCTAGAAAGCCGAGTCCGTCGGAAAGATTTGAAACATGTTTCATTTCTAGGTCTGTTGAACTTTTGGGAAAAAAAGTCAGCTGGAGCCCACACACGATCGAATTGTCCAACGAAATCCGGTCCGCCGGGCAAAGTCTGCCGTAAAGTCCGCTCGTGTGTACGCGGCATTAAGGTCTGTGTTAAGGAGAGATATTGGTCTAAAGTTCTGTGGTATGATGGGATCCTTCCCTGGTTTGGGTAATGTGACTACTAGAGCTCGAAGCATTTCCACTAGTAATGAGCCATAGGATGCCGCTATATTTAATACTTTAACTAAATGTGGAACCACGGTTTCAGAGAAGTTATGGTAGTACTCTGCTGACAAACCATCTGGCCCTGGGGATTTGTTCAGTGCCAGGGATTTAAGAACTTTTTTAATTTCTTCGGCAGAAATCTGATCATTAAGGCGCTCTAGCACTTCGGGATTAAGAGCTGGAAGTTTAACCATATCTCGGAATTCTGTGATACTTTTTGTAGATGGTTGGGCAGAATTTGGGTCTGATTTAAGATTGTAAAGAGCACTGTAGTGTTCCCTAAAAGTATTCGCTATGTCTTTAGGGTGAGATAACTTCGCACCTGTATTAGGGTCAATTAAATGGGCTATTCTTGTTTTGGCTTGTTTAGCTTTGAGATATTGGACTAATACCTTCCCCGCCTTATTACCAGAGGAGTAATGTGAGGCTTGAAGGCATTTAACCACTTGCCGACCGCCTAACGCAGATATACTGCAGCAGAATGGCACAGGCAGGCAAAATCATGTTAAGATGCTGCTAAAATGACCACACCATATAATACTCACCTCTGAAAGGTAGTGGTTGCTAGACATGTGCACACTGAAATATTTTGTTTCGGAATTTCGTTTTCGTCCCAAAAATAAATTTATTTAGTTACTCCCGAAATTCGTTTTTATTTATTTCGTTTTTCGTTAAAAATTGCATTCATCTGAAAATCCAAATGTATTAAGGTCGAATCTGTCATTGAAGGCTTATGGTGTCTGTCGAATGTTCAAAGAAGATTCGACGGAGCACCTAAACTGTACGACTCCGTATAGTTTACCTGCTCCGTCAAATCTTCTTAGAACTTTCAACAGACACCATAAGCCAAAGTACGTGTGTACTTAGTTCTAGCTATTTTACTGCTCCTCCTCTTTGGTTACAATCAGCCAATAACATTCATCATCATCATTATTATTTTTATTTATCTTTTCTCCCCTACGTCAAATCTTTTCTCCCCTACGTCGAATCTTTTCTCCCCTACGTCAAATATTTTCTCCCCTACATCAAATCTTTTCTCCCCTACATCAAATCTTTTCTCCCCATGTCGAATCTTTTCTCTCTATGTAGAATAATCTTGGACTAATAGAGTTAAGGATAGGCATATTGGACCACAGGTTCGATGGACACAGATTGTTATTGTCATCATCATATCGAATCTCCTATCTATATAAGACAGTTGTAGCAACGAAAACGAAAATAAAGCATTTGTTTATGTCGGATCTTTCGTTTTTCGGATTCCGCACTTTCGTTATCGTTTGTTAAAACAATAACGAAAATACCTGAAATTCAGACGAAAATGCATTTGGACGAAAACGAATGCACATGTCTAGTGGTTGCTCACTCCCTGCCACTCCTCAAATTAGGAGGCTCTAACCATAGCCCACATGAAGCATACAAAAACCTATTCCTGAGAATTGACACCAAAGTGAGCAATCCAGGGATAAAGACAGCTACTATTGGTCAGAGAGGGCAATGAGAGAAAGTTATGTAAAAACCAGTACCAAATTTTATTATTAATTTACCAAAAAAACACATATATTAAATAAAAGCCAATTGCTTCTCAATGAAGCCAAAAAGGCATCAACGGTCTCCTGTCACCAACCATGAAATGATACACCACAGGGGGGGGGGGGGGCGCAACCTGCAAGCTGAGGCGACCTGCAAGTCGTGTTGCCCCTGTGTGAATATGGTCTTAGGCAAAAGGCCAATAAATCACAATAAAAATAAAAAAATCAAGTATGTACAGGGGTGACCATGTGGGTGTGGTCCCCGGGGATAGCAAAGGGACTAAAACTGACTATTATGGTGACACCATGTATAGTAAGGCCAAATGGATGGAATATTGTTGGTAGAGTTGCTGTCACCAGTTAAACGTCTATTCAATATGTGTTGCAATTTCAAAAGTCACAAGTATTAAAGGTGCACATCCTATGAATAGACAAGATCAAAAAATGAACTCTTTATCGTTATAGTGTCCACTCCAAATAAATCATGGGTCCCGTCAGTAATTAGGCAGTCTATACAAATATGACAGTAATTGTTGGATTGGTTGATAGAGTTACTGGGGTATAGGTGGTATCTTATCGCTCATTTTACTATACATGGTGTCACCATAATAGTCAGTTTTAGTCCCTTTGCTATCCCCGGGGACCACACCCACATGGTCACCCCTGTACATTCTTGATTTTTTTATTTTTATTGTGATTTATTGGCCTTTTGCCTAAGGGGTTTCCAAGTGTGTGTGGATCACTGCAGGCGCCTGCACTGCATGCTCATCTTGTGTGTTATTCATTGTGGTTGCTTTGTCTTGTTTGTCCTTGTTAGTCTGTCTGTTTTGTCGGTTCACTATCAGAGGGGGTTGCGCCCCCCCCCCTGTGGTGTATCATTTCATGGTTGGTGACAGGAGACCGTTGATGCCTTTTTGACTTCATTGAGAAGCAATTGGCTTTTATTTAATATGTGTGTTTATTTGGTAAATTAATAATAAAATTTGGTACTGGTTTTTACATAACTTTCTCTCATTGCCCTCTCTGACCAATAGTAGCTGTCTGTATCCCTGGATTGCCCACTTTGGTGTCAATTCTCAGGAATAGGTTTTTGTAGGCAAAATCATGTACCTGGTACGTGATTTGCCTCCCGTGGGCTGGGGGCGCACCGCGCCCCCTGGTGCCTGAGGCAGCCGGCTTCGTTAGGGGAACGATACAGGCTGAGGGGGAGACCACTCATTAGTGGCCACCCCCTCGCATTCGCTCCCACGAATTAAAATCTTCCTCTGCCGCTGTATAGTAAACAGCGGCAGAGGAAGTGATGTCATCGCTCCTCGGCTCGGTATTTTCCATTCCGGCGCCAAGGAGAGAAGACACAAGTGCATAACACATACACACACAGTAGAACATGCCAGGCATACTTTACACCCCCCATCACCCCCTGATCACTCCCAAATCACCCCCACCCCCCCCGGTCACACTGACACCAAGCAGTTTTTTTTTTTTTCCTGATGACTGCATTGGTGTCAGTTTGTGACAGTTAGAAGTGGTAGGGCAGTTAGTGTTAGGCCCCCTTTAGGTCTAGGGTACCCCCCTAACCCCCCCTAATGAAGTTTTAACCCCTTGATCACCCCCCATCGCCAGTGTCACTAAGCGATCATTTTTCTGATCGCTGTATTAGTGTCACTGGTGACGCTAGTTAGGGAGGTAAATATATAGGTTCGCCGTCAGCTTTTTATAGCGTCAGGGACCCCCATATACTACCTAATAAAGGTTTTAACCCCTTCATTGCCCCCTAGTTAACCCTTTCACCACTGATCACCGTATAACTGTTACGGGTGACGCTGGTTAGTTTGTTTATTTTATATAGTGTCAGGGCACCCGCCGTTTATTACCTAATAAAGGTTTACCCCCTGATCGCCCGGTGGTGATATAACTTAGGTTTTAGGGTCAGATATGGTCTGCGTCAATATCTGATCCGATCAGATCTATACTAGCGTCCCCAGCAGTTTAGGGTTCCCAAAAACGCAGTGTTAGTGGGATCAGCTCAGATACCTGCTAGCACCTGCGTTTTGCTCCTCCGCCCGGCCCAGCCCAGCCCACCCAAGTGCAGTATCGATCGATCACTGTCACTTACAAAACACTAAACGCATAACTGCAGCGTTCGCAGAGTCAGGCCTGATCCCTGCGATCGCTAACAGTTTTTTTGGTAGCGTTTTGGTGAACTGGCAAGCACCAGCGGCCTAGTACACCCCGGTCGTAGTCAAACCAGCACTTGGTAATGTGGCGAGTCCCATAAGTGCAGTTCAAGCTGGTGAGGTAGCAAGCACAAGTAGTGTCCCGCTGCCACCAAGAAGAAGACAAACACAGGCCCGTCGTGCCCATAGTGCCCTTCCTGCTGCATTTGCCAATCCTAATTGGGAACCCACCACTTCTGCAGCGCCCGTACTTCCCCCATTCACATCCCCAACCAAATGCAGTCAGCTGCATGAGAAGCATTTTCTTTATGTCCTCCCGAGTACCCCTACCCAACGAACCACCCCAAAAAAGATGTTGTGTCTACAGCAAGTGCGGATATAGGCGTGACACCCGCTATTATTGTCCCTCCTGTCCTGACAATCCTGGTCTTTGCATTGGTGAATGCTTTGAACGCTACCATACACTAGTTGAGTATTAGCGTAGGGTACAGCATTGCACAGACTAGGCACGCTTTCACAGGGTCTCCCAAGATGCCATCGCATTTTGAGAGACCTGAACCTGGAACCGGTTACAGTTATAAAAAAAGTGTTAAAAAAAAACACAAAAAAATATATAAAATAGAAAAAAATAGTTGTTTTATTGTTCTCTCTCTCTCTATTCTCTCTCTATTGTTCTGCTCTTTTTTACTGTATTCTATTCTGAAATGTTTTATTGTTATTATGTTTTATCATGTTTGCTTTTCAGGTATGCAATTTTTTATACTTTACCGTTTACTGTGCTTTATTGTTAACCATTTTTTTGTTTTCTGGTACGCCATTCAGCTGCAGCGCGGATTCATTTATCTTGACAGCAACAGCGTTTGCTCCCACGATAGATAAAGCTGTGACTCCAGCGGAGATGATATATGCCGAAGCATGGGGGCAGCAGGGACGGAGGAGCAATTTGCTCCTAACTTTTGCGGGAGGATACCCCCATGCTTCGGCATATATAAACGGTGCATGTATGTCCATCATTAGAAGTGGGTGGATGAAGGGAGGTATTCTAATGGTGGGCATACGCACCGATCAATATCTTTTTTTCGTTCAGCCCACAGGCTGCATGAAAACAAAGTTTACAATATATGCCCAACAAGGACCAGCAACGTACTAGTATGTTGCTGGACTTTGAATAGTTATACCAGAATGATGCCTGCAGGTTTAGGTATCATCTTGGTATCATTCTTTTCAGCCAGCTGTCGGCTTTCATGTAAAAGCAATCCTAGCAGCTAATTAGCCTCTAGACTGCTTTTACAAGCAGTGGGAGGGCATCCCCCCCATCCCACCGTCTTCCATGTTTTTCTCTAGCTCTCCTGTCCCAACAAGGAACCTGAGAATGCAGCCGGTGATTCAGCCAGCTGACCATAGAGCTGATCAGAGACCAGAGTGGCTCCAATCATCTCTATGGCCTAAGAAACCGGAAGCTACGAGCATTTCATGACTTAGATTTCGCCGGATGTAAACAGCGCCATTGGGAAATTGGGAAAGCATTTTATCACACCGATCTTGGTGTGGTCAGATGCTTTGAGGGCAGAGGAGAGATCTAGGGTCTAATAGACCCCATTGTTTTCAAAAAAAGAGTACCTGTCACTACCTATTGCTATCATAGGGGATATTTACATTCCCTGACATAACAATAAAAAAAAAATGAAAGGAACAGTTTAAAAATAAGAAAAAAAGCAAAAAAAAAAAAAAAGAAGAAAAAAAAAAAAGCCCCCCTGTCGCCCCCTGCTCTCGCGCAAAGGCGAACGCAAGCGTTGGTCCGGCATCAAATTTAAACGGCAATTGCACCATGCATGTGAGGTATCACCGCGAAGGTCAGATCGAGGGCAGTAATTTTAGCAGTAGACCTCCTCTGTAAATCTAAAGTGGTAACCTGTAAAGGCTTTTAAAGGCTTTTAAACATGTATGTAGTTTGTCGCCACTGCACGTTTGTGCGCAATTTTAAAGTATGTCATGTTTGGTATCCATGTACTCGGCCTAAGATCACCTTTTTTATTTCATGAAATATTTGGGCAATATAGTGTGTTTTAGTGCATTAAAATTAAAAAAAGTGTGTTTTTTCCCAAAAAAATGCGTTTGAAAAATCGCTGCGCAAATACTGTGTGAAAAAAAAAAAAATGACACACCCACCATTCTAATCTGTAGGGCCTTTGCATTAAAAAAATATATAATGTTTGGGGGTTCAAAGTAATTTTCTTGCAAAAAAAAATTATTTTTTCATGTAAACAAAAAGTGTCAGAAAGGGCTTTGTCTTCAAGTGGTTAGAAGAGTGGGTGATGTGTGACATAAGCTTCTAAATGTTGTGCATAAAATGCCAGGACAGTTCAAAACCCCCCCAAATGACTCCATTTTGGAAAGTAGACACCCCAAGCTATTTGCTGAGAGGCATGTCGAGTCCATGGAATATTTTATATTGTGACACAAGTTGCGGGAAAAAGACAAATTTTTTTTTTTTGCACAAAATTGTCACTAAATTATATATATCTCAAACATGCCATGGGAATATGTGAAATTAAACCCCAAAATACATTCTGTTGCTTCTCCTGAGTATGGGGATACCACATGTGTGGGACTTTTTGGGAGCCTAGCTGCATATGGGACCCCAAAAACCAAGCACCGCCTTCAGGGTTTCTAAGGGCGTGAATTTTTGATTTCACTCCTCACTACCTATCACAGTTTCGGAGGCCATGGAATGCCCAGATGGCACAAACCCCCCCAAATGACCCCATTTTGGAAAGTAGACACCCCAAGATATTTGTTGAGAGGTATAGTGAGTATTTTGCAGACCTCGCTTTTTGTCACAAAGTTTTGAAAATTGAAAAAAGAAAAAAAAATACATTTTTTCTTTTCTTTCTTCATTTTCAAAAACAAATGAGAGCTGCAAAATACTCACCATGCCTCTCAGCAAATAGCTTGGAGTGTCTACTTTTCAAAATGTCATTTGGGGGGTTTTGTGCCATCTTGGCATTTTATGGCCTTGGAAACTGTGATAGGTAGTGAGGAGTGAAATCAAAATTTACGCCCTTAGAAATCCTGAAGGCGGTGCTTGGTTTTCGGGGCCCCGTACGCAGCTAGGCTCCCAAAAAGTCCCACACATGTGGTATCCCCATAAGAAACAGCAGAATGTATTTTGGGGTGCAATTCCACATATGCCCATGGCCTGTGTGAGCAATATATCATTTAGTGACAACTTTTTGTAATTTTTTTTTTGTCATTATTCAATCACTTGGGACAAAAAAAATTAATATTCAATGGGCTCAACATGCCTCTCAGCACTTTCCTTGGGGTGTCTACTTTCCAAAATGGGGTCATTTGGGGGGGTTGTACTGCCCTGCCATTTTAGCAACTCAAGAAATGAGATAGGCAGTCATAAACTAAAAGCTGTGTAAATTCCCGAAAATGTACCCTAGTTTGTAGACACTATAACTTTTGCGCAAACCAATAAATATACACTTATTGACATTTTTTTTACCAAAGACATGTGGCTGAATACATTTTGGACTAAATTTATAACTAAAATTGAGTTTATTGTATTTTTTTTTATAACAAAAATGAGAAAATATTGTTTTTTTCAAAATTTTCGGTCTTTTTCCGTTTATAGCACAAAAAATAAAAATGGCAGAGGGGATCAAATACCATCAAAAGAAAGCTCTATTTGTGGGAAGAAAAGGACGCAAATTTCGTTTGGGTACAGCATTGCATGACCGCGCAATTAGCAGTTAAAACTACACAGTGCCAAATTGGAAAAAGTGCTTTGGTCAGGAAGGGGGTAAATCCTTCCGGGGCTGAAGTGGTTAAAACCTTTCTCATAATCGTATAAAAGTACTTGTTTAAGTTCTGTTCTACAGCTCTTTAATTCTTCTATTAAAGCTTGGGTCATGTCTCTTTTATTCTGCGTTTCTAGATGGTGTATTTTAGCTAACAGGGATTTAGTCACCTGCACCCTTTGCTTCTTTTCTCTTGCAGTCATTTGCAACAGTAGGCCTCTGATATAGTCCTTGTGAGCACACCAAATAGTAGAGGCCAGAATCTCATCTGTATCATTGAAATTGAAAAATTCCTCTAGTTATTTTCTGACTTTCTCTCGGTGATCAGTGTGGTTGAAAATATGTGTATTATTTCGGAAAAAGAATTGTGGGGGACACATTGAATTGTTCTTCTATTGTGATTGTTATGGGAGCGTGGTCTGACCCGGTAATGGTGTCTATAGCTGTTAGTTTAGCTTTGTATAGGGAGGGTAAGTATTAGATCAATTCTAGAATACAATCTATGCGGATTAGAGAAGAATGTGAAATCTTTTTCATCCGGGTGGTGACATCTCCAGACATGGTATAGAGATCAGTTATGTATAGTGGAGTGTAATGTTGATTTATGATGTAATTTAGGAGGGGAGCAGTCTACTTTGGAATCTATTATTGAGTTAAAGTCTCCGAAAAAGAGGAGGTTCCCCTTACATAAAGATTTAACCTTTTTAAGAAGATTCCTTAAAAAGGTTATTTGACCCTGGTTGGGAGCATATACTGATACAATCGTGTATACAACAGTATTCATGGTACAAACCAAAACAATATACCGCCCCTTAGTATCTGTGATAATGTCCTGTAAAGAAAATGCAACTGTGTTCTTAATTGCTATGAGAACATCATTGTGTTTCGATTCTGCATTAGCAAAAAAAATATGCGGATACTGTCTATAGGAGCATTTGGGCGCTTTGGTGGCCGAGAAACGGGTTTCCTGTATACATAGAATGTTCCCTTTCAGTCTCTGGGCTTCGGACCACATGAGTTTGCTCTTAAAAGGGCTATTCAAACCCTTAACGTTGAGGGAAACAAACTTAATAGTCATCGAAAATCAAAATGAAGTCAGCAGACATTCTTTGTACAGACTTATGAGGAGGAGCTGTCTCTTTCACAGAAGTATTTGGTGCATTAACGGGTTGTACTTACAAGAAGTACAAGTTCTACAAGTTCAGTAAAGCGGAAATGGTGCCATCTATTGGGGAAGATAGGTGCAACCAGCAAATGGTAGAATGGATAGAGTATTGAAACTGTGATATTCAAGCAAAAAATGGGTAATGCGTGGTGAGTAGTAGCACATATAGTCAATCATCTGGATACAGCAAGTGAGGACAACTAAGAGAAAAAAACAATAAAAATGTAAAATGAAGTCCGGAGCCTGCCACGGAATCCAGAGGCAGTTTAAACTGCTTGACATTTGAGGGCGAACAACCCACGCCAACATAGCAATAAGGACTTGTTCCTGGGTTGCTAGAGAATTATATGACTCCAAGGACCGCTTTCAGTAGAAATCTGCGAGGTACTTGTATGATAAATTTCCTGGAAGGTTCATGACCATTCCTCACTTAGTTTAATTGGATCCCGACGTTCTTCTTTCGGTTTGTCTGCTGGGAGAATCCGCCATTCTTTAAGAAATCGTAGGCCAGATTCTAGCGAGAATATGTTGACTGTCTTGTCCAGGTGCGTCACTGTTAGCTTGGATGGGGTCCCCCATCTGTAGGTGATGTTCTGGTTTCTTAGGGCTTTTGTGATAGTAAGGAGCTTTTTCCTATGCTGTATAATAACTTGCGATAAAGCAGTATACAGAGCAATGCCCGCAAATTGCCCGCAAATTGCCCGCTTAATTGTGGGTTTTTCCGTATGGCACGCATTGCATTTTCTTTGATATGATAGTAATGTATTCTTGCCAATAAGTCTTTCGGTACCGTATCACTGGTATGTGGTTTAGGCAACCTATTCGCTTGTCAGAAACCATGAATCAGACTGAGACAGAAGTACAATTAACCACTTGACAACTGGGCACTTAAACCCCCTTCCTACCCAGACCAATTTTCAGCTTTCATCGCTCTCACATTTTGAATGACAATTACTCAGTCATGCAATACTGTACCCAAATGAATTTTTTGTCCTTTTTTTCATACAAAGAGAGCTTTCTTTTGGTGGTATTTGATCACCTCTCGGTTTTTTATTTTTTGCGCTATAAATGAAAAAAGACCGAAAATTTTGAAAAAAAAACAGATTTTTCTTAGTTTCTGTGATAAAATTTAGCAAATTAGTAATTTTTCTTCATATATTTTGGCCACAATTTATACTGCTACATATCTTTAGTAAAAATAACCCAAATTAGTGGATATTATTTGGTCTTTGTGAAAGTTAGAGAGTCTACAAACTATGGTGCAAATCATAAAAAATTGATCACACCTGATGTACTGACGGCCTCATCTCATTTCTTGCAACCCGAACAAGTCAGAAAAGTACAAATACCCCCCAAATGACCCCTTTTTTGAAAGTAGACATTCCAAGGTATTTAGTAAGATGCATGGTGAGGTTTTTGATGTTGTCATTTTTTCCCACAATTCTTTGCAAAATGAAGATTTTTTCCCCCACAAAATTGTCATTGTAATAGGTTATTTCTCTCACATGGCATGTATATACCTCAAATAACACCCCAAAATACATTCTGCTACTTCTCCTGAGTATTACAATACCACATGTGTGGGACTTTTTCACAGCCTGCCCACATAGAGAGGCCCAACATGCAGGGAGCGCCATCACGTATTCTAGGAGCATAAATTACACATCTAACTTGTTGACTACCTATTACATTTTTGAAGGCCCTGGAGCACCGGGACAATGACATGTGACACTGTCATGGCACTGATGACAAATGGCACTGATACGTGGCACTGATGTGGCACTGATGACAGATGTCACTGATGTGGCACTGATGACAGATGGCACTGATGTGGCACTGATGACAGATGGCACTAATACGTGGCACTGATGACAGATGGCACTAATACGTGGCACTGACAGATGGCACTAATACGTGTCACTGATGACACGTGACACTGATGACAGATGGCACTAATATGTGGCACTGATGACACGTGGCAGTGATGACAGATGGCACTGATGACAGATGGCACTAATACGTGGCACTGACGGCACGTGGCACTGATGAAAGATGGCACTAATACGTGGCACTGATGACAGATGGCACTAATACGTGGCACTGATGACAGATGCACTAATACGTGGCACTGATGACACTGATGAGAGATGGCACTGATACGTGGCACTGACGACACTGATGACAGATGGCACTGATATGTGGCACTGATGACACGTGACACTGATGACAGATGGCACGTGACACTGACAGGTGGCACTGATGACAGATGGCACTATGTGGCACTAATGACAGATGGCACTTATACGTGGCACTGGGGACAGATGGCAGGGACATGACAGTGGGGACAGATGGCAGGGACATGACAGTGGGGACAGATGGCAGCGACATGACAGTGGGGACAGATGGCAGCGACATGACAGCGGGGACAGATGGCAGGGACATGACAGCGGGGACAGATGGCAGGGACATGACAGCAGGGACAGATGGCAGGGACATGACAGCAGGGACAGATGGCAGGGACATGACAGCAGGGACAGATGGCAGGGACATGACAGCAGGGACAGATGGCAGGTTCATGACAGCAGGGACAGATGGCAGGGACATGACGGCAGGGACAGATGGCAGGGACAGGTGGCAGTGGGGACACTTTTTTTTTTTCACTTACCGCCGCAGCAGTTCGCTCTCCCTCCTCACACGCTGTCTCTGTGTGAGGAGGGAGAGCCGGCGATGAGAGATGATCTCATATGTTTACATATGAGATCGTCTCTCATTGGCACCACCGATTGTGCTGAAAACGGCCGCTATGATTGGCCGTTTTCAGCGATC
Source organism: Lithobates clamitans (assembly GCA_037952925.1). Classification (NCBI taxonomy): domain Eukaryota; kingdom Metazoa; phylum Chordata; class Amphibia; order Anura; family Ranidae; genus Lithobates; species Lithobates clamitans. The sequence goes on from JBBGZY010001609.1 coordinate 1,401,277, forward strand.
TGTGACTGGCTGTGTCCAAGGGACACAGGCAGCACAGAACTTTCCCGATGCGTGCCCGCGGGAGCGCACAACGCGGAAGTAAACAGAAGGACATCCAGGGACGGCCTCCCGGCAGTTAGCGTCCACGCTGCAGCCGTCTTTCGGCTATAGCGTGGGCGCGAAGAGGTTAAATCACGCTTGTTTAATAACAATAAAAAAGTAAACAGAGTAAACGTAGTCAAAACATAGCCAGAGTTCAGGAACTGGAACAGATAGTCAGACAAGCCAAAATGTCAGGGAGCCAGAGAGGAGCGTAGTAGAACAGCGAGCAGGATCTGGAGCCAGAAGGAATGTCAGCCAAGCAAGTCTTTAACAGGAACACAGGAGAGCGTCCCTAGGGATGTGACCAAGGCATAGGCAGAGGTCATCTGGGCTGAACGGCTTAAGTAGGCAGAACTGACGAGCAGGATATCATCAACAGCTGAGTAGCTGTGGAGAGAAAGGAGTTGACAATTAGCCGACAGCTGAGCTTTGAGAAGGAAGGGCTGAGCCCAACCCTGACATCACTCTGTCTATTAGCAGTTCTATATCGGTCGCATTGGGCACTAGTAAGCATAGCAATTGGCATATGTAGCCTGTCAAATCAGCGGCAGAAATGGACTCTGGAATGTCACGGAATTTAATATTGTTCCTGCGTGAGCGATCTTCCATATCCGCCAGTTTAGGCGCTATTCTCTGCATGTCATTTTGTTGTTCTTTGTATGTATCCACAAGATGATTGTGAGCAGAGAAGGCATCCTCCATTTTGTGTTCTGTGTGTGACATTCTTTGCTGCAGATCATGCACAGAAGCCTTGATAGGTTTCAGTATATTCACCATGTCAATGTGCAGGGAGTCTCTCAGGGAAATCAGCATGTCTTTCATATTAGTCATTGACACAGGCTGAGAAGATGAAGGGAAATACTCAAGAGGGGTCTGGGTGGGATGCTCTGCAGCATTCTCTTCCATATCAGAATCCTCTGCTTGCTGGGATCCTTTAGCTTTTTTTTTTAGATGGGCTGCGGGTAGATGGGCTGTCAGGGGGAGAGATGTCAGTGTCCCCTGTGTTTGCACAGTGTATGGCCGTACATACCGAAGTGGATGATCTGCTGGAGTCTAAGGACCGCTCTCCTTCCTTGGCAGGCCGCATGTGTGCTCCGGTGCCATCTTGGTACACCCGTCCATTCATGGTGGGGTAATAATCTGTCAGTTTCTGTGGGGCTAGGCGCTGTGAGCCCCGTTTGCGGATAGCACCTAGTGCTGCATCTTCCAGGGAAGCCGTAGGTAGTCGCTGGGAGTTCCTCTGTCGCTGGGTATCGTAGCTTGTCGGTGGATTGGAGCAGGAGCTCAGCTAGCAGGCAGCCGTCTTCCTCGCTGGCCAGACACGCCCCTGGCAGATTTTTTTTTTAAGGGAAGTATCTGCCCTCCTAAATTAGCCCCCTCTTAGCCCCGCCCCTGAAACGCATTGCCCGTACATGCAAATTTTGTTTGAACTATTTAAATGGAAAAAATATTTTTGGACTCTAGATTTCTGGTGTGATGCATTCTCTGTGCCTTGTCAATTCAGGAAACTTCATCCCCATCGGAAAGAAAGTTGAATGGAGAGACAATTACAAGGCTATGATGGAGGACATCAGTGATACTGAACCAAATTTCTCAGACTTTATTGTCCCCATCTTTGTGTACAGGTAAGTGATTCTTGTGTTAGATGAGGCATCCTTGGAGCAGATTGGTTTCCAGGAATTAGATGGTGGGCTGATCTAATGATATGTTTGCTGGTGATATGTTCAGAACTGAAGGTGACCATGTTTTTTTTTTTTTTGGTATTTACAAGAAAATCTTATGGTTTGGGGTCAACATTATTTTCTTTAATTACTGTTAAGCATGTATATTTCTGTTCTCTAATTTTTTCTGGTGATCCCCCTAACAAGAATACTTCCTGAGATAGTGTAAGAGATACGGAGTGCAGGTATCCAGCATCAGCAGGGATGACCAGTTCAGTGTAGCTATACTTAGGAAACTGGAATCAGACTGAGTATGGTTAGAATGAAGTTTATTAACCACTTAAGGACCACCCTATAGCAGATATATTGCTACAGGGCGGCCCTCCTGTGCAGAATCACATATATATAGTTACATAGTTAGTCAGGTTGAAAAAAGGCACAAGTCCATCTAGTTCAACCAAAAAAACAAATACAATCCCATATACACATTCCTTCATCCACAGTTGATCCAAAGGGAGGCAAAAAACCCCAGCAAAGCATGCTCCACTATGGGAATGTTTGACCATTCTTCCATTATGAGGTCAGGCACCGATGTTGTTGATGACAAGAAGTCTCCACTCTAATTCATCCCAAAAGTGTTCTATCAGGTTGAGGTCAGGACTCCGTACAGGCCAGTCAAGTTCCTCCATCCCAAACTCACTCATCCATGTCTTTATGGACCTTGCTTTGTGCACTGGTGCGCAGTGTTGTGGAAATTTTTATATTAATGTATTGTCATAAGAGTCTCCCGGTGTCTGATCTCTTGCAGCCCGCTCTAAAGAGATGACTGGGGTAGACTGACGCTGGTTGAGATCCGTTTGGTAGTGAAAAGCTCTTTGGGGATGTAGAGAAATGTTTGTGGAGTGGGGACATGTCCGCCAGCTAAGGGCCCCTGTGCGATGCACAGAACGATCGTCTGGTGGGGGTGTGTTCACTCTGCAAAGACATTATCGGTTTAACGAGTGTGCTCTCATGTTGCCCCTGTGTGCCTGATCAACACATTTGTGGCCCAATGAGTGTACACCTGCCGATAATCTCTCATCCACAAAGACAGTAGAATAATCCAGGTATACATTGTTCTCTGGAACAATGTATAATAGGGATTTCTATCAACGGAAATACGGGAGTCTTTTGGAATCTGGTTGGAGACAGAGTCAATGTTTGAAAGCCATGTGGCTTCTAAAAACATGCATGCACCCTGTCTCTGCTCAGACACACCCATAAGACGAAAAAAGTACTCTTGCGCACTGGTGTGTTAGCTAAAGAGATTCAAGAGGGGCTATGGGCTTCGGCTTTGCTGCTCTCGAAGGATGGGATTATCCTAATAGTGAAAAACAAAGAAACAAGAGAGCGCACCAGCCTAGCGCATTATCCTTGGCAAATTTTAATAAATTAAAAACAAGGTAAAAAGCTACTCACAAAAGTCGCAGGTAAAATAGCATATCAAACGCACAAAGGCAATAGTTCCAGTGGTAGGCAGCTATCCAGGTCCCAGGAGGGAGGCACACGGACCGCCGCTGGCTTACGCGTTTCGAAGGTTTGACCTTCTTCAGAGCCTTCTGAGGAAGAAGGTCAAACCTTCGAAACGCGTAAGCCAGCGGCGGTCCGTGTGCCTCCCTCCTGGGACCTGGATAGCTGCCTACCACTGGAACTATTGCCTTTGTGCGTTTGATATGCTATTTTACCTGCGACTTTTGTGAGTAGCTTTTTACCTTGTTTTTAATTTATTAAAATTTGCCAAGGATAATGCGCTAGGCTGGTACACCCATAAGACTCCTGTAGTCATTGTTCATTGGTTGTTGCATTTTCCTGTGTTGTTAAATCCTTATATGGCCATTCACATCCTGTGAGGTCATATCCTGTGAGGTCACAAGCTTTGTAAGAGGTGTGTTTGGCTGTTGGAAGCCGAACCCTCGAGTTTTTGGGACTTCCTGTTCTGCTAATAAAGAGTGAGCACACGGCTGAGGAGTCAGTGTGATCTTGGATCTGGAAGCGTGAGGTTGTGTCTATTTGGGAGCATGGGGCACACACCAGAGGAGGGGCTACATCAGAAGGAGAGACATATGATCAAAAGGTGAGATGCATTTATATCATTAGACGAAATTGTTATATATGATTAGAAACAGGAGATTTGGCTGTGTGCTCTGCGTACAACCACATTTCCCTGACAGAAGTCATGTTGGAACAGGAAGGGGCCATCCCCAAACTGTTCCCACAAAGTTGGGAGCATGAAATTGTCCAAAATGTCTTGATATTTCCTTCACTGGATCTAAGGGGCCAAGACCAACCCATGAAAACAACCCCACACCATAATCCCCCCTGAAAAAATTTATTTGGACAAGTGCACAAAGCAAGGTCCATAAAGACATGGATGAGGGTTTGGGGTGGAGGATCTTGACTAGCCTGCACAGAGTCCTGACCTAAACAAAATAGAACACCTTTGGGATGAATTAGAGTGGAGACTGCGAGCCAGGCCTTCTCATCAAACAACAGTTCCAGACCTCACAAATGCGCTTCTGGAAGAATGGTCAAACATTCCCATAGACACACTTCCAGGAAGAGTTGAAGCTGTTATAGCTGCAAAGGGTAGGCCAACTCAATATTGAACCCTACAGACTTATGCCCCGTACACACGGTCGGACTTTGTTCGGACATTCCGACAACAAAATCCTAGGATTTTTTCCGACGGATGTTGGCTCAAACTTGTGTTGCATACACACGGTTACACAAAGTTGTCGGAAAATCCTATCGTTCTGAACGCGGTGACGTAAAACACGTACATCGGGACTATAAACGGGGCAGTGGCCAATAGCTTTCATCTCTTTATTTATTCTGAGCATGCGTGGCACTTTGTCCGTTGGATTTGTGTACACACGAACGGAAGTTCCGACAACGGATTTTGTTGTCGGAAAATTTTATAGCCTGCTCTCAAACTTTGTGTGTGTCGGAAAATCCGATGGAAAATGTGAGATGGAGCCCACACACGGTCAGAATTTCCGACAACAAGGTCCTATCACACATTTTCCGTCGGAAAATCCGACCATGTGTACGGGGCATTAGACTGGGATGGCATTAAAGTTCATGTGCGTGTAAAGGCAGGCGTCCCAATACTTTGGATAATATAGTGTACCGTTCCCAGCAGCCAGTATCTGGTTGAGCATAATTACTTTGATCTGCTGGCTGCTGGGAGACACCTGCTGGTGAACACCAGGACTACGCCCTGTAGCTCTGGGGACCACAGTGCCACCAGCAGGTGATCCAGGTCCTGACACACAGGGTGACAGGGGGATAGGGCATTCATTAAAAAAAAAAAAAAAAAAAAAAAAAAAAACACACTTACTAAATATATACTTTTCACTCAAACTAAAGACATATTAAAGCATGCACATAAGTGTTAAGGGGTCTTTGTTATCCATTTACATGGATAAACATTGTGTTCTTCTTCTACTCTTCTCCAGTGCCAGACAACTAATAACAGCAGGAGAAAAGCAAAATATGAAAACATTTATGGAAAACTGCAGAAAAATGACAGGTAACATTTTCCTGTATAAAAGACCTCATGTTGGTGATATGATTCCATTACAGGGGGTCCCCTAGTTACAAACATCCGACTTACAAAGGACTCCTACTTACAAACGGAGGGAGACAACAGGAAGTGAGAGGAAATCTACCCCTAGGAAGGGAAATTCACTCCTGTAAGAGCTATTATGGGGAAAAGGTACCTCCATTGATGCTTTATCACCAAGGCTTCTTTCCACAACAACCCAGAATTTTCAAAATCCAATTGTCATTGGGACAGAAAGTGAGGTGAAATCTTCTGAACAGGGGCACAGACAGCAAAACAAATGTTACAGAGGTGATAACCCTTCCCTGTGCTATCCAAAAAGCTTAAAAATAGTTTTATTGGCTGGAGCTACACTTAAAAAATGTACCTGTTCCGACTTACAAACAGGTTCAACTTAAGAACAAACCTACAGTCCCTAACTTGTTTGTAACCCGGGGACCGCCTGTACTCTTGTCCTTTAACTGCCATTCATTCTACTAACCTTGCTGCCATCTCTTTGGTCAGCATGTGATTGGCCACAATACCTGTCAGTCAGACACCAGGGGTGGATTACTGCAGACAGCTGTAGCAGGGAAGAAAATCCTGCACTGCAACACATGAGTCCTAGAGAGGAAGTGACAGCCGTATGACCCTTATGCTGCTAAGTGAAGGAACTGGGGCAGATTTTTACCAAATATGATTTGACAATAAGGGGCGTATTTCTAAAAAAGCAGTCCGGCGACACTGCATGTACATTCATCCTATGTGAATGGGGGGCAAAAACAAATGTTATAAGAATATTTTCTTTCCAGGTCGAATTTTTTTCATTTGTAATAGCAAAGTGAGGAAAATACTGAATTATGGTCACTAGATGTAGCTGATGGTCATAGGGAAATGTTTTATTTGTGTATATATATATATATATATATATATATATATATACACACACACACACACACACACACACACACACACAGTGGGAACGGAAAGTATTCAGACCCCCTTACATTTTTCACTCTTTGTTATATTGCAGCCATTTGCTAAAATCATTTAAGTTAATTTTTTTCCTCATTAATGCACACACAGCACCCCATATTGTACACGCAGCACCCCATATTGTACACGCAGCACCCCATATTGTACACACAGCACCCCATATTGTACACACAGCACCACATATTGACAGAAAAACACAGAATTGTTGACATTTTTGCAGATTTATTAAAGAAAAACTGAAATATCACATGGTCCTAAGTATTCAGACCTTTTGCTCAGTATTTAGTAGAAGCCCCTTTTGATCTAATACAGCCATGAGTCTTTTTGGGAAAGATGTAACAAGTTTTTCACACCTGGATTTGGGAATCCTCTGCCATTCCTCCTTGCAGATCCTCTCCAGTTCTGACAGGGGGGATGGTAAACGTTGGACGGCCATTTTTAGGTCTCTCCAGAGATGCTCAATTGGGTTTAAGTCAGGGCTCTGGCTGGGCCATTCAAGAACATTCACAGAGTTGTTGTGAAGCCACTCCTTCGTTATTTTAGCTGTGTGCTTAGGGTCATTGTCTTGTTGGAAGGTAAACCTTCGGCCCAGTCTGAGGTCCTGAGCACTCTGGAGAAGGTTTTCATCCAGGATATCCCTGTACTTGGCCGCATTCATCTTTCCCTCAATGGTAACCAGTCATCCTGTCCCTGCAGATGAAAAACACCCCCACAGCATGATGCTGCCACCACCATGCTTCACTGTTGGGACTGTATTGGACAGGGGATGAGCAGTGCCTGGTTTTCTCCACACATACCGCTTAGAATTAAGGACAAAAAGTTCTATCTTGGTCTCATCAGTCCAGAGAATCTTATTTCTCACCATCTTGGAGTCCTTCAGGTGTTTTTTTTTAGCAAACTCCATGCAGGCTTTCATGTGTCTTGCACTGAGAAGCGGCTTCCGTCAGGCCACTATGCCATAAAGCCCCGACTGGTGGAGGGCTGCAGTGATGGTTGACTTTCTACAACTTTCTCCCATCTCCCGACTGCATCTCTGGAGCTCAGCCACAGTGATCTTTGGGTTCTTCTTTACCTCTCTCACCAAGGCTCTTCTCCCCCGATAGCTCAGTTTGGCCGGACGGCCAGCTCTAGGAAGGGTTCTGGTCATCCCAAACGTCTTCCATTTAAGGATTATGGAGGCCACTGTGCTCTTAGGAACCTTAAGTGCAGCAGAAATTTTTTTGTAATATTGGCCAGATCTGTGCCCTGCCACAATTCTGTCTGAGCTCTTCAGGCAGTTCCTTTGACCTCATGATTCTCATTTGCTCTGACATGCACTGTGAGCTATAAGGTCTTATATAGACAGGTGTGTTGCTTTCCTAATCAAGTCCAATCAGTATAATCAAACACAGCTGGACTCACATGAAGGTGTAGAACCATCTCAAGGATGATCAGAAGAAATGGACAGCACCTGAGTTAAATATATGAGTGTCACAGCAAAGGGTCTGAATACTTAGGACCATGTGATATTTCAGTTTTTTTTTAATAAATCTGCAAAAATGTCAACAATTCTGTGTTTTTCTGTCAATATGGGGTGCTGTGTGTACATTAATGAGGAAAAAAAATGAGCTTAAATGATTTTAGCAATTGGCTGCAATATAACAAAGAGTGAGTGAAAAATTTAAGGGGGTCTGAATACTTTCCGTCCACACTAATATATATATATATATATATATATATATATATATATATATATATATATAGTCGTGGCCCTAAGACCGAGACAAATGTGGATCACAAACACGCGACAAGACTCACAACATAAATAGACCTGAGGTGTGGCTTTTGGTCGTCTGGTAGGTATGGCAAGAAAAGGGGCCAAAAATAACCAGGTAGGGAAGTATCTTTATTGCCTCTAACCTCATTGAGTGAGCTTGGAGAAAGGGCCATCTTGAGGGAATATATATCTGGTAAAGCAGGCAGACTTTCACCTGCCTAGCTTCTTGGTCACATGGTCTTGTACTCCGTGCTGAGATGTGGCTGAGGCTGCGCCAATCCAAAGGAATATCCAGAATACCGCCCGGGGTCTAGGCCTAAGTTGACCAGTAGGACCCAAACATGTTTAATAAACTGATTTCCACTCAGGTGGTTGACCTGAAAAAGGCAGTAATGGACTGGAGACTGGCTGGCTGGGTAGTTGAAAGAGCAGACGGTGAAAAGCTCGTTGCTGGCCACCAGGCATTGCTGGTTCAAAAGAAGTTTATATCCACTCTGGGTCCGGTTCGTTGCGTTTTGGAGACCGTAAGATAAAGGACATAGTGGCTTGGATACCAGCCAGGTACAGCCTGATAGGGGTATGAGCGAGAGCCAGCTGTGTGTGGCAATAAGATATAAAGGCTGGGACATGAGTGACGTCATCTACTGTGGTTCCGGGACAAGTGGCAAGGAACCTACGGTAGGTGTTCCAGGCCATGGGATAAGCCTTTAGTGTGTTGCTAGACAGTGAGTGGTTGATGAGCCGGGTTGCATTGGCAAGGTGTGGCTTCAAGCCATTTTTAGTTGAGACCAAGGTGGGATAGGAGTGGATGATGGGTCGGCTCCGGGTTCCTGGTGGAAGAATAAGACAAAATTGGAGCGGGACAGTGCATCGGCTGCGGTATTGCACTTGCCAGGGATATGCTTACAGTAACTGTTAAATTTGGTGATGTAGTGACAATTGCAGCAGACTTCGCAGGGAGGACATGACAGGGAGCGATTTGGATCTACCCTTATTAATGGTGTCAGCTGTAACCTGGTTGTCTGTGGTGAAGAGCTCTGTCTGATCTGTCCACGTGTGACCCCAGACTTGGGCTGCTGCCACGATGGGGTACAGCTCAAACAATGACGAAGATCGAGGGAAACCGGGAATCAGGCAGATTTCCGGGGGCCAAGGTCTGGCAAACCAGTGATGGCCAAAAATTGCAGCAAAGCCAGTGGAGGCTGCAGCATCTGACTACCTGGGGCGACTGAGCTGATACTGAGGGAAAAACATTGATATGTCATTCCAGTTGAAGAGGAACTCGTCCCACATAGCCAAGTCTGCTATTGCTGCTGGGTCTAGTCTGAGGACTTGGTCGGGTCCTGCACTTGATCAAGAAAGACTAAGAGCCTTGAGACCACCCCTGAGGAATTGTTCTCATAGCGAAATTGAGCATCCCTATCAAGGACTGCAGCTGTCTTTTAGTACATTCCTGTGACCGGGTAAACTCCTGAATGACCAACCTAACACAAGCTAATTTGTCAGAAGGCAGGCTAGGTTGCATGGTGTGCGTATCCAGGACGATGCCTCAGAAACTTATGAAATGTGTTGGGCCTTCCACTATGTGTTCATTGAGATTGTTGAAGACCTCTCTTAGCTTGTCTAGATCTACCGGGGGGGTATGTCTAGGTGTTCGATAAGCAGAAAATCGTCCGGATAATGGATAACCCTGTGACACTGGGCCTGGCGTGACAGGTTCAAGTGAGGGATTGGGCGAAACCATCAGCTTTGTGGGCGAAGTGGCGACAAAAGAGTTCCGTGTCTGTGAGGCTCCAGTCAGAGCTTATCTGGAACTGGGCAAGTCTCGCTGCTGCTTTGGCTGAAAATGACCGATGGTCGTAGAAGGCAAAACCTCCATATTTGTAAGCAAGAGCTGTCACTGCATGAAGGTATAAGTCCCGCTCCTCCCTCCTGCTGAGGGTGGCTGAACAAAGTACATCTCTGAACATCCCGAAGGCCAGGGCGAACTCAGTGGCTGACAGCTTACAACTGAGGCTGGGGTCTCTCGACTTGACAACCACTGAGACATCCCCCCCAGGCGTATGATTTGTTGTCAGCCAAGTCATGGACTGAGATGAGCAGGGATTCCAATTGACGTCTTTGCCCTCCAATATATCCTTCCTGATGCTGGTTGGGACAAGATGAACGGGGAGGACGATCGGTGCAGGGCCTGGTGTACCTGCAGAAGGAGAAGCTGTCATCAGGACCATGACCAGGTCTGGGAGGGCCATGGATGGGCGAACTTTCAAAGGTGTGACTCTGGTCTGGACGTCCGAACTGTTGCGGCTAAGGGGGAGATCAAAGAGTGCAGCTGGGCCCCGTGGATGGATTGTAGGGATGCCTGTTGGGCCAAGCTGCAGCTGGAGGTGGGAAGAGGAGCCTGAAAAGCTTTGCCTTCCTGGCTGTTAGCAGGAAAGGGAATATCCCTGCGACTCAGCTATGAGTTTGGGGATGTTCCGTCCCCTGAGGGACTGCAGGCAGCCGCGCTCTGAGAAGCTTGGGGGGTAACAGAGGTGCGGGTGTGAAGTCCTCGCTGCCAGAAGACAAAAAGGGGGCTGGGTGCTCATATTTAAGAGGAGTCATAGCCATAGGATAGAGAGCGGAGTGGTAAAGTGAAAACTCAGGAGGAAAAAGGAAGAAGTACAGAAAAAGGAATGATAGGCATAGACAGGAGCTGACAGAGTTCTGTTGTGCAGAACTTATGTTGAGTGGAAATTTAGAAAACTCAGAAGAGTGCGTGGCGACCGAGGTGGGCCAGGAGGTGACTGGCCAGATAACCGATAGCTCGGGTGCCTGTCTGTGGCAAGCACAAACCTGAAGACCAGAACCCCAGGGCGTACTGGGGCGAGAAGTAGAAGTCTGGTACGGCCTACGTAGGAATGTTGCGGTCTGTAGGGGGTGACGTGTGCTCGGCCTGCTAACACTTGCACTGCCAGCAAGTCTACTGTTAAGTGACCTTGTCTGCGAGGTGAAGGGTCGCCCTTCGAAAACAGAGTGTCATGTATAGACATATGTGAGAGAACGCCTGGAGATCACGTCCAATGATGTATGTGAAGTAACGGTATAGTGAAAGGGTGCTGCAGAATGATGTGATAGAAAAGCCCATGAACTAGGCCCTGACTGGTGCTCTAGTAACGAGGTCCTGGTTATGATCGAAACTCGGTCGACCGGGAACACCTGCAGTAGGGGTGACATGAGTGCAACAAGATTTCTTTACTTTTTTTTTTTTTCTTTTTTTTCTTTTTTATGTGTCCCCTTTGTATGCGACTGGCCCTGGTGAAGATGCAAACAGCGTTTTTTTGTTTTTTTTTACCTGGGAAATAACGTCCAACCTGGTACAGGATGGAACCTGAACTCGACTGACCTGAGGGAGAAAAGATAGACGAAAACGATGAGTGGCTCGTATGAATGCCACTGGAGACGAGTGACCGATTAAGTGCCACTAAAAAATGAAGTGGGCTGTATGAGCACCACTGAGTGTGCTTGCAGCGATTGCAAGGAGTATATGTTGAGATGCATGTTTGCAGCGATTGCAAATGAATATATGCTGAGATGCGTGTTTTGCAGTGATTGCAAAAATGGGTAAATGCTGAGATGCATGTTTTGCAGCGATTGCAACTGGGTAAACACTAAGATGCGTGTATTTGCAGCAATTGCAAGGAGTTTATACTGAGATGCATGTTTTGCAGTGATTGTATACGGGTAAATGGTAAGATGCGTGTATTTGTAGCAATTGCAAGCAGTTTGTACTGACATGTATATATTACAGAGATTGCAAAATAGGTATATGCCGAGATGCGTGTTTTTTGCAGGAAATGCAAGGAGTTATGATGAGATGCGTGTCTTGCAGCGATTGCAAGGAGCTATGATGAGATGCGTGTCTTGCAGCGATTGCAAGGAGCTATGATGAGATGCGTGTCTTGCAGCGATTGCAAGGAGCTATGATGAGATGCGTGTCTTGCAGCGATTGCAAGGAGCTATGAGATGCCTGACTTGCAGCGATTGCAAGGAGTTATGATGAGATGCGTGTCTTGCAGCGATTGCAAGGAGCTATGATGAGATGCGTGTCTTGCAGCGATTGCAAGGAGCTATGATGAGATGCGTGTCTTGCGGCGATTGCAAAGAGCTATGATGAGATGCGTGTCTTGCAGCGATTGCAAGGAGCTATGAGATGCCTGACTTGCAGCGATTGCAAGGAGTTATGATGAGATGCGTGTCTTGCAGCGATTGCAAGGAGCTATGATGAGATGCGTGTCTTGCAGCGATTGCAAGGAGCTATGATGAGATGCCTGACTTGCAGCGATTGCAAGGAGCTATGATGAGATGCGTGTCTTGCAGCGATTGCAAGGAGTTATGAGATGCCTGACTTGCAGCGATTGTAAGGAGTTATGATGAGATGCGTGTCTTGCAGTGATTGCAAGGAGCTATGATGAGATGCGTGTTCTTGCAGTGATTGCAAAATGGGTATATGCTGAGATGCGTGTATTTGCAGTAATTGCAAGGAGTTTGTACTGAGATACATGTTTTGCAGCAATTGCAAAAATAGGTAAATGTTGAGATGCGTGATCTTGCAATGATTGTAAGGAGATTATACTGTGATGCATGATTTTGCAGCGATTGCAAATGGGTAAATGTTGAGATGCGTGTTCTTGCAGCGATTGCAAGGAGCTATGATGAGATGCGTGTCTTGCAGCGATTGCAAGGAGCTATGATGAGATGCGTGTCTTGCAGCGATTGCAAGGAGCTATGAGATGCCTGACTTGCAGCGATTGCAAGGAGTTATGATGAGATGCGTGTCTTGCAGCGATTGCAAGGAGCTATGATGAGATGCGTGTCTTGCAGCGATTGCAAGGAGCTATGATGAGATGCGTGTCTTGCGGCGATTGCAAAGAGCTATGATGAGATGCGTGTCTTGCAGCGATTGCAAGGAGCTATGAGATGCCTGACTTGCAGCGATTGCAAGGAGTTATGATGAGATGCGTGTCTTGCAGCGATTGCAAGGAGCTATGATGAGATGCGTGTCTTGCAGCGATTGCAAGGAGCTATGATGAGATGCCTGACTTGCAGCGATTGCAAGGAGCTATGATGAGATGCGTGTCTTGCAGCGATTGCAAGGAGTTATGAGATGCCTGACTTGCAGCGATTGTAAGGAGTTATGATGAGATGCGTGTCTTGCAGTGATTGCAAGGAGCTATGATGAGATGCGTGTTCTTGCAGTGATTGCAAAATGGGTATATGCTGAGATGCGTGTATTTGCAGTAATTGCAAGGAGTTTGTACTGAGATACATGTTTTGCAGCAATTGCAAAAATAGGTAAATGTTGAGATGCGTGATCTTGCAATGATTGTAAGGAGATTATACTGTGATGCATGATTTTGCAGCGATTGCAAATGGGTAAATGTTGAGATGCGTGTTCTTGCAGCGATTGCAAGGAGTTTATACTGAGATGCATGTTGCAGCGATTGCAAATGGGTATATGCTGAGATGCGTGTTTTGCAGTGATTGCAAGGAGTGTTGAGATGCGTATCTTGCAGCGATTGCAAGAAAGGTCACCTACTGATAGGCGAAAAAGAAAAGGATAGCAGAAATTGTATATGTAGGAAGGAACTGTGAAGTGGCATACGTAACGAATCGTAGATTTGTTATTGGGACTGTTACGTATTGGTGTGTGGGATACTCGTGACGTGAATCGTTGTGCGACTAGGTTCGAAGTGGACTGTGATGCATGTAGCTGCTGAGGTGAAGTGAATCGGACAAAAAATAAATAATGAATCGTAGGGTATGGTAAGAACCACTACAAATTGGTGTGCAGGATAAGACCGATGCAAACCTTTGTGCCGCCGAGGCGACTAGGCTTGAATCCGACTGTAATTCGTATGTCATGAAAGCAATACGAAACAGTCAGTAGAAAATTACATAAAAAAAAAAAAACGAACCATTTGTGGGGTACAACAGGGACTAATAAGAATCAGTGAGCGGGATGCATCCGATGCGAACCGTTGTGCTGCCGATGCGACTAGGTCCGAATCGGATTGTAGCAGGTATGCAATATGAATCGGTTGTAAAGAGATGGCACTGATACAAATCGGTTGTAAGATGTATGAAGTGAATCCAATACAAATCGGTTGCAGCGTGTATACCACACCTTACGTCTAAAACCAAACACATACCAACCACCCAGCCCCTCAGGCTAATCAAAGTGCAGACAAGGCCCCATGTGGGTCTAATTACCACCTCAATCAGACACAAAACCCATGCAAATAATACATGCTGATCTCCAAATGGATGAGATGGCAACCCCATAGACAGTGAATCCTATGAAAAAATGAAGCCTGTATCGAGTGATATCAGAGAACAACCGACCATGGCTCAGAGGCTTGGATCTACGAATGAATCGTATGTTTGTGAATAGGATGACAAGCAAGGCAGAGCGAGCCTGCAAATCTAAGTTTGCAGGTATAGGAAACATATCCAATGGTAACATTGCATATGAACAAAAAGGTTTGAACCCTACCTGCAACAGCAAGCGAGAACCGCCGAAGAAGACGCCGCAACCCACTTGTAATCGAACGCACAGACTTATGAACACAAGGTAAGCTGGGAAGAGTCAGCACAGTGACATGTAGTATCGTGCACTGAAACTGACAAAGAGGAAGGGGAAGTGGTCAGCTTAAATACCCTCCGGGCTCCTCCCATAAATTCAGGCCAGCACACTGGCCTTCTAATATATATATATATATATATATATATATATATATATATATATATATCTATATATATTCACGTGTGTTTGCGCTTCTGTTTGGGGTGCACACCCTAATGCAATAGGCTGTGCACACCTATGATCTCATAATCCATATGTATGACGTACATCTGTACTTGCACTGTTTATACTGTAAAACCCTATTCAGTGTAGCTACTGTGCTTGAAAATTAGCCTATTCTAATATGTGATGTTACATTTGTTGTTCACTTTTCCAAATTCAATAAAAAAAAAAACAATGGTTTGTAGCAAGAGATATACAAATAAACCGCCCCTGAATCTCTCTTACTCCACTGCGCCAAAAAAAAGTGCAAAGCTATATAAAAGATGTGTAAATGAATACAAACTGTGTGTACATACACAGTGTACAGTGAAAAAAGCTGCCACTTAAATAAATACATAAACGAGTAAGAGAGATTCAGGGGCGGTTTATTTGTATATCTCTTGCTACAAACCATTGTCTATTTATTTACCACCTGCAGCCTTGGATGCCAATA
Organism: Lithobates clamitans; assembly: GCA_037952925.1. Taxonomy (NCBI): domain Eukaryota; kingdom Metazoa; phylum Chordata; class Amphibia; order Anura; family Ranidae; genus Lithobates; species Lithobates clamitans. Next base: position 1,416,634 of record JBBGZY010001609.1, read on the forward strand.
ATTGTCTGTCTAACAGACGGATAATCCCGGAAAATATCTTCTCCGCTAATCAGATAGTTACTGAGGGCGAGGAAGATGTCTCGGGATCTCTAAAGAATTTGGAAAATCTTTTGGAGAAACAAGTTAAAACTTGGTGGGATGTTTTCATGTTTGAGGTGGTTTTTATTCATTGACCACTGATGATATATTATCTCCCTTTTTTTAGACTCGTCTGCAGTCATCCATATTTTTTATTAATAGGATCAGATTGTGTTTCAGTCATTGTTTGTCCTATGCAGCTGTATGATAGTATCATGACTAATTGATATGGCTTGTATTTTAAACTAGACAAATTAATTATCTCCTGTTGAAATGTTCATTTTAATTTATTAATATTCATTTTTATTGGTTGCTTTCCACATTAGCACTGTAACTAGTGGTGGATTATAAGTTAGGATATGTCATATGTCATATATGGTAATGCTGGATGCAGCATTCTAACTACACACCGTAAAAATGTTTGGGATCCACTAATGCATTCAGTCTTTGTACCTGTGCTTCACGGTCAGGGGGACATGAAGTGTGAGCATGTGCAGAGCAGGAGGTCACATGACTGATGGTGATCACATGACTGGTGATGATCACATGACTGGTGATGATCACATGACTGATGATGATCACATGACTGATCATAGATAGTATATAAGGATTGATGAACCATCCGTGTAGCCAATCCCATTTGAAGAAGTCTTTTTGACGAAACATGTCTGGGGCGTGGTTACACGGCATTCCATCGCACTGACATTAGATGCCGCTGTCTGAGGAGGACTACACCGATCGGTTGGCTGGGCCTTAGAAAGTTGGGTGAGAGATACACCAGTTTACACTTCAGGTCCGCTGTGACCGCGGTGCACCGTTGGATCACTGATCCTGTTGCTTGCTGTGCTTGCTGCGGATTTCTTTTTAAAGGCTTTTATGTTTCAGTTTAAAAGTGAGTGTAACCGGGGGGCGTGACCGGAAGCCGCTCTGGATGGCAGCCTGATCCCTCTGCTCTCTCTCAGCCCGGGAAACAACGGCGTATAGGGGACACCACACAGCACGCTTATGGGCAAGTCTAGGACCACCAGATCCACGGCAGCCAGGGGATCATCCCTACCTCCTCCGGGAACTTCCGCGGACCTCCGGTCCTTCTTTCCGCCGTCGGACATGCCACAGACCGGAACAGCCAAGATGGCGCCGGATCCACCTGCGGCCTACACTCAGAGCTCCGCCCGGACCTCTCCGACGCCGTATTCACCACAGCGGTCACCCACAGACTCCGGACCCGCACCGCTGGGCAACACAAACGGACCGCACAACCCGGGAGCGGTGAGTCCCCCCTCCAGCTCCCCGCCTCATGAGGCAACACAGCATGGCCCCCAGCAGTACACACAGTGCTCAGAGGCGTTTCCTCGCTTGCTGAGGACAGCATCAGACCCCTGTTTACATGGCACTGAACCGGACTCACCGACCTCCTCAGTTTTTTCTGTGGACTTTCCGGCCTTGCCGGTCCCCAAGCACCCAGCTAGTGGCATCCCTCCGGAACCCGCTGCACACTCAACATCCCACAGCCATGCAGAGCCTGCCTCACCGCCACCAAAGGCCCAAAAGTTAGCGCCTCCACAGGCGCTGGGCTTGCCCAGAGACTGGACAGTACCACAGACCACCTATGCCCAAAAAGTGAGCCTACCCAATCCCCACTCTCAGTGGACGGATACAACAGGGGCCACCCCACCTGCCCGGCCTTCAACCTGGAGTGGAACCTGGGACTCCCCACCGAGAACAGCGCACCAGGCCTTGGGCCTCACCACATCAGACCCCCCACCTCTACCACCCCGCACACCTCCGGCACAGCGGTCCACGCTAACAGAGCACCCCCAACCAACACCCCCACAGTGGCAAACATATTTGCAAGCGATCCCCACTAAAGAAGACTTCCGACAGCTAATAGAGGATGTAAAGTCCACGTGTCGCTCGGAAATACAAGTGCTCCAGTCAGGCCTTAAACATCTAGCTGACAGAGTGGAAATGGCTGAAGAAGAGATTCAGGAGACCAAGCTGGCAGTCCACAGAACCCAACTCCAGGGGGAAGACCACCACATGATGTTAAGAGATATGCAGCGTCACATGGAAGACTTGGACAACAGAGGGCGCAGGAACAACATTCGGGTGAGAGGAATCCCAGAAGTTGAAGGCCCAGAAGACATCCAACATACTCTACAAGATGTGTTTAACAATCTCTTAGGTGAACCCGTTACTAAGTTCATAGAAATGGACAGAGCCCATCGAGCCCTGCGACCCAAGAATGCCACTACACAACCAAGAGACATTATCTGCAGGATTAACTCCTACCCCCTAAAAGAGGACATTATGCGACAGGCTCGCTTAGCACGCAGAGTGACTTACAAAAATGCTCAGGTGCAGTTATACCCTGATCTCTCCTGGATCACACTACAGAAGCGTAGACTTCTTCAGCCTCTACTACGCGTTTTACAAGAAGAAAATATCCCTTACCGCTGGGGTTTTCCCTTCAGCCTCACAGCCAAAAATCAAGGCAAATCTGCCATCCTACGTTACCCAGAAGACCTACAAACTTTCTGCAACACGGTGGGAATATCCGCCCCCCGTCTTCCAGAATGGGACCTGATCACTAATCCACCTGTACCACCCGCGACCTGGCAGAAGGTTTCTTCATCCAACAGATCCCGAAACAAAGATGCTTCACGCAAGAGTACCAAGCACGGAAATGGCTGACTTCAGTTGTCCCAACAGCATCTCAAGGATGCATACTAATGGCTTCTTTGACCACCAGATACCACTGGTGAACTTGCCCTGGACATTATAGTTTACTTAGTCCCCCCCTTATTACGCCTTAAGCTCACATTTCAGTTTACAAAATGGGCACATCTCCACGGAGATTTGAGAGAGTAGGAGGTTTCACCTCTGACCACCCCCCCTTGGTTAATTGATAGCAGTTGTAACTATTTTACAGTTCGTGTTTTTTATATGACCAAATTAGGGCTCCCTTGCATCCACCCGACGGGTCTGCCTGGGCCACAGTTGGGGGGATCCTTGGAATCCCGTACAGACCTAGGCCTTTTTGCCTCTCAAGGTCGTTTGTTAATGGTTCGAACTTATACCTGTTTGATTTGTACTAATCACGTGTTTATCTTTCTTCCTCTCTCTTCCTTTCTCCCTTTCTTTTTACCCGTCTCCCCCCCCCACATCTATCTGACATCAAGTGACTCAACGGATAACCTGTGGTACCCGCCTGACTCCACTTTTGGGGTAGGTGCGCAGCCAACCCACCGCCTTCTGGACATCCTCTCCACATCAGGTAAGACACCCACCTCCCCCAATCTAACACCATGGCTAAGATCTTATCTTTAAACGTTCACGGCCTAAATTCTGACAAAAAGAGACATCTGGCGATGAGGGAATTTAAACAATCTGGGGCAGATATCATATTTGTCCAGGAAACACATTTTGATAAGGGGGGCTCATTTTCATTTGCTTCCAAACATTTCCCCCAAATATACCACTCTTCAGGTCTACATAAACGAGCAGGGGTCGCCATCCTCATTAAAAATGGATCTCCCTTTAAATGTACGGCACAATATAGCGACCCAAATGGCCACTTTGTCATCATTCAAGGACAATGGCAAAAACAGGCACTCACTCTCTGCACCCTGTATACCCCCAATATTAAACAATATAACTTCCTGACTAAAGTATTTACCCGACTCTTTAAATCTGAACATGAATTATTAGTAGTGGGGGGCGACTTTAATCTAACCCACTCCGCAACTGCGGATCGCCAGGTGGTGGGCCCCAGGACAGTACCGGCTCGAGCCCTGAGGGACTCAAAGCTATTCCGCAAACTCTCTAGACGTTATGCTCTCTTTGATGCCTGGAGAGCCCTCCACCCTGGCGATCGGCAATACACGTTCTACTCGGCCCCCCACCAAACACACTCACGCATCGATTACTTCTTCGTAAATAATACTGCACTTAGACATACAAAAGAAGCACAGATATTACCGATTTCATGGTCTGACCACGCGCCTATCTCACTTAAGTTGGAGTTAGGTATCACTACCAGTAGACCATACAATTGGAAACTAAACACATTCCTCCTTCAACACATCCCATCGAAAACGGAATTACTATCCACTTTAACTCACTATTTCAAAGAAAATGACACCCCTGACATATCTATATCCACACTATGGGAAGCCCACAAGGCCGTGATCCGAGGCAGATGCATGGCATTGTCCTCTGCTATGAAAAAAGATGCTCTGGCCACAAAACTCCAAACTGAAAAAGAACTTAGGGCTTTAGAAACCCAACTACAACGGTCCCCAACCCTAACTCTCCTTAAAAAAGTCGTAAAACTGCGAACAACCCTGAGCGATCTAGCAATGGGGCGGGTGGAAAAAGCCATCATCAGACTAAGACAACTATATTACGATAAGGGCAACAAAGCACATTCCCTATTGGCGAAAAAACTACGTGATAATTCTCACACATGCACACCACACCAAATTAAGAATAACTTAGGCTCTCTATTATCCCACCCCAAAGACATTGCCGATACCTTTGCAGAATACTATCAGGACCTCTACAATAACCCCAATATCCCAAGTAATCCCGCCCCCCCAGACCTCCTCCACCGAATGCAGCACTATCTGGAGGAGAGTGGAGTCCCAAAGCTCCAATCCTCCGACCTGGCCACCTTAAACTTGCCGATCACTGAAGAGGAATTAGAACAGACTATAAAAACTCTCCCAACACACAAGGCCCCTGGCCCAGACGGGCTTCCCTACGAATACTACAAAGCCACCCTCCCCATCCTCTTACCCCATATGTGTAAACTCTTCAATGCCTTTTTCCGAGACTCCCCCATCCCGTCAGATATGCAGCGTTCATACATTACTCTGATCCCTAAACCAGAAAAAGACCCCACCCTATGTGCCAACTATAGACCCATTGCTCTGCTGAACTCAGACCTAAAAATTTTCACTAAACTACTATCACTCCGGTTGAACATGATACTCCCATCCCTGATTCACAAGGACCAGGTGGGCTTTGTCCCCCTTAGGCAAGCAGGGGATAACACCAGGAAGGTGATTGACCTAGTGGATGTGGCGAATAGGGAGAACACGGCGGCTTTGCTACTCAGCCTGGATGCTGAAAAGGCCTTTGACCGACTTGGGTGGCCCTTCCTGTTCGCCACATTACAACACGTGGGATTTCGAGGACCATTCCTGAGAGCCATAAAACACCTTTATACAAATCCCTCCGCACAAGTTAGAACTCCCTTTGCTATTTCCCCAGCTTTCTCGATAACAAACGGCACACGCCAAGGATGCCCGCTGTCACCCCTATTATTCGCACTATGTGTCGAACCCCTAGCGGCATCTATCCGAGGTAATCAGGACATTAGGGGGATCCCCGTTAGAGGTCGGGAGTACAAGATCTCGTTGTTCGCGGACGACGTGATCCTCACCCTAACCCAACCTAGAATCTCCTTACCAAACTTACACGCAGAGCTAGACAGGTACGGTGCCCTGTCAGGCTATAAAATTAACACCTCTAAGTCAGAGGCCCTCCCAATCAACATCTCGGATACGGAAACGACACACTTGAAAGCAAATTTCACTTATCACTGGAAAACCACCTCATTAAAATACCTAGGGGTACATATCACTACAAAGTTCAACACTTTATATCAGGAAAACTTCCCCCCCATATACCGTTCCATCAGAGCCCTACTGACATCCTGGAAAAAACACCACATTTCCCTGCTAGGTCGGATCGCATCAATTAAGATGACAATCCTCCCAAAACTACTTTACCTTTTCCAGACTCTACCCATCCCTGTTCCCCACAGCCACCTAAGTAAACTGCAATCTGACCTCTTTAAATTTACCTGGAACTACAAAAGGCATAGGGTCCCTCGGTCGGTGATGATGGCGGCACGCTCGGACGGGGGTCTCGCGTTCCCCAATCTCATTAAATATTACCAAGCCACCCAATTGCGAGCTATAGCCTCCTGGTTTACTCAACGGTCCTATAATAGGTGGACGGAGATTGAAAAAATATGGCTAGCTCCAACCCACCCTAATAACCTACTATGGAACGCGAGGGCAGAGGTCCCCCCTGAGCGCCTACTAGGAGCCGTGTCCCATCTTCGCCGACTGTGGAATAAAATATCACATGAACATGAGTTATCCTCAGAAAAATCGGTCTTAACATCCTTTATCTGCAACCCCAAAATCCCAGACAGCCTTACTCACCAGATGTCTCACCCGTGGTCGTCACGGAACCTTTTCCACTATGGACACATAATAGACCCTAGAACCCGCAGGCTATTGCCATACTCTGATCTCCAGACCAAATATGGCCTCCCGCGTCAAGCCTTCTACAGCTACCTACAAATACGCCATTATGCCCTGTCCATAGCGTCTGATCTACAGTTCTCCCCTCCAACGCCTTTCGAAAATCTGATCATGGGAGGTACAGCCCAGAAGGGCCTAATCTCTGATATTTACAAAATAATAAATGCCTACCCATTAGAAACTAAGGGTAAACACGCTTATATGATCAGATGGGAAAAGGCCCTCGAGGAGGAACTCCCTATGGAGCAATGGCAGACGATATGGACACAGGCGGCGAAAAGCTCCCTCTGTACGCTATATAAAGAAAACGCTTATAAAATAATCCTATATTGGTATATGACTCCGGATATCCTTCATGCCATATATCCCACCAGCTCCGACCGCTGCTGGCGCTGTCAGAAAGAAAAAGGAACACTCCTCCACATATATTGGAGCTGTCCACTGATCACTCCCTACTGGGCAGAGGTGCACCGATTGCTGACCGGCCTTTTGGAAATACAGGTCCCCATGACTCCCAAGTCCTTCCTTCTAGGGGTCCTACAACTAAAAATCCCTAAGCCATATAAAAAATTAATGCGCCATATTCTTACAGCGGCGAGATGTCTGGTCGCCCTACATTGGAAAAAAACTTCCCCCCCCACTCCTGAAGCCCTATACGCCAGGATTAAAGATGTGGAGTTGATGGAACAGATGACGGCCAGAATACAGGATAGGCTGGAAGCACATAATAAAATATGGGAATTGTGGCACCTCCGGGAGGACCCACCATGACAAGTAAACAAGTCACTATAACAACCACCCACCCCCCCTTCTTCTTTACCTTTCTATTCTTCTCCCCCCTCTTTTTTTTCTTTACATTAAATGTTTAAATGACTCTTTTATTAAATTTTATTACTCATTGCATTTTATGTAATCTTGTAATACAAATACAAAATAAAATGTTATTTGAAAAAAAAAAAAGTGAGTGTAACCATTGAAGTGTGTTTGAAGTGATTTTAATAAATCTGTCAAAATGGTATCACGCTATGTGGAGCACTTTATTCATTTTTTTCATATATGGAGCTGGCTTGATTGGAGTCACGGTTCATCACATGCAACCCAGGTGTGGTTCAATTGCTGTTTTGCCGAACACGAGAGTGGGAGGCTATACAATCTGGTGAGTGCGCTCTTCAGAGGGAGTGGTGTCACTATCACGATGGTGTGGTGGAAGAGTAGAAGATTTTTCACACAAGAAGATTGAAAAACAACTGTTGAACTTGATCATTCATTTCTTGTAATTTATTATTTATAGTGACACTTTTCACTGGGTATTAAAGAAATTTCTTTTCATGATAAAATTAATATTTTTCATGACACTATTATTATTATTATTATTAATATTTGTATGTATAAGTAGAGGGTCATAGGCATTATACTGCTCTGACCCATTATTTTACACAATTTATATTAGCGCCGCTATCTCTATCTGTACACGTGTGAGAGGTATAGTTTTGGGATTCTGATAAAAAAAAAACATTGAACTGAAAGTATAACTAAAGGCAAATCTTTTTTTTTTTTTTTTTCTTTTCTTTTTTTGTAATCCTGTTTGTGAAAGTAAAAGAGAATCCCAAATTTTGGGTTGTCCAGAAAAGTAATAGAGTGGAAATCTTCCAATTTTGGTGACCTGGGGTGCCCCAAGGAATTCCCATTATTTTCAGGGATTTCCTCTCATTTCTTGTTTTGGCTATGGGACAGGAAGTGAATGGAAATCTCCCCAATGGGATAAAGATGGCAAAAATAAATCTTACAGAGGTTATAACCCCCCCCCTTACTCTATCCAAAATGAAAAAAAAAAAAAGTTTTGCCTATAGTTCTACTTTATTATGATAAACTTAAAAAGTTAATAAAAAAAATTTAAAAGATCTAAAAATACTTTGGTGATCAAGGTAAAAAATGCATAGTATTATAGGCCTCTCTTAACCCAATGTGACATTTTCAGCATCTGATACTAGTGGGTGGGAGTACTACAGACCGCGGAGGTAGGGAGGAAAATACTAAAAACTAAAAACTTTGAGATGCTCACTACATTCTCTTCTTCAGGTATTGTTCCCATCATTGTCCTCACCTTCAAAATGAAAGGAGATTACCTGGGAATTGAGAAACAATTTAGACTCATGGGTGCGGAGACGGTGATCGCCATTGAGAATTATACAATGGAGAGCACAATAAAAATTCTGGGAAGATCCACCGACATCCTGATGGTGATAGACACTGCCTTGAGGAATGTCAGATTCCGCCTGGAACAGCCAAGAGACCCGAGAAGAGAACGGATAGAGAGGAAGAAAGTTCTGTTCAACTACATCCATCATATCCAACTTCATCGTGAGAATGAAAAACATAAGATAGAAAAAAGTAAGAGGGAAAAAAAGTAGGAAGAGGAAAAGAAAGGGACGTGTACACTATTGTAACATTCCATTAATTCGCATTGGGAGCTGAAGGCATGTTTGAAAACGACTGTTTAAAAAGCAAAAAAAACTTCTTCAGGTATAAATTTCAGGCTCATACTGTAGATGTACTTATATCTAAATCAGCCACCAAAAAAAAGCCCCATTAGGATCAGGTTTTGGGCCATTTTGACAGGGAAAGCTTTGACAACTTCCTCATATTGCCAAGGTTTGCCCTCATATTTCTGCCTCTTGCACATTCCTATTGGCCAGTGAGGAAGCCCATCTTAGTGATAGGCCAATTGAATGTGGTGGAACTGGTGTCTAGAAGGCTTAAGAAATGTCCCAGCTTTGTCTATCAGAACAGCCCGCATTCAGGCGCAAATATGTTTCTTTTGGTTTAATGGAGCCTTAACAACAAATATGTTTTAAACCAAAAGAAACATACAGTGGAACCTTTGTTTACGAGTAACACGGTTAACGAGCGCTTTGAAAGAGGAGCAACTTTTTTTTTTTTTTTTTTAATTCTGACCCGGTTTGCGAGTGTTGTCTTGCAAAATGAGCAGAATTCAAGCTAATGGGGTATGCAGTACCACATTTGGCTAGAGGTTCGGGGGCTCCAGGGACACTCGGAACCATTCAGAGCCATTCGGAATCACTCGGAAATACTCAAACACTTGGAAATACTCAGTTCCCGAGTGTTTCTGAGCCTTTCTGAGGCTTTCCGAGTCCAGCCGAGCTGTCCCCGAGTATTTCCGAGGCTCTCCGGCGCCCCCCCCCCACCTCTGGCCACATGCGGTATTGCATGTAATAGAAGTCAATGCGGAACTAATTATCTTTGTTTCCATTGACTTCTATGTGAAAACTCGCTGTGATATGTGAGTGCTTTGGATTACAACATTCTCCTGGAACGGGTTATGCTCATAATCCAAGGTTCCACTGTATTTGCGCCTGAATGCAGGCTGTTTGCCAAGGGGTGCAAAGGAGCAAACCAATTTTTCTGCACGTTCTCACATGAGAGAAATGCACAAAAATGGTGCCCGACAAATTTTAAAAACCACACAGTACCAAGAAGTGCACAAACACATATGTGTTAGCAAGACCCGTGGGGGTGTCATTAAGTATTAAATCTACCATCATACATCTGCAAAAGGGCAGTGCACATGTGTAAATGAAGCCTAGGACAAGGTCCTCTGATATCCAAGTCAAGAATGCCAATGTACAACCCCATCTTTAATTTAGTGCTACTAATATACTACTACTAATTGAATGAGTTAAAGTTATTGTAAGGTCTCATGCACACGAGACGTTAAAATAACATTAAAATGCCAGTAGCTTTGCAGTCAGTTTTTTTAAACTTTTTTTCAGCTTTTTTCAAAGTTTTTGCAATAGCGTTTTTTAGCGTTTATTATCGTTTTTAGCGTTTTTCCGCGTTAGCATTTTTTAGCGTTTTTTTTTTTTTTCAATGGTTCAAAAACGTTAAAAAATGTTGGTGAGCAACATTGTTGAGCGTTTATCAGCGTTTATCAGCGTTAGAGCGTTTTTACAGCTGAAAAACCTCTCAGAACCCACTGGTCCTGGGTTTTTTTTAAAGCTTAAAAATGCCTATGCCATTTGCAGCTCAAAAACGCCTAGGTGGGCATGAAGCCATAGACTAACATAGACAGGCATTTTTAAGATGCAAAAATCGCTCAAAAAAGTGGCTGTAAAAACGTCCGTGTGCATGAGGACTTAAAAAACAAAAAACAAAACAAAAAACAAACATGTCATACCTGCTCTGTGTAATGATTTTGCACAGGGCAGCCCCAATCCCCTTTTGGTCCCCGCTAGTGGTTCTTTCCCCAAGTCTCTTGCTATGGGGTCACTCCTGAGCCACGCTCCAGTGAATGGACACTGGCCATTCACACACACACAGGGTGTGGCTTGGCCCCACCCCCACTCTCTCCTTATTGGCTCACTGACTTTGATTGACAGCAGCAGGAGCAAATGACTCCCACTGCTGTGTGAGTCAATGAGGAGAGAGAAACCTGGAAGAACTGTTGCTCTTGTGAACTTCTCTGAATCAAGATGGGATTCACATAAGTATTAGGAGGGGCTGGGAGGGGGAGCTGCACCCAGAAGGATTTTTACCTTAACGCACAGAAAGCATGAAGGTAAAAAAACCTTCTGCCTTTAGAACTGCTTTCATGTAAATAATAGGGGAAACGACAATTTTAACTACAAATGTTAGGTTTAACTGCTTCAGCCCTGGAAGAATTTACCCCCTTCTGGAGCAGATCACTTTTTGCGATTCGGCACTGCATCACTTTAACTGACAATTGCGCGGTCGTGCAACATTGCCCCCAAACAAAATTGGCGTCCTTTTTTTTTTTTTCCCACAAATAGAACTTTCTTTTGGTGGTATTTGATCACCTCTGCGGTTTTTATTTTTTGCCCTATAAACAAAAAAGTGCGGCAATTTTGAAAAAAAAAAAAATATTTTTTACATGTTGCTATAATAAATATCCCCAAAAAACATATAAAAAACTATTTTTTTCCTCAGTTTAGGCCGATAAGTATTCTTCTACATATTTTTGGTAAAAAAAAAATTGCAATAAGCGTATATTGATTGATTTGCGCAAAAGTTATAGCATCTACAAAAGAAGGGGCAGATTTATGGCATTATTTATTATTATTATTATTATTATTATTACTATTTTTTTTTTTTATTAGTAATGGCGGTGATCTGCGATTTTTATCGACATTATGGCGGACACTTTTAACACTATTTTGGGACCATTTTCATTTGTACAGCGATCGGTGCTATAAAAATGCACTGATTAATGTGTAAATCACACTGGCAGGGAAGGGGTTAAACAATAGGGGGCGATGAAGGGGTTAGGCGTGTTCTAGGGTGCTATTCTAACTGTGGGGGGATGGTCTTCAACTCACATGACAGCGATCACTGCTCCCGATAACAGGGAGCGGTGATCTCTGCCATGACACAAGGCAGAACGGGGAAATGCCTTGTTTACATAGGCATCTCCCTGTTCTGCCACTCCGTGTGTAATGGATGTGATTATGAGTGTTATGGTGAAATGCCTATTTCAAATATAACCATATAGATATAAGTGCTTATCTCTCTCTCTCTCAGCTATCAGCCTTTACCATATTCAATTAGATGTCTGCCAGCTTACCCCCCCCACCCCCCCTTTTTTTGTGGAACAGAATTGCAAGAGTTAAGAACAAGTTAAAAGAAGATTGCGCCTGTTTTCAAGAACTGGAAACAATACACCCTATTTAGCTATGATAGTCTGCTATTTCCGTATAAAGATATAACCCAGCTAAAAGCTTATACTTTGTCACAGTAATGAATATGTCTATCTTGTGGTCTGCATACACTTGTCTTATTTGATATTTGGTTTGATAACAAAATATCCGGCTCACGGTATATTAGCCGGGGTCCAGGAAGTAATAAAAACAGAAGTATCAATCTACTGAACTCGTGTACGTGTCAGTAATTTGCCTCAAGTGTGCACACTTTTACATTGAAGGTTAATTTGGCCAGGGGGGACAGAAACAAAAGTACCGAACGGTTCTGGTTCAGTCCAAAACATTTGGCGCCCAAAAGTGGGACTCGAGATTGGCCCATAAGGAAGCCGAACTAAGAGGACACTGAAAGAGGACCAAAATACGGGCGGACCGGAGCCTGATCAACTCTGGAGAAAACGGGAAGACATTTTCCTTAATAATTTGTCTGCTGTTTGATCCGCATCCGTATTTGGTTAATTTCTGTCTCCGTATCGGCTTCCCGTGGTCCACAAAGACAGGTATATATCTTGTCTCGAGCCTATTTATATAGTACGAACCTGTTTCCCACCCGCCTGTATTTGGAGTGTTTTGTTTTGTTGATCGATCTTGTGTTTTGTGGCGGCTGTTGGGAATAAGGGATTGATTATATAGTCACGGATGAAATTAGTTGACGTGGTTAAACTTCTCCTGAGGATCTGAATCACACTGAAGAAAGAGTTGCTGCAATCAAGGGCATCCCTTTGCCTCAAGGTCAAGCAATCCCTTTATGATGCCCTGCAATCTGACCCTTTCCTGCTTTCTCCAGAAGCTGTGGACAATTTTGAAACTCAGAAGGAGATCCTCTCAGCAGCCTCTGCTTTGGGACTAAAAGACTTTCAAACTGTTTTTCTCAGAGAGGCAAGGACATGCCACAGGAGTTTTGGCTCAGGCCCATGATAACAGACTGAGGGTATCATTCCTGTCAACTGGACTCAATGGCCAGGGAGGGACCCTCCTGCCTTAAAGCCGTCTGTGCAGCCCAATGCCCCTCATGACATAACTGCCATACTGAACCAAGTACAGCCCAAACACCTGTCCTCAGCAAGACAACTCAGACTTCAGTGTGCCTTGCTTCTCCCCGATAACATCACCATCCTCCGATGTGATACCCTTAACCCATCCACTCTCCTTCCTCTTCTCGAGGGGGGAACCTCTTTGGAAAATGATTCTCATCTCACCGCTCATGACTGCTTTGAAGTGATGAAGATGGACACAACACACTTACCGACAGTCAGTGAAACAGCATGCAAATTGGCAGAAGGAAATTTTGGGATCATCCGGAAAACCAGAGGGTTATTGACAGCAGCAGGAACACCTGTAATACACAGTGCAGCTATCAAGGACTTAATGGATGCCCTACTCCGCTGGGAAACAAGCTGCAGATCGAACGCGAGAAGTGGTCAGCAGAGTGAATGCACCTATCCTGGATGACCCAATAGACACCCCTGAAGAGACTGTACAAACCACTATGATTCTACAAAACCTTCCTGTAAACAGGACTCACCTCAAGGAGCAACAAGAGACAGCTGACAAAGAAGAAAAAGAAGTGTGGATCAAAAAAGGAGCCACAGAAGTTGAAGGAATCACGGAATTAAACAAGAGACTGTGTCTGCCACGTAGGCCGGAAGCCTATCCCGTTACCAACATGACGGCGAAGACCACAGCTAAAAGACTTTTAACAGAAATAGTGTGCAGATATGGTGTCTCAGAGGTTATAGAGAGTGATCAGGGGCCGGCTTTCACGGCCTCAGTAACCAAGGAGATATGGACAGCCTTAGGGGTCACACTAGCTTTCCACACCCCATACCATCCTCAGAGTAGTGGGAAGGTGGAAAGACTGAATGGCACAATAAAGTCTAGAATGCTGAAAATGTCTCAGGAAACGGGAATGAGTTGGCCAGACAACCTACCCATTGCCTTTGCCATTGCCTTGTTCAGTGTTAGGTACACTCCAAGGGGAAATCATCGTTTGTCATCCTATGGGATATTGTTTGGTTCAGTCCTCAGTCTAGGTTGTTATTTCCCACAACAGTTTCAGCTCTAATCTGATGTATTAACTGTGTATGTGACTGTTTTATCTCGAGAATTAACCCGTATCCATTCGGAAGTGTTTTCTTCCATTCCAGATCCTGAGCTGGATACAGGATCGCACAAGCTGGTTCCTGGTGACTGGGTCATGGTAAAGAAGTTTGTGAGGAAACACACCCTTGAACCCAGATATGATGGTCCTTTCCAAGTCCTTCTGACAACTACCACATCAGTAAAAGTGGCCGGAAGGAACTCGTGGATACACGCCTCTCACCGTAAGTCCTGTGCCCGAGGAAGAGGCTGAGGAGACCAAGCCATGATCCTGTTTATCCTTTATATTGTGATTGTTGTTCAGGGACATGAAGTAGCCATCCAACAAAAAGATGGCATAACCCAATTCTGGTATAATTCATCCAACACACATGTTGCCACTTTCATATCCCCTTATAGTAAGAAACTTCTAGGTACTGATTACAGTGTCCGGTCCAATGAAAGAGCAGTAGGTCCCATGACTGTGTATGTATGTGTCACTGACACATATTGAAGTCACTCATTGATAGAATGACAATCAACAAGCACACAGATCAATACTTCACCAAAGGTTATTGTGAGTCTTATGCCCCGTACACGCGGTCGGACATTGATCGGACATTCCGACAACAAAATCCTAGGATTTTTTCCGACGGATGTTGGCTCAAACTTGTTTTGCCTACACACGGTCGCACAAAGTTGTCGGAATTTCCGATCGCCAAGAACGCGGTGACGTCAAGCACGTACGACGAGACTAGAAAAGGCCGGTTCAGAACCAAGCGCGGCACCCTTTGGGCTCCTTTTGCTAATCTCGTGTTAGTAAAAGTTTGGTGAGAGACGATTCGCGCTTTTTCAGACTCGTGGCTTTCAGATCGTTTTCTGCCGTTCAGTTTGTGCTTGTGGGTTTGTATCTGCTCTTCAGTGCGTGCAGTCAGTTCGTATCGGAGTTTTCTGTGCGATCTTGTCCGCTCGTTGCTGTTTTTCAGGTCGCTCTTCACAGGCCTTGCTGTTCTTCAGTGCGTTCTGTTACTTCGTTCTGAGCAGCCGACCGTTTTCTAGCCATGTTTCGTATGCGTACTCCTCGTACAGTTCGTGCTGTGCGGGGGCTTGGTGTTGGGGTCCTGACCTTGACACAAGTCCAGTCCATGAACAGGGTGGGGAGGAGTTCATGGACCAAGAATTGGTTGCTTCAGCGTGACCAGTTCTGTCATATGCCTTTGCTCCGTGAGATCCGTGAGAATAATCCTGATGATTTCAGGAACTTTCTCAGGTTGACGGACCCCGTGTTTCACCGTTTGTTGGCTTCGCTGACCCTCTATATCAGCAGGCAGGATACCTGCATGAGGCAAGCCATCACTCCGGAGCAGAGGCTGGTCGCTACCTTGCGGTATTTGGCCACAGGGAGAAGCCTGCAGGACCTCAAGTTCTCGACAGGCATCTCCCCCCAGGCTCTTCTTTGTGGACATTTACTGCTTGTGTTTGTTTTAGCTGACCCTGACAGAAATGTGTGGAGTCCAGAAAATGGCGTGATTGTGTAACCTTATACAAAGCACTGTTGGCTGTTATTTACTAAATGCAAAGACACTTTTCACTACAAGTGCACTTGCAACTGCCCTGAAACTGCACTTGTAGTGCAAAGTGGATTTGCCCTTAGGAAATTACCCCCATTTTCTCATCAAACAACAATTACATGACCCCAAAAGTGTTGTAGCGTTGAGACAATAATCCACACATTCTTGATGAACAATCTTTTTAATACCAGCACAATCACATGTGCATTTACCAAAGGTTTTTCTGACAAACCAACATGTTTATTGTATAACATATTTTGTGGTGTCATTATCCAAAATCAAAATGTGCATTTTATAGAAAACAGGCCTGTGTAAAACCAACAAGAAAAGACACAAATCTTGATCTTACAAAGTTCACATTTGGTAGAACTGGAAGGCAATATCAGACATGAGTATTTAGGAACTGTGTTTGATATTGCGTTCAGATGGGGGGAAATCACCCCTGGAAAAGCCAAATTTGGAAGATGCACACAAATTTCACAATGTCAACATGTGCTATCTGCCATCACGGGGGATCAAGGGACGTGTTTTGGGGGAGAAAGCCCTTCCTCACCGCTACTTTATTATTGAGGAAGGGGTTGCACCCCCAAAACGCGTCCATTGATCTCCCGTGATGGCAGATAGCACATGTTGACACACTGTGTGCATCCTCCAAATTTGGCTTTTGGAAAAATCACAAAAACATTTCGCACATTGTAGCAGACAAAAGAAGAAAGTGATTTGGAGGGGCTTTAAACTCGCCCCAAAACATCAATGATGTTTTTATATTTTGAAATAACATCATTGATGTTTTGCTTGATGTTTTCCAATTGTAAATTACACCCCATGATCTCCCCGATCAGGATCTGGGCACTTTCGGATGTGAAAGGATCTTCATCCACAACCTCACGATCACCTAAAAAGAAAGGAAACCCAAAATAAATTAGGTCAAAAAAAAAATGCCGCCATCCATCTCTTATCTGAGCCTGTGGTTGCAGACACTCACCTGTTGTGGTGACTAGTTCCACCACGTCTTCTTCCTCCTGCTCAGTTTGTGTTGGGGGGATTTCCCCTTCTTCCAGAGGGGGGGGGGCTCTGGTCTCCTCGGATGAGGGGTGTCCTCCGAGTCTTTTCTCCCCTATGTAAAACAAAAATGGTATAATTAGCACACAGATATTTGATGGCAGAACTCTAAAGATGAAACATTGCTTGGAAGTGGGGTACAATGATCTATTTTAGCAGAGTTCCAAGATGTAGCTTTTTTAGTGTCCTTTGTCAATCTGCAATACTTTACCTGTTTGGTACAAGCTTCACAGATGGAGACCCCCCTATAGTATACACTGGAGCACCTGTGTGGCCCCCCTAATAAAAATGGTGTTCTTGTGTCCCACACTAGTGCTCCAGTGTCCAGATGTGAAAACAGCTGCTCAGTGTCCTCTCCTTACACACAATCTAGTTTGCATTTCATTCTAGTAACAAAGCCATCTACACAACCCAATTCTTTGAAGACAAGTATAGGGCCTCAAAATGGTGGCCAAATGCATATGGGCTAAACAATGGTGTTTTATAGTCCGAAAAAAAAATGTGTGATCCGAACGAATAATGTGCCCATGAACATGAAAGTTGCCATTTTAAACTGTACAACAGTTCCTAAAAGCACATGGAGCAGCACGAACGTAATAAACACAAGAACAATAGGAACACAGCACAACTACTTACTTTTTTGCAGCACTCTCCGGATCTTTCTGTACTGCTCATGTTCTCGTAATTTCAGGTCCGACCACCGCTTCCTGAGCTGATCTTTCGATCGTCGTACCCCGAATTTCCGGTGCAGACTCCTGACCACTTTCGCCATGATCTTGGCCTTTCGGACATTGTGGTTGGGGTAAGGCCCATACTTTCCATCATAGTCGGCCTTCTTCAGGATGTCCACCATTTCCAACATCTCCCCAAAGGACATATTTGAGTCCTTTAATCTCCTTCTGGATCGGGACGTTTCAGGCTCCAGCCTTTCCTCCTCCTCCTCCTCCTCGTTGCTGTAAATAGCACTATCCTGCTGTCTCTCCGCCATGTGCTCTTTCTCCACTGCGCCGAACGAAAAGGGGCAGGGAATAGAATAGAAAGAACGTCAGGGGCGGGCGGAGTTATACGCATGCGCAGTGTGTATAAATCGTAACGCGCGCGTCTTACGTACGATCTGTGAGCGGAGGAAGGAGCATCGGAGACGCCGATCGTGCTAACGAAGGTAGGATCTAAACTTGGGCCTATACTGCTTCGAAATGGAAGCCTATATTGTAACAAGATTAGGGGAGTTTGGCCTGACATTAGGGTTTGTCTTGTGTTGTGTCTTGCAGAGAAAATGGATGGCTTCAATGACCACAACTTCCTCCCCCTGTTCATAGACAAGTACAGGGAGCTGTCCTGTCTGTGGCAAGTGAGACACCCCCACTATAACCACAAACAGAAGAGGCAGGCAGTGCTGGAGAAACTGCTGGAGTTGGTGAAGCCGGTGGTCCCCACAGCAACCATCCCTTATTTAAAAGCTAAAATTGGTGGCCTGAGGAGCACATATCTTAAGGAGCGCAAGAAGGTCACAGATTCCCAGAGGTCCGGAGCTGCAGCAGATGACGTTTATGTCCCCAGGCTGTGGTACTATGAGAGACTGCGATTTCTGTCAGACCACACTGAAGTCAGGGAATCACTCTCTACTCTTCCTTCCACTCTTCCTTCCACCCCAGCTGAGGCTTCCGATGTCCAACCTGGGCCTTCCAGCCAGGAAGAATTGGAGGAGCCCAGCTGGAGTCAGGTATAGCATTCTTCTACAGATTTCTGGTCAATAAAGAAATGATGTTTACTAGATGTTATTATTGATCATTAATTGCTGCTTGAAAGTGTTTTACATATCAATAGACAGTAGTGGGCACCCAAAATTGGGACAAGAATGAAAAATGCTGGGCTCAGAAGAATAGTCTGTTATATTTGTTAACATTCAATTTGCAGCAGTCAGGAGGTGAAAATTGTGTGTAATTGATGAAAACAATACTAAAACTATGTCCCTTTTTCATACACAGGAAGACCTCAGCCAGGAGGAGGCTGTGGAATGTGGCAGTCAGGAGGAGGCGGGGATTAGTGTCAGCCAGGAGGAGGCGGGGCTAAGTGGCAGCCAAGAGAAGCCTGGGACAAGTCGCAGCCTGACTGAGTCTCAGGTCCCTCCCCTCCGCCTGCCATATAAAAGGGCCAGGAAGGCCACTCCCAGTCCTGTGCAGGATTCAGCATACAGGCTGATCCAGGAGGCTTCGGCGTCCCTCAGAGCCTTCCCCAGTCCTGCAGAGGCCTTTGCCTGCATGGCTGCCACCAAATTGCAGGGCATGCAGGAGGGTCAACGCAAGATCTCTGAGGACCTGATTTATAAAGTCCTACGTAAGGGGGAGAGTGGGGAACTGACACCCAAGACGGATGTCATGGAGAGGGACGATCCTCCTCCTCCTCCTCCTCCTGCTGCCACAACTCCACCACCACAGCCAAAGGCTGGAAGGAAGCGTGGAAGGAAGACCTGAGAGTGATTGCCCTGTGTTCAGTCTGGTCTGACAGAAGCTGCAGTCTCTCGTATGACCACAGCCTGGGGACACAGATGTCATCTGCTGCTTTCCGGATCTCTGGGACTTCTGGACCAGACTGCACTCCCTTAGATATGGACTCCTCAGGCCACCAATTTTGCTTTTAAATAATTGATGTGTGCCCTGGGGGTCCAAGGCTTCGCCCACTTCTGCAGTTTCTCCAGCGTTGCCTCCCTCTTTGTTTATAGTTGTGACCCCTTAATAAAATATTTTTAGGTAAATTCTACTCTCCTGTGTGTGTTTTCATCCAAAAAGGACAGTTTGTTGGTGACGATTCAGGTACATTTCTAAAGTACAATGTGAAATTAACAAGGGACAACAACACCAAACAATCTCCTACAGATTAAATAGAACAACATATCAATGGTGTTGTGGGAACTTGTCACAAAAAACACACAAACATTTTCGGGAGTACAAATCAAAATCACCAACAAAAAAAAATAAATAAAAAGAGAAACACAAAAAAAGATTCTACATTAAAGTAAAAAAAAAAAAATAAAAAATATGTTGTCAGATGTGAGAAATCAAAATATATTGAGGGAATCCCGATAAATAGTAACGAAAAAAGTTTGTGAGAAGTGTGTGTGAATATGAGCATCAAAACGACTTAATTCTTGTCACATTATAAAGAAGAAGAGAGTGCGCTGTATTAAACCATTTTTTACATTGCAGCGTGACGAAAGTGCTTTATCCATTACGAACGCTAAGTTTACCAGAACGAGCTGTCCCGTGTCGGAATTTCTTCTGAGCATGCGTGGCACTTTGTGCGTCGGAACAGGCCACACACGGTCGGAATTGACGCGATCGGATTTTGTTGTCGGAAAATTTTATCTCCTGCTGTCCAACTTTGTGTGTCGGAAAATCCGATGGAAAATGTCCGATGGAGCCCACACACGGTCGGAATTTCCGACAACACGCACCGATCGGACATTTTCCATCGGAAAATCCGACCGTGTGTACGGGGCATTACAGTGAGGTGTCTGCAGATGTAGCGCAAAATCAAGTTCAGTCCTTAGGGGACGTGTACTGGATCTGTGGAGACATGAAAATTAGAAGTAGAATGACAGGACAGTGAACAGGAGACTGTGCAATGGCTAAAACCATAATGCCCCTGCATATTCTCCCAGAGAACCCAGAGCCAGAAGCAAGCGATGTACCTAAACCCAACAGAAGATGCAGGAGTGCCCCAGCAGGAGGTTTTGACCCCCACTTATACATAGATGCCATAGGGGTCCCAAGGGGGGTCCCGGATGAGTTCAAAGCAAGAGACCAAGTAGCAGCGGGTTTTGAGTCACTGATTCCCATTATCACTGTAAATAAAAATGTAGACTGGATAAACTACATCTACTATAACCAACAAAGATTTGTTAACTACACCAGAGATGCACTCCAAGGTTTAGCCGAACAGTTAGAAGCAACTTCGAACCCGACTTTCCAAAACCATATGGTCTTAGACATGCTCCTAGCTGAAAAGGGGGGTGTATGTAAGATGATCCCCGAGACAAGTACATGCTGTACCTACATCCCAGACAATACCAGCCCAAATGGTAAAGTGACTTTAGCCATCCAGAAACTAGAGGACCTGTCCAAAGAATTAAAACAGAATTCAGGGCTCACCAACCCCTGGGATCAGTACTTTACATGGATAAAGGGAGGTTGGCAGGGATTGTTGACCCAGATAGGAATAGCTATCCTGGTAATGGCTGCCATAATCTGCTGTGTTCTCCCCTGTATTAGGAAGTGTGTAGAAAAAGCTGTAAAGAACATAGCACATATCATGAGGGACTCCATTTTAATTCTAAGACACCATCTTATGTTTTACAGGAAAATTGAAAAAACTCAAATATGAGTTTCAACTGAAATACACATCATGTTTAAGCTGTAATCTATAGAAATGTCTAACTCAGGGTTACATATAAATTTAAATATAGCTAGAATGTGGAGTTTGTCCTAGCTTATGTTTGTTCTAGATAAGATAAATACTTCCCTCAACATCTATTTAAGAATACATATATACTTATAGTGAAAGTGATGCAAGATTTTGTCTTATAGCACCAGCTAATAGGTAAATATTAACTGAACCTATTTTCATTTCAATGACATGTATAAGTTTAGTAAAACTCCTCCCATCCTCTCAACTGCATAAATACTGTAATCCAATCCAGGAGAAACGTGTAAGGATTTTGTAGCCAGAATTTGTGGTACTAATTATGAATTCATAGTCCCATGGGTTTCAAATTTAGCGGGATGGACCGAAGCCATACACAGTGTAGACCCCTTTCCCCGGGATGGCTCTAATGATGAATTTCACATAGATATGATAAAAGGATTGTGTTTAGGAGATAAGAGAGCTTTCCCTTGGTACCCCGGGGATCCTCAATGGGATATGGATTATATGGAAAAGGGAGGAGAGAACTGGTTAAAATACGCCCCATATTGGTTTCAGAGGGATAATAAGAAACAGAAAAAGCCCATCAAATGTTTAAGTAAGGAAGATTATGGCCAGAAACATAGAGAAGAAGCCGATAAAAAGAGATTTGTCCCTGACCCAATAGCCCCACCCCTGCCAATAGTCAGTCATCCTCCACCCGCATATGTACATGTCTATTCGAGTTTAAGAAAGGAAGATATTCATCTTCTGGCTGGACATTATGCAACCAGACAACGGCAGGTCCCCCCCGCTCCACAACCACAACATCAGATCCCTCCCGCTCCACAACAAGATAGACAGCACCCACAGAGGGCCCGAGTCGAGGTAGGTGAACCAGAAGATCAGGGAGCTATAGGAGGGGTAGTTTCACCACCTGGTCAAGAGCAGGAGGAAGAAGACGTTAAAGGGGATAAAATACTTAGTCCCCCTAAAACAAAGAGTGGAACTGTATATAGTAACACTAACCTTCAAGCACCTTTCATAACCATTGGAAATGAATTATTAAAAAAAAGTAATAGACATTGAGGACTTTGACAGGATAGTAAAACATTGCCCCAAACCCACCGCCTCTGCAGGAGGCACTTTAACTTACTTAAAAAAGGCCTGTAAGGGTAGAAATTACACACAGGAAGACATGCATCTTATCATTGATGGTATCATAGGACACACCAGTTCCTGGAGCTGGGCAAATGTTCCAAGCATAAACACTATTGACACTGGAAACGCGGGAGCATATGGGTTAAACACAGTACCAGGTAGGAACACCATGTGGACAGAATTAGAGACTGAAATGATGAGAGTATTTAAAAATAAAAGTTCCCTCCCTACTGCCATAGCATGCAAACAAAAGTCAGGAGAGACTGTAGTTGATTTCTGGAAAAGGTTTCATGAAAATTGGACAATAGAAGCTAGATTAGCTACAAATACTGATGTGGGAGCTTTGTTTATTCAAACTTATATGAATAATCTAAAACCCCAGTTCGCCTTGGTGGTGAAACAGATGATATCTGAATGGACCACACAGACGATTGACCAATTTCAGGAAACTTTAATACAGAAAGAAGCAGCAGGGTGTTTCGATGTAATAAAAGAGAAAGCAGTGAGTACCCTTTATCAGGGTGGAGTGCGAACTCAGCCTCCCCAAGATAATGGTGGACAATGGGGCAGTGGAAACAGAGGCAGAGGAAGAACAAAAGGGAGAGGGCATGGTTTTTCCAGACCACCCCAGCAGTCCCGCACATGTTGTTTTAACTGTGGACAACAGGGTCACTGGAGAAATTAATGTCCTTATGAATGGAATAACCCAAATACTCAAGATCAAATGCATACACAGGGACCCCAATCTAGCCAACCGAATCAAGTTGCCCCAAAGCAACAGGGTCCCCGATTCCCTATACAGTGGAATCAACAGCAACTGAAATGAAGCTGCCCGGAAGGTAGTATCCCAGCATTTCCTTTGATCTCAGACTCTTACAATGAACAACCAATTGTGACCCTATATATCAAAAATAGGCCTGTTCCATTTTTAACTGATTCAGGGGCAACTCGGAGCACCCTCAGTGAGGACTACTACAGAGGTGAGACTAAAATTGCTGAACCTCCTATGGGAATTAATGGGATACTTACCAAAACATACAAAACACCACCTTTACCAGTAAGTGATGATGAAAGGGGAGGTGCAACAGTCTTGCATCATTGTTTCAGGATTATACCAAATTGTCCTGTGAATCTTTTGGGTAGAGATTTGATGGGAAGATTGGGTATAACACTGAAAATGACTACTGAAGGAGGGGTCTTCGTACACTCCAAGGTAATACCAATATATTACACTGAGGATAGTGATCTCCCTCCACCAGATGATCCGGTATGGTCTAAGAGCTCCTTGGATGTAGGTCTTATTTCTTGTACCCCATACAAGGCAGCTTTAAAATCATGGGCACAGCCGGTTTATCACAAACAATACCCCATTTCAAAAGAAAAAGAGGAAGGAGTGGCCCCAATGGTGGAAAGGTTCCTGCAGCAAGGAATTCTTAAAGAGACACTGTCACCCTACAACACCCCCATTAACCCAGTAATGAAGCCGGACGGCTCTTACAGGTTTGTACAAGACCTCAGAGCTATAAACAACCTAGTGATACCCATCGCTCCCATAGTGCCTGACGTGCCATCACTCCTAACCTCCATAATATCCGATGCAGAGTATTTTTCGGTCATTGATCTTTGTAATGCATTTTTTTCAGTTTCTGTTGACGAAGAGACACAGCCTATCTTTGCATTCAATTTCAGAAATCACCAGATGACGTGGTGTAGACTACTTCAGGGTTATGTAATTTCTATCAATCGTCTCGTCCTGTAAGAACATATGGAGGCAACGCTCGTTCTGGGCAAGCGGGTGTCCTGCGATCTTGTTTATAAACTGCTCCAAGCCTTGTCGTCGCTCTTCAATGAACGAATCTTCAAAAATGCCTTCATCTTGATGGACTTGTGTCTTTTTTCAACCTCACCTACTATGTAACTATGTAACTATGTAGACTCCCCTGTAGTATACACAGTGGCCCTCCAAGCAACCCTGCGGTCTTGGACACCCCGCCATGGTTCCGTCCTACTTCAATATGTTGATGATTTGTTGTTGTGTAGTCCAAGCCAGAAAGCATGTAAAAATGATGGTTTAGATCTGTTACATTGGTTAGCAGACAATGGTCACAAGGTTTCTAAGAAAAAGCTACAATGGTGTCAGGAAACTGTTGAATACCTTGGTTTTGTACTCACCAAAGGAGAAAGGAAAATCAGTCACAAGAGAGCTGCGGCTCTCGTGGGTCTGCCCTGCCCACTTACTAAGAAGGACATGCTATCCTTTCTTGGAATGATTGGTTACTGCAGTCAATGGATACCTGATTGTTCCTACTATGATAATCTCCTGAGGCAAGCCACAGGTACTGACATGTCAGATTGTGTGAAATGGAATGATGAAATGTACAATGCTTGTCACAAGTCTGTTAGAAGCTATACAATTACCAAGGTCCATAGCTATACTACACTGTAGGGCACATACAGGGCAACAGGATGACATAGCCAAAGGCAACGCCTTAGCTGACAAAGCAGCAAGAGAAGCAGCATCCACACAGCCTGCAAACATACAAATGCCATTACTCTCACCAGAAATTCCTCTTTTGGATCAAACATTGCGTGATCTCCAAGCATATGCCACAGACCAAGTCATCCAGCAATGGAACTCAATAGGTGTGCAGACAAACCCAGAAACTGACCTTGTCTGCCAAGAGGGGAGACCATGTATCCCTGTAGCCAGTGCACCCATTTTTATTTCACAATACCATGGGATAGGTCACAGAGGGTGGAAAGTCACATGTGAACTTTTGGATAAGGATTTTTACATTCCAGGTCTTCCCTCTCTCATTAAGGCATATGTTTCCAGATGCATCACATGCATTCGGAATAACCCTAGCAACCCTCACAAAGCAAAACATGAACATCTGATATATCCATCTACACCATTCACTCATCTGCAGATAGATTTTACACACATGCCCAAACTAGGTAAAAGACAGGAATATTTGCTAATAATAGTGGACATGTTCTCAAGATGGATAGAACTGTTTGTAACTACAAAGGAAGATGCACAAACAGTAGTGAGGATTCTGATACAAGAAATCATCCCAAGGTGGGGTTGCCCACTACAGATCAACTCTGACAATGGTCCTGCATTTGTGGCCAAAGTTTGTCAAGACCTGGTAAAAACACTGAAAATAGAATGGAAGTTTCATATTCCTTAACACCCCCAGAGTTCAGGTATAGTGGAAAGGATGAACAGAACCATTAAAGATAAGATCAGGAAGGCCACTGGAGGTACGTATGCAAATTGGAAGAAGGTCCTACCAGCTGTACTAGCCGAGGTAAGAATGACACCCTCTAAAAAGACAGGATACTCTCCTTTTGAAGTCTTAATGGGTAGGCCATTCCCCACCCCATGGGCCAGACAGCCACTTATGTTAGAAAGAGGGGACCTAGATCTTATTCAGGAAGAATATGTAAAAAAACTTATTGAAACTTTGGATAAAGTTGAAAGGAATGTTGCTCGCACCTCTCCTTCTTCTTCACAGGAACCTACACACCCTTTCCAGGTGGGTGACACCGTGGTGGTCCAGAGATTGAACCGCACCAAGAAACAAGAGTATCCCTTCGGACCCCCAACCACAGTGATCGCAGTCACCCGCACAGCTATTTTGGTAGAAGGACAACAGGCCTGGATTCATGCAAGTCGCGTAAAGAAGGTCAACCAGGACCCTAAGAAGCAAGGCAAAGATAAAGCACAGAGAGGTGAAGCAGGTGAAATAAATCCTCGAACACTGAGTGAAGCAGGTGGTCAAGACTCTGAACAAGATGACGTCGCTTATTTCACCACGGACTTCTGGGAAGGCCTTGTGCCTCCTATGCTAGGCTGCCCTGATTGTGTTCCTGCCAACTTGGCTGATAACTAACTGTATTTATCATTCTGAAGATTTGGGACTCATAAAGGGTATTTGTGGGGCCTCTAACACTCTACAACAGAATAATACACATGACAGACACAAGAGAAATGAAAACTCAGAAAGTTTTACAGATAAAATGTTATTGTTGAAGTTTAAATATAGCTACGCCCAGAAATCTGGATTTGAAAAATGTTGGATATGTAGTAAGCTCCATCCTAGCATTGCTATAATCCCCTTAATGGCAGTACCTCTAAACTTCACCCCACTTCTTAATAGCACACCTCCTGTCGTCCTCACAGAAGTCATAAGAACACTTTCAAATAATACCCTTACTTTCCAAATTACTGGTAGAAGTCATTCCCCAGACTGGTGTTTTAGGTTGGGAAACTCCACAAACGGAGCTGAAGTTTGCCAACAAGCTAATATTAACTTTTCAATGACTTCAATTGAAAGCCCTTTCTTTCATACTTCAGAACCTGCCCTAAACACCACTCTAATAAATTTTCTTAACACCAGTTCCACTTCCACAGTAGGACAATTATTGTCGAGTTTAACTTTTTCCAGTTTTTCTGATGAAATGATGATAATATTCAACAAACCATCCCTAGCTCTAGGAAACAGTATTTATATTTGTTGTGGAAAAATCTGTCACCCTTGGATCCCCACTGAACCCCAAGGATGGTGTTATCTTGCATCCCTAGTCCCCATCATGGGCGTAGTAGGAGATAGCAAGGGAAGACACCTCCTTGAAGCTAGCATGCATCCTAGGTACCCCCTCAAACACCGCAATAAAAGGGAGTTATTTCTTGAAAAAGATATGGCATGGGCTTGGTTCCCCTCATGGACTGGGTGGGGAATAGACTTAATGAAAAGATTGAATAATTACACTGGAATCATTGATGAAATAATGGAAAATAATTCTGATGATATTACTAAATTAAATATAGAAACAAGGGCAATTAGAAAACAATTAGAACTACACGAGTTAGCCATAGAAAGCATGAGTGCTGCTTTAACTGGGTTATGTGAAAACACAGAAGATTATGAGTGTTGTACCTGGTTTCATAACACAAGTATTGAGGTATTGGGGTACCAGATTATTATGATATAATTGCACAACACCGGAAAGAAGTAAGCAAATTACAAGATGAAGCTAGAAACATTGCTAAGACATGGGATCCTTTTGCAAACCTAAGTTCTGGGATAGGAATATTGGCATGGATAAAAAGTGCTGCCATAACTATAATTATGATTATTCTTTTTATTTTGTTCCTATATGCCTGTTATAAGCTTATAATGTGCATAATTGTTAAGGCATCCCGAACCTCTGATCCTGCTGCTGCAAATAGAATTTATCTCAGTATGTATTATGATAGAAGAAAAATTACATAACTGTGAAAGGTAGTGAGCCATATAATAATGTCTCAAAGAGGGTATTGTAAAGAACATAGCACATATCATGAGGGACTCCATTTTAATTCTAAGACACCATCTTATGTTTTACAGGAAAATTGAAAAAACTCAAATATGAGTTTCAACTGAAATACACATCATGTTTAAGCTGTAATCTATAGAAATGTCTAACTCAGGGTTACATATAAATTTAAATATAGCTAGAATGTGGAGTTTGTCCTAGCTTATGTTTGTTCTAGATAAGATAAATACTTCCCTCAACATCTGTTTAAGAATACATATATACTCTTATAGTGAAAGTGATGTAAGATTTTGTTTTATAACACCAGCTAATAGGTAAATATTAACTGAACCTATTTTCATTTCAATGACATGTATAAGTTTAGTAAAAATCCTCCCATCCTCTCAACTGCATAAATACTGTAATTTCGTGCATTGCAAATTAGATATCTAAGTGGCCAAGCAAACCTGTCTCCTGTGTCACTTTATTGATATCTCCAGGCCTGGGGGTCTACGGAGGTCTTCCTGCATTACCTGAACCTACCTGGGTGGTCTTAGAAGCCGAAATACCCTACAAAAGCTGTCTATCAAACTACCCCTATGTTCATGAACCAAGAGATATCAGATGATGATGACGATGTCTATGTAAGGCTTGATGAAAATTATGATGATAATTATGTGTTACACTCCATTACAGTCACCCTCCCCCGAGATGCAACACCGTAGGGCTATAGGGACATATAGCATTTGGCCGCACTCCCCCAGCTGTATCGAGGGGGGTAGTGAACTAGTCGCTGCCCTTTCTCTACATACAGCCTGTCACAGACCTAGCCGGGACAGAGGCTGTTGGAGAGGACTGTATGCAAGCCTGTTGCCCACCGATTATGGGCCCTAGCATTTGGGGGAATGGTGCTCTCTGTGAGCTGTATGCCTGGGGACCCTGGGGTTGGTGTTACTTTGGATTCAGCTCCATGTCCCCCCAAAACACACAGACTCTGGAACCTGTTATATGCCATATTAGAATGATAAGACTGAATTATACTGTTGGGACACATCCTGTGAGGAGATGCTAATGTCATCATCTCCACTCACCTGTCTGATGTCAGCTATAATGGGTTTAATGTAAATAAGTTTAGTCTAGGTTCTAAAGGTATTCAACTCATTGTTGTTTGTTCTAATTAACCCTGTGTTGATGTTTATGGTAATGTGTGTTAATTGAATGAGCTGATCACATTGTCCTCTATACAATGTAGGAGAAGGGACGACTCCTATTGGAGCTCATGTTAATTAGGTTAATTAGGTTATGTTTGTATTGTTATTTGTAATTAGCTCCAGCTATTGTGTTGATATTCCTGTGTGAAGCTTGGTGACCACAAGTCTGGGCGAAAGGTCATGTCTCAGTCACCTAGGCTGTATAAAGGATGAGATAATTAGCTCATTATTATTATTATTATTATTCAGGATTTATATAGCGCCAACAGTTTACGCAGCGCTTTACAATATAAAAGGGAGACAATACAGTTATAATATAATACAATACAATACAATAGGATTAAGAGGGCCCTGCTCAGAAGAGCTTACAATCTAATAGGGTGGGGCAGGTGGTACAAAAGGTTGTAACTGTGGGGAATGAGCTGGTGGAAGTGGTAGGAGATTAGTTGGAGACGTGATAGGCTTTCCTGAAGAGATGAGTTTTCAGGGATTGCCTGAAGGTAGCAAGAGTAGGGGATAGCCGGATAGATGGAGGTAGCGAGTTCCAGAGGATGGGAGAGGCTCTGGAGAAATCCTGGAGACGAGCATGGGAGGAGGAGATGAGAGAGCTTGAAAGCAGGAGGTCTTGAGAAGAGCGGAGAGGACGATTTGGGTGATATTTGGAGACAAGATTAGTGATGTAGCTTGGGGCAGAGTTGTGAATGGCTTTGTATGTTGTGGTTAGAATTTTGAATTTAATTCGCTGGGTGATTGGGAGCCAGTGTAGGGATTGAAGTAGAGGGTTGGCAGACACTGAGCGGTTGGTAAGGTGGATAAGTCTGGCAGCAGCATTCATGATAGACTGAAGAGGGGATAGCCTATGGAGCGGTAGGCCAATGAGAAGGGAGTTGCAATAGTCAAGGCGAGAGATAACAAGGGAGTGAATGAGGAGCTTGGTGGTTTCATTTGTTAAAAAAGGGCGAATTTTAGAGATGTTACGGAGGTGAATTCTACAAACTTTTGACAATGATTGGATTTGAGGCTGAAATGACAAGTCGGAGTCTAGGATTACACCTAGTACCCTGGCGTGAGGGGAGGGACTGATGGTTGCATTGTTGATTTTGATGGAAAAGTCATGGAGGGGGGCACGGGCTGGGGGGAATATTAATAGCTCAGTTTTAGAGAGATTTAGTTTAAGGAAGTGGTGCGACATCCATGCTGATATGTCAGTTAGTAAGTTAGTAATGCGAGAGGAGACTGAAGGAGTGAGGTGAGGAGTAGACAGATAGATTTGGGTGTCATCAGCGTATTAGTGGTATTGGAAGCCGTGGGCAGTTATTAGGTGACCAAGGGAGGTGGTGTAGATAGAGAAGAGAAGGGGTCCAAGAACCGAGCCTTGGGGGACCCCCACAGAAAGGGGCAATGGAGAGGAGGAGACAGAGTTGTAGGTGACACTGAAGGAGCGCTGTGATAAATAGCCAGAGAACCAGGATAGAGCAGAATCTCGGAGGCCAAGGGAATGTAGTTTATTGAGAAGGAGCGGGTGGTCAACAGTATCAAAGGCCGCAGAGAGGTCAAGTAGTAGGAGTATGGAGTACTGGCTGTTGGTTTTAGCAGTTAGTAAATCGTTAGTGAGTTTTAGTAAGGTAGTTTCCGTGGAGTGCTGCGAGCGAAAGCCAGACTGTAAGGGGTCAAGAAGGTTATTTTCATTGAGGTAGGAGCTAAGACGGTTGTAGACTAAGCGTTCTAGAAGTTTAGAGGTGAATGGGAGTAATGAGATGGGTCTTAAGTTGTTCAGGTCGGTAGGGTCCAGTGAGGGCTTTTTAAGAATGGGAGTGATCTGTGCATGTTTTAGAGGGGAGGGGAAAATGCCACTAGAAAGGGAGAGATTGAAGATGTGGGTGAGGGAGCATAGGATAGAAGAAGAGGGTGACCGTAGTAGTTGTGAGGGAACAGGATCCAAGGGACAATTGGTTAGGTGGGCATTCGAGAAAATTTTTGTAACCTCTTCCGTAGTAGCCAATTCAAAAGAGGAGAGGGTTGAATGTGCTGCTGGGCAAGGTATGATGGGTGGGGAAGATGTACGCTCATGTTAATTAGGTTAGCTTTGAGTCAGCCTGGTGTATAAATGTGTGTGATATCTCAAATAAAAGACAGTTCTGATGTACTCCAAGACTGGTGTTGTCTAGTTCTTGGGGTTCCTATAGCCAGATCCATTGGACTCGTGTTCCAGAACTTAGGAAGCGGTATACTGACGGAAGCACTCAAGCGGAGTGTGGGACGTTCCATGACATTGGTGGCAAGCAGCGGGAAAGCTTCCTGAAGTCTGGGACATCCAAACCTCCAACTGGATCCAAGATCAGCATAGCAGACTTCAGTCACCCCAGCGGAGATATGGACCTGGCATCAGAATTCCCGGGGCTGCTGCGGATCATCCTTTCAACGTACACCAGGACTGTGTCTGAGGATGAATACCTGGAGCTCAGGCAGCAAATTCGGGTGGAGCTCTGGATTGCAGCCTCCGTCTCGCTGGTATAAAACAGGGCAAGTGCTTTCCAACCCAAGAGCAACGGGCCAGTGACCAACGGGCATTGCGGATGGCATTCCTGGGAGAGCGGCCCCAGGAGCAATGGGTGACTGAGTTGGATAGGTTGGTCCAGCAGGAGATAGAGCTGGACAATCGTTATCGGGCTCTGCAATGGCACGCAGAGGAGGGATATTTAGGGGAGACAACAGAATGCTCTCCAGAGGGATATGACTTTGGCGGCCCTGGATTGCTGTGGGAGAACCTTACAGATCTTTTTATGTTTGGCGATGAAGGGGAACCTGACCTTGAGGACCTGAGAGACTATAGAGTGTCTATGCTCAGTCTTGCAGGGGTCTCAGAGCTCAAACCTGATCTGGACCATTTGCTAAGGAAGGAACAGCATCTGGAAAGGGCATACAGGAAACTGCTAGAACAAGTTCAGCAGCATGCCAGAGAATCGGCAGTGGAAAATCCGGAGATTGCCGTCCCCAAACCTGAAGTGCTGACAACAGGGCAGAGCTCTGCTAACCTCTGCCCAGAAATGATAGCATCTTCTGGGTTCCATGGACAGGAGATGGTGAACCTCTATCCCCAGACATCAGTTGCAGAGACATGGGATTTGATAGACTTTTCTGCTGAGGAAGAACAACCTGATGAGCCTCCAGCAGAAGAGCTGCTATCAGGGCCAAAGTTCACTGTGTTCTGCCCAGCACCAACAGTGGCTTCGGCCTTCTTGAGAGAAGAGGTAGTCGGCCTTTCCCCCACAACACTGACAGGGACATGTGATTTTCTGCCAGCAGCATCTATGGAGTTAAAACAAACTTCTCCAGCTGAAGATCTGGTAACTGAACAGAGGGTCCAAGACCTCTGTCCCACACTTTTACCAATTCCAGAGACTGGGGATTTAATAGACGTTTCTGTAGAGGAGGAACCACCTGGAAAACCCCCAGCAGAAGTGCTGGCAACCGGACAGAGGGTCCAAGACCTCTGCTCCACACCTGCAGCAATTGTGGAGGCTCAGGCTGAGAAGATGGCAATCACTTCCCAGCAGCAGATACAGGGGGAGAAGGGAGAGGAGGTGTGTGTTGTCCCTCCCCAACAGTTGGCCAGGGTGGAGGAAGCGGGCTTTCCTCCCCAGCAAAGATCCGTGTACCTGGGAGACAGTACCATCGACATGTCATGACAGCAGCCAGATGAGGGAATGGAAAAGGAAGCAGCCAGCTCACCTCCCCAATGGCAGCTACACAGTTTGGGAGTGGAGGAAGCCAGCCTCCTGCCCCAACGGTTAGCCGGAGCGGAGGATGCGGAGTCCCCAGCAGAAGTGCTGGCAACAGGGCAGAGTGCTACCAACCTCTGCCCAGCACCGGCAACAACTACAGAGTTCCAGGGAGGCGGGGCAGTCGGCCTCCCTCTTCAACAGTTAGCTGGAACAGATGGTGTGGGGTTTCCAGCAGAAGGGCTGGCAACAGGGCCGAGGACTGCTGGACTCTGCCCTCAACTAACAAAGGATGGATTTCCTGTGAAGGTGGATGGGACTTCAGTCTCCACCTGTATACCCCAGGGATGGTGGGCAGTGGGCCCCGATCCCCAACAGCATGACAGAGTGAGCCCAGACACCCTGTCCTCTCTCCAGCGGCAGAAAGGATTCCAGGGAGAAAGGCCAGTCCAGGCCTCTCCCCAACGGCAGATATGTTCTCTGAGAGAGGCAGAGGTTGGCTGGGTGAGTAATGCTTTGTTTGGAACAATTTATTTGGGGTACTGTGTGGGTACAGGCAGTAGAGGACTGGAGCTGTTTACTAACTTCGGAGTCAACCCGTCTGGGGTCTCCTCCTGTGTTAGTCTCCTGCCGAAAGGGGAGAAATGTCACAGACCTAGCCGGGACAGAGGCTGTTGGAGAGGACTGTATGCAAGCCTGTTGCCCACCGATTATGGGCCCTAGCATTTGGGGGAATGGTGCTCTCTGTGAGCTGTATGCCTGGGGACCCTGGGGTTGGTGTTACTTTGGATTCAGCTCCATGTCCCCCCAAAACACACAGACTCTGGAACCCGTTATATGCCATATTAGAATGATAAGACTGAATTATACTGTTGGGACACATCCTGTGAGGAGATGCTAATGTCATCATCTCCACTCACCTGTCTGATGTCAGCTATAATGGGTTTAATGTAAATAAGTTTAGTCTAGGTTCTAAAGGTATTCAACTCATTGTTGTTTGTTCTACTTAACCCTGTGTTGATGTTTATGGTAATGTGTGTTAATTGAATGAGCTGATCACATTGTCCTCTATACAATGTAGGAGACGGGACGACTCCTATTGGAGCTCATGTTAATTAGGTTAATTAGGTTATGTTTGTATTGTTAATTGTAATTAGCTCCAGCTATTGTGTTGATATTCCTGTGTGAAGCTCGGTGACCACAAGTCTGGGCGAAAGGTCATGTCTCAGTCACCTAGGCTGTATAAAGGATGAGATAATTAGCTCATGTTAATTAGGTTAGCTTTGAGTCAGCCTGGTGTATAAATGTGTGTGATATCTCAAATAAAAGACAGTTCTGATGTACTCCAAGACTGGTGTTGTCTAGTTCTTGGGGTTCCTATAGACAGATCCATTGGACTCGTGTTCCAGAACTTAGGAAGCGGTATACTGACGGAAGCACTCAAGCGGAGTGTGGGACGTTCCGTGACACAGCCTAAAAGAGTTGCAGAGGGGGATGGGCTGGGTGGTGTAGGCCTTTCAGTGTGAGGGACAGTTTTGTGAAATAAGCATTTCAAGGGGGGAACTGTAATGGATGTGATTATGAGTGTTATGGTGAAATGCCTATTTCAAATATACCCATATAGATATAAGTGCTTATCTCTCTCTCTCAGCTATCAGCCTTAACCATATTCCATTAGATGTCTGCCAGCTTACCCCCCCCCCCCCCCCTTCATGTGGAACAGAATTGCAAGAGTTAAGAACAAGTTAAAAGAAGATTGCGCCTGTTTTCAAGAACTGGAAACAAGACACCCTATTTAGCTATGATAGTTTGCTATTCCCTTATATAGATATAACCCAGCTAAAAGCTTATACTTTGTCACAATAATGAATATGTATATCTTGTGGTCTGCATACACTTGTCTTATTTGATATTTGATAACAAAATATCCAGCTCACGGTATATTAGCCGGGGTCCAGGAAGTCCAGGAAGTAATAAAAACAGAAGTATCAATCTACTGAACTCGTGTATGTGTCAGTAATTTGCTTCAAGTGTGCACACTTTTACATTGAAGGTTAATTTGGCCAATGGGACAGAAACAAAAGTACCGAACGGTTCTGGTTCGGTCCAAAACACGTGACACAATCGGGGGACACCAGCGAAAATCGAGTCCGCAGGTCCCGCGGGCACAGTCACGGAGCACACGGCACCCACAGTGCCGCGTCTTAAAGGGGACGTACCTGTACGCCCATTAGCGCAGCCGTGCCATTGTGCCGACGTATATCGTCGTGCGCTGGTCGGTTTTGTCCTCGGCTCCTCCTCCTTCCTGTATACAGACAGGAGGAGGAGCCGAGGAGGAGGAACACTGATGTGCATGATCTGCCACGCTGATCTGAGGTATGTGATTGTTATACTACAGTATGATGAAGAGGACACTTGCAGGGGGTTGGCAAGCTAACAAAGATGAATACTTGCAGTGATATGGGGGGGGGGGGGTAATTGGATATGGAATGTGCTTGGTGGCGCTTTGGGAGGAGAAAGGAATTGTGCTACAAGGGGAAGTTGGATATAAAATCTGACTATCCCTCCTGAAGTCCTCTCTCCTCCCAAAGCGCCCCCAAGCACATACAGTATCATATCACTCACTGCCCCCCCACCAAAGACACGCTAGCTGGTATACAGGGGACAATCATGGCATCTGGGCACCCTGCTAAAGATGCAGGGAAATTGCCCCAGGTGCCCACACTAGTGCCCCCCCCCCCCCGCAAGAAAGTTAGTGGACCCAGGTGACGGAACTTTTTTCTGCACTGGGCTCCAGGACTTAGGGCCAGTTCACACACTGTGCATTCCTGTGCGATTCACATGCATTCCAGGTGCAGCGCCATTTCAGCCCGTTCTTCTGAATGAGCTGAAATTGTGCCAGACCACACCAAGAGTTATAAGGCACACAGGATAGGATCCACTCGTACTACTCTACCATACGATCTGGTGCAGGTAAACGCATTACATTTGTGACCTGCATTTGTGTCATTAAGCTAACATTGACACCGACTGCAGATCACAACTGCAGTGCGTTTGGAATGCGGTGTGGGAAATGCACACCGAACGCTGGTTTCTTGTACTGCATGCTGGTGTGAACTGGCCCTTAGTCCGGATTTGCAGGATTTTGTTCTGATCTCAGGAAGGTCCCACAAAAAGTGGAACATTTGGGAAGTATTGATGTGATGATTGATTTAGAGTAGACAGGGAGAGGATTTGTGTTTGGGGGGAGATTTTGTACTGGGAAGTGGGATTTGGATGGGAAATGTGGAGCGATCTTGTGCTGGCGTGGGGGGATTTGGGGGAAAGAGGATTTGTGCTCGGAAAGATGGGGGGGGGGGGATTTGACCCAGGATTGGGGGGGCCTGTGCTGGATGGGAGGACTTGGAGGAGAGGATTTGTGCTTGAAGTCAGGAGAGGACATTTGCTGGGAAGAGGGATTGGGGGAGATTTGAAAAGGGGGAAGAAGGGTTTGTGCTGTAATGGGGGGGAGGGTCTGTGCTGTAATGGGGGGAAGAAGGGGTTGTGCTGTAATGGGGGGAAGGAGTTGTGCTGTGATGGGGGGTATGGATTTGTACTAGAAGTGGGGAGAGGATTTTTGCTGGGAAGAGGTATTGGGGGGATTTGAAACTTACTGTGATTGTACTAAATCAGCATCTGTTCTTAATTTTTCATAATGAATGTTTAATTTTTGATTGTCTTTTGTACTAACAAAGTGTAAACAAATTTTAGTTATATGGAAATTGCTGCATGAATGGTGATGTACCTCTAGAAAAGTCCCACAGGTATCTTTAGTTTGTTGCACATGCTGTGGATGTTGGTAGATCACCCTATGTACCAGATCACAAATCAATACAGTATATGACTTTTTAGCATTGCTATTAGGATTTTTAGAAGCAATCTAAAGTAGACTTATCAGCCTTCATAAATGGAATAACACATGGCTAATTGGGGGTCATTACATTCATTTGGGGATTTGGCAGACTGGAGCACTGATAAGCAGAAAGTTCTTTAGCTGGTTGCAGCAGATCAATGCTTCATACCAACAATTGGGAAAAGCTGGGAAAAAAACGTTCTCTATATGGCCATTGTAAACATAATATGCTTTTGAGTCTGGCAGTCCCGGAACCTGGAGATGGCCTTTCTATATACAGAGCCCTCAACAATAATTCATAATTCCTGATATGATATTGGTACATTAATAGCAACAAAATATCAGAATATAGTAGAAAATATTGGCCACATGCAAACCACGCACATGACTACTTCTTAGGAAGGTACTACCTATCACATTTATATCATGTCTGGTCTGGATAAAAAAGGTAATTAATGTTGTATGATCAAATATTGGTTATTATATTGTAAAATGTGATCACTAGAAAATAATGATGCTTTTAGGAAAATGGTATCTGGAGGAGGGTCTGCTGACTACCACAAAACATTTTCACACCCCTCAGCCCCTCCTTAGCTTCTTTCATTGGTCATGTTATCTCTACCAATGTACACCTCATGGGCCACAAAAATCTGTTGCCTCTGCATTTTGGGAGCTCTCCTTTTCCATTGAAATGATACATCCCAAGAGATTTATTTTGCGGGCCAATAGTTCTGTTACACTGGATTGGATTTATGCCACATTGAATCAAAGTCTACAGTATGCTCAGAACAGTCTCGTCCACTGGGCAAGTCCCAAAGTGTGAGAAGATGTCCAAACGCCTGACGCATTTCTGAGGAAGAGGAGATATCCCTCAACCACGTCAGCTGTTTTGTCATCTTCTTGCACTTTGGTACTTGCCCAGTGGATGAGACTATTCTGAGCATACTGTGGACTGCTATGTGCCCATTTGATGTAGCCACTTGTGAGTATATATCTATACTTTTTATATTAATAAAGCAATTACTAAAAAAATGCGCTATGTGTGTGCACCCTCTGTCTCTTGTCTTTACAATGCATGAAGGTAAAAAATATTAAGCCTTTAGAACCATTTTAGCTCTTATTCCTAATGCAGTAAGCAAGAACTTAAATAATTCTTTTCATTTTAAAGAGCACTACTATATTTTAGCCTCTGCCATATGTCTGGGGTTACAGTATGTATTACAGATGATTCTTCTAAGTCAGAATTTTTATATCAGAATTTTGTGAATGATGCAGTAGTCACTGAGTCCTGACCCTGGAGTGCTGTCCCTGGTCACAAGCCTGACCTTAAAGCGCACAGGGTGATTAGGGTGTGCCCAGGCACATCCGGCAAACCCAGTGTGCATGCCTATGTGCATGTTTCCGAGATTACTAACTGGCAGAGGTGGGGGACTTGAGTCACATGACTTGACTTAAGTCAGACTTGAGTCACCTGTTTGAGGACTTGCGACTTGCTTGACAAAATTAAATAAATGACTCGACTTGACTTTGACTTGTCACTAATGACTTGCGACTTGACTGTGACTTGGGCTATTTGACTTGCAATGACTTGGCACCAACCTCGGAAAATATTACCCACACACTCCGCCCACCACAGCCTCTGAGCAAATCAGCATTTGTCAAATGCCATTGGAGCTGTTCAGGGTAGCAGTAATGCCCCGTACACACGGTCGGATTTTCTGATGGACAATGTCCGATCGGAGCGTGTTGTCGGAAATTCCGACCGTGTGTGGGTGCCATCGGACATTTTCCATCGGATTTTCCGACACACAAAGTTGGACAGCAGGAGATAAAATTTTCCGACAACAAAATCCGATCGCGTCAATTCCAACCGTGTGTGGCTTGTTCCGACGCACAAAGTGCCACGCATGCTCAGAAGAAATTCCAACACGGGACAGCTCGTTCTGGTAAACTTAGCGTTCGCAATGGATACAGCACTTTCGTCACGCTGCAATGTTAAAAATGGTTTAATACAGCGCACTCTCTTCTTTATAATGTGACAAGAATTAAGTCGTTTTGCTGCTCGTATTCACACACACTTCTCACAAACTTTTATTTGTGTTTTTTTAGTGGGATTTCCTGAATATATTGTTATTAGTTGTCACATCTGACAGTTTGATATTTTTAAATTTTTTTTTATTTTGGATTTTAAGCCTTTTTTTTTATTTAATGTTTGGATTTTTTCCAAGGCTGATCTTTGTTCAATGTTATTTTTATTTTTACTCCAGAATATTTTTGGGTGTGTTTTGTGTTTCAAGTTACCCCAACACCATTGATATATTTTATTATTTAATCTCAAGGAGATTGTTTGTTGTTGGTGTCCCTTGTTCATTTCACATTGTATATTTGAAATGTACCTGAATCCTCACAAAAAAACTGTCCTTTTTGAAGTAAAACACATAGGAGAGTATAATTCAAAACAAAAATCCTTTATTAAGGGATCAGAACCAAACAAAGAGGAAGGCAACACTGGATCAACAAGAGAAATTAGCAAAGCCTGGGACCCCCACGGCAGACATCAATTCTTCAACATCAAAATTGGTGGCCTGAGGAGTCCATATGTAAGGGAGGGCAGTCTGGTCCGGGATTCACAGAGACTTGGATAGCAGCAGATGACATGTGTGTCCGCAGGCTGTGGTACCACAAGAGGCTGCATTTTTTTGCCCAACAGACTGGATCCAGGATCCTCACTGTCTGGTCTTCCTTTCACGCTTCATTCCCGGCTGTGGCTGTGCAGTTGGAGATGTGGCAGGAGGAGGAGTAGGACCTGGAGGAGGAGTAGGACCTGCAGGAGGAGGAGGAGGACCATCCCAAAGCTGTGTGTGAGGTGTAATTTGGCCCCTCATACCTTTCGCCAGAGCCTCCGATATGAGGGCCTCACACATGGCTTTTTGGCCCTCCTCCATCCTCTGCATTTTATAGGCTATGAATGCAGCAATGTTCTCCTGCCTGGTGTGTGGTGCTCCCAGGACCTCTGTAGCCCTCCAAAAGAATCTGATAGCCGCCTCCTCTAGGGCACTCGTCCTACTGCCACTTTCTGTTTTCAGGGGGGGTGGAGGGACCTTGATATCAGCCAGCCGGCTCGGCCCGGCCACCTCCTGGCTGAGACTTCCCTGTGTATGAAAAAGGGACATAGTTGTAATGTTTTGCATCATCAATCACAATCCTTAATTAGTAATCCCAACTAACATATAGTTCACATCATTGATTGGACAAGCAGAAATATTTAGAGGAATGCTATACCTGGCTCAATCTGGGCTCCTCCACATGCGGCCTGGAAGGCCCAGGTTGGGCGTCAGAAGCCTCAGCCGGGGGGGAAGGAAGCGTGGAAGGAAGACTGGAGAGAGATGGCCTGGGTTCAGTCTGGCCTGCCAGAAAGTGCAGCCTGTCGTAGTACAACATCCTGGGGACATAGATGTCACCTGCTGCTCCGGATCTCTGCGAATCAAGGACTTTATTGCGCTCCCTCAGATATATGCTCCTCAGGCCACCAATGAAAATCTTTAAATAAGTGATGTCTGCCGTGGGGATCACCTGCTTCACAATTTCACACAATTGCTCCAGTGCTGCCTTCCTCTTTGCTTGGTTCTTGTAATGGGGGTGTTTAATCTCCCACAGACAGGGCAGCTCCCTTAGCATCTCTATGAATACTGAAATGAAGTCCTTATCTTTGAGTACCATATCCATGTTCACTGCAAGACACAACACAAGACAAAGCCTAATGTCACACAAAACTCTCCTAATCTTGTTACAATATAGGCCTCAATCTGGAAGCAGTATAGGCACAAGTTTGTCTCTTACCTTCGTTCTTACGATCGGCGCGTCCAATGCTCCTTCCTCCGCTCACAGATCAAACGTAATACGCACGCGTGTTACGCTTTATATACACTGCGCATGCGTGTAACTCCGCCCGCCCCTGACGTTCTTTCTAGTGTATTCCCCGCCCCTTTTCGTTCGGTGCAGTGGGGGAAGAGCATGATGGCGGACATACAGCAGGTGCGGGCTAATTGTAGCAACGAGGAGGAGGAGGAGGAAAGGGCGGATCCAGGCATGTCCCGATCCAGAAGGAGATGTTTTAAGGCCACAAATATGTCGTTTGGGGAGATGTTGGAGATGGTCGACATCATGAGGAAGTCCGACTATGACGGAAAATATGGGCCTTACCCCAACCCGAACATCCGAAAGGCCAAGATCATGGCGAAAGTGGTCAGGAGTCTAGAGCGGAATTTCGGGGTACGAAGGTCTAAAGATCAGCTCAGGAAGCGGTGGTCGGACCTGAAGTTGAGAGAGCCAGAGCAGTACCGAAAGATCGGGAGAGTGCTGCAAAAAAGTAAGTAGTTGTGCTGTGTTCCTATTCTTTCTGTCTTTATTACGTTCCTTCTGCTCCATATGCTTTTATTAGTTGTAACGTTTCAAAAGGTCAACTTTAATGTTCATGGGCACATTATTCGTTCGTATCAAACATTTTTCTTTCGGCCTCTAGAACACCATTGTTTAGGCCATATGTATTTTCACACATTTTTGGGGGCCTACTTGGATGCCAAATATTTGTTTGTGTAGATGGGTTTGTTACTAGAATGAAATGCAAACTAGATTGTGTGTAAGGAGAGGACACTGAGCAGCTGTTTTCACATCTGGACACTGGAGCACTAGTGTGGGACACAAGAACACCATTTTTATTAGGGGGGGCACACAGGTGCTCCAGTGTATAGCATGAACTCTACGAGGAGTACGCATACGAAACATGGCTAGAAAACGGTCGGCTGCTCAGAACGAAGTAACAGAATGCACTGAAGAACAGCAAGGCCTGTGAAGAGCGACCTGAAAAACAGCAACGAGCGGGCAAGATCGCACAGAAAACTCCGATACGAACTGACTGCACGCACTGAAGAGCAGATACAAACCCACAAGCACAAACTGAACGGCAGAAAACGATCTGAAAGCCACGAGTCTGAAAAAGCGCGAATCGTCTCTCACCAAACTTTTACTAACACGAGATTAGCAAAAGGAGCCCAAAGGGTGCCGCGCTTGGTTCTGAACCGGCCTTTTCTAGTCTCGTCGTACGTGGTGTACGTCACCGCGTTCTTGGCGATCGGAAATTCCGACAACTTTGTGCGACCGTGTGTAGGCAAAACAAGTTTGAGCCAACATCCATCGGAAAAAATCCTAGGATTTTGTTGTCGGAATGTCCGAACAAAGTCCGACCGTGTGTACGGGGCATAAGAGTTATGTCAGTCCCTGCATCAAGCGCACCTGTTGAACGTGTGTTCAGCCATGGTGGGGTGATAATGCGACCCCATTGCTCACAACTGAGCGAGAAAGTACTTTCCAATTTAATTTTTTGCAAATGCAATGCATTTTAAGTGGCTATTCTCATCACCATTCAAGTGTCCAGATGTTGGCATTGTGTCAAGTTCAAACTTTGAGCTTAGTTATTTTCCCCCTCAGCAAGAACTACAATTTTTCATGACACTGTAGGACTTAAGCCCAGTCTCCTAATATTTATACCTTACCCCACATTACCCTCCCTCCAAAAACATCATAAACTAGTTTTTGGAGTAAATGGCCTAACGGCCTTATATTTTTTATTAAAATATAAATTACCATAAATATATAACATAAATAACCGTAAACTTTTAATAATAACTTTATTGTGTAACTATCAGTATACAACTATCACCATGGTCACTGTAAACAATTCTTTTACTTGAATCTACCAGTCGGGAACCCCTGACTCGGCAGTACCCTAACTTCCGGTGACCAAAACCTTTTTACCTCCTCCAAGCCCTTCATAGCCTGAAAGTACACAACTTCAATCCCCATCCTTCATGGATGGGTACCAGCAAAACTCCCCATCCAATGGATGGGTACCATAATGCATCCCCCATCCCCTGGATGGGTACAACATGTTTCATACATGTAACTTGAGAAATCCTATTCAAGGAAACCAAAAAACTGCCACAGCACGTAACCCCTTACCCTTGCGCGCACCTCCACACCCTCAAGCCTCTCTGAATCCCTTCTTGCAAACCTAGAGACCACAGATCAGTCCCCACCTCATTTAAATGTACCCCGTCACTGTGTAGATACCTCCAGGTATCTACCTCTAGCTCTTTATGCCGGATGGCTAAGCCCCCGTTCTTCACAAAGAATCTGCTCACTTCGTTATTCACTTTGATCCTTGCTCTGTCTACCTTCTTTGCTGACCATGCCCAACGCCATGACAACCTGCCCACCATGTCAGACCAAACTAAAACCATACCAG
Source organism: Lithobates clamitans (assembly GCA_037952925.1). NCBI lineage: Eukaryota > Metazoa > Chordata > Amphibia > Anura > Ranidae > Lithobates > Lithobates clamitans. Next base: position 1,459,492 of record JBBGZY010001609.1, read on the forward strand.
GGTATGCCGCTCTCAAACGCAAAAAATCGCATTTTATGTCCCGAATAAGGTCCCTCATGGATCTGGCTCCCATGTCATTCCCACCTACATGCAAAAGCAATACATCAGGGGCTCTATCTAATCTGGAAAATCTATATACCTCCCCCAACACCCTGTTCCATCGCATACCCGGAACCCTGATCCACCTGATGAGTGCTTCTTGCCTGGGGATCCTTAACTGCCCGCCGTTCGGCCGAACGTCGGCTCTCTTGGCCCCCCAAAAAACGTACGAGTGGCCGAGTATCCATACCAGGCCCACATCATTACCTGTAAACAAGAAGAACAATACAAACTCCAATAAACATACAGTATCAACAAAAACATGCCCTGTAAACTTAACCAACTATACTTGCAACAGTTGTGGGCGGACGTACAATTTAAATCTATCTGAATCCCACCTTCCAATACGTCTAATGACGTCCTGACTCAAACCTGCCCTAGCAGCCTCTGGGGCTGCCCCAATCCTAAAGGGATGCGAAGAAAATTGTCACGGGTCGCACCCCACCCTGACCACGCATTTTTTAAAAACCGCTATGAACTGAAATTTTGATAAAAACACGCCATCCTCATGTATTAACAAGGGCCCCTCAAACTCCGATCTAATCTCCAAAAAGGATTTTACGACATTAACCGGGCAGATACTTACCTCGTCAATCCTGCCAACATCCAAGTACCTGCCTTTTCCAGCCTGATCAGTCTTAGACCTTCTAATCCACACTCTAATCGACTCTTGCCACAACTCTACATCTCCCACCATGAGTCCCCCAGGTATTGTCTTAGAGGGGCTGACTAGCTCGCTGATGCGCAATGCCCTGAAAAATGCCAATGTAAAAGCTGCCCGAAATAACATGCGTTCGTAAACGGATCTACATACCGTTTCCAAGCAACCCAGCAACCTTCTCAACATGTCAAACGATACCGGTCACCTTCCATCCCTGCTTTTGTGTGTCTTCCTATACCCTTTTACAGCCTGTCTTACCCAAAATTCCTTGGTATAATCACAGAGCCCTTGCCATTTAAAAAGAAAGGCCAAACCTGCCAACTCGCTGTCTATGGCAGCTGCCGAGATACCCTTTTCAAAACCCTGAATGATGAAATACAGGACAGCGTGTCCGACTCCCGGATCATCAGAGGCTATTCCCAGTTCGGTTAAACAGGTAAACCATGCTGTCCATACCTTGGAGTAGGCATTCCATGTAGCCATACTCACGGATTGCTGAATCCACTTTGCTGCGATCCCAAAGAAATGTTCCACATCCAGTTGGGACAGGCGATCCCTTGTCTTTCCGCCTCTGGCGCCAACGTCCGGAACCTGTCCCACTGAAAACGAGACAAAGCGTCAGCCAAAGTGTTATCGACCCCAGGTAAGTGTACAGCATAAATGAATGCGTTCACTTGTAAACAGCGAAGCACCAAATGTCTTAACAACCTGACAACTATCCACATAGTAAGCCCCTTCCCAGGTACATCCCAGTAACCAAAAACTATCAGGGTGCACCGGCAATAGCCGGAAAGCCGATTCAATATCAGACTTTGCCATTAAGGAACCCTGCCCATACCTCCGGACCCATGCCACAGCCGCGTCAAATGACGTGTACGTCACCGCACACTCTTCAGGTGCAATGGCATCATTGACCGACCCCCCTTTTGGAAAAGAGAGGTGGTGTATGAGCCTAAACTTATTGGGCTCCTTTTTGGGAACCACTCCCAAAGGGGAGACCACCAAATCCGGCAGCAGCAAGTCCTTGAAAGGGCCTGCCATGCGACCCAATGCCACCTCCTTCCCAATTTTTCGGCAACTATCGCTGGATGTTGCATCGCCGACTTCAGATTCTGAGCCTCCGGCGGTGTTGTTGCCAAAGAACACGGAATCCGAAAACTGCTCGTAAATCCAGCTTCTAATATAGCAGCCGCTGTCCAATCGGGGTATCTACTGAGGAAAGGACGCATCCTTTCCACCCGCACCGGAGTCCTCCCTCTTACCCGAAGCATCTCCAACCCAACTTTTTCCTTTTTTAAAACATTTGGACAGCGCATGAGATCCCCCGCAGCCGGAGCACAGATGTTTAAACCGACAGTTGGATCCAAATCTGCAGGTGCCCTCGTTGAACTGGAAGCCCCAGCCCACAAACCCAGGAGACTCACACTGTAGACATCAGCTTCAGATGGAAAGGCTCACAGATACCGGAGGATAGATCTGTAGATGTTGTGTGAAAACAGGCTGTAGATCCACCGGGAGGAGAGGGTCTTGCAGACGCTCCGTGCCAGGGAGCGATGACGTCAGCCCAGCTGGAGGAGGAGGGCGCGGCTTCACAAAGGGGAACCACCGGAGAAACAGCTGATAGCGCTAAGCAGCTGAGATGCCAGTCTGTGTTCCCTATGTATGAAAAAGCCTCAGTAAGAGGCAGTGACACTTGGTGAAGCCATTGTGATTGTAATCAGGCTATCAGGGAGTGACATGGTGGACAGGAGGCCACCAGAGAACAGGCTGGGGACATGAAACAATTAGCCTGCCGGTCTGTGTCACCTCTAAGTGAAGTGAACCTCAGGGAAGAGTGGTGTCACTCAGAAAGTCCAATGAAAAACATGAGCTGCCAGCCAAAAGTAGATAGATGGAATTAGCAGATGAATTGGAGAACGCTGTGTGTAGACCATGTGAAGCTCCCACGGGTGGGTAGATGGAAGGATGGATTATCACCGTGGCATGGTGCTGAGTGGAACCTCTGTCTGGGGTTGCCTTGACGACGCGTTTCGCGCGTTTGCGCTTTTTCATAGTCCTAGGACTATGAAAAAGCGCAAATGGCCCAGCCAGAGCCCTGACGTAAACCCAATTGAGCATCTCTGGAGAGACCTAAAAAATGGCTGTCCACCAACATTTACCATCCAACCTGACAGAACTGGAGAGGATCTGCAAGGAGGAATGGCAGAGGATCCCCAAATCCAGGTGTGAAAAACTTGTTGCATCTTCCCCAAAAAGACTCATGGCTGTATTAGATCAAAAGGGTGCTTCTACTAAATACTGAGCAAAGGGTCTGAATACTTAGGACCATGTGATATTTCAATTTTTCTTTTTTAATAAATCTGCAAAAATGTCAACAATTGTCAACAATGTGTTTTTCTGTCAATATGGGGTGCTGTGTGTACATTACTGAGGAAAAAAATGAACTTAAATGATTTTAGCAAATGGATGCAATATAGCAAAGAGTGAAAAATTTAAGGGGGTCTGAATACTTTCCATCCCCACTGTATATATATATATATATATATATATATATATATATATATATATATGGGAGTTATATTATATATATATATATATAAAATACATTGCAGCTAACTGAATCACCTGCCTGCCTGAAGTATATTAGAAAGAGTACACCAGGAACGGCCTGCAGTGAGATATAGCTAAAGTGTATGCAGTGGAGATATATATATATATATACATATATATATATATATATATATATATATATATATATATATATATATATATATATATATATATATATATATATATATATACACACATATACACACACACAAGACTATCTGTATATATATATATATATATATATATATATATATATATATGTTAAATACACTGCAGCTAACTGAATAACCTGCCTGCTTGCTCAATCTAAATGACACTCTCTCCCCGTTCACGCCAACAACACACTACACGCGGCCGACGTGCAGGCAGCCTTATATAGTGTGGGGCATGGACTTAGTCCCCCTCTAGCTATGATTGGCCAAAGGCACCCTGCCTTTGGCCAATTATGGCTCTCTTAGCTAAGGGCGCTGGGATTGGCCAAAGCATGTAGGTCATGGTGCATGCTTTGGCCAATCATCATACAGCAATGCACTGCGCTCTAGCAGTGCATTGTGGGGCGCTACGCGGCGCTTGAATTTGGCGCGAATGCCCATAATGTTCGCTCCCCCAAAGCACCCTCCCAATGTTGAGGACATGTGGAATGGTACGCTTCAGGAAGGGGCGCACTCTATCGTCTCCCCTCTTTTCCTGCGGCCTGCCAGGTTGCGCGCTTGGATAAGGGTCTGGTATGGATTTTTGGGGGGACCCCACGCCAATATTTTTTCTTAATTTTGGTGCGTGGTTCCCCTTAAAATCCATACCAGACCTGAAGGGTCTGGTATGAATTTTGAGGGGGACCCCTACGTCATTTTTTTTTTAATTTTGGCACGGGGTTCCCCTTCATATCCATACCAGACCTGAAGGGCCTGGTGTGGAATTTAGGGGGACCCCTACGCCAGTTTTTTTTTTATTTATGTTCGGGGTTCCCCTGTGGGGAAATCCCATGCAGTTTTTATCAATGAACTTTTATGACAGCAAAATGACATTCCAAAGGAAAAAAGTCATTTAAAACTACAACCCTTCAGGTCTGGTATGGATTTTAAGGGGAACCCGCGCCAAAATAAAAAAAAAAAAACGGCATAGGGTCCCCCCAAAAATCCATACCAGACCCTTATCCGAACAAGCAACCTGGCAGGCCGCAGGAAAAAAGGGGGGGACGAGAGAGCGCCCCCCCCTTCTGAACCGTACCAGGCCACATGCCCTCAACATTGGAAGGGTGCTTTGGGGTAGCCCCCCAAAACACCTTGTCCCCATGTTGATGAGGACAAGGGCCTCATCCCCACAACCCTGGCCGGTGGTTGTGGGGGTCTGCGGGTGGGGAGCTTATCGGAGCCTGGAAGCCCCCTTTAACAAGGGGACCCCCAGATCCCGGCCCCCCCCTGTGTGAAATGGTAAGGGGCCTACCATTTCACTAAAAAACTTTCAAAAATGTTAAAAATGACAAGAGACAGTTTTTGACAATTCCTTTATTTAAATGCTTCTTCTTTCTTCTATCTTCTTTCTTCTTTCTTCTATTTTCCTTCATCTTCTTCTGGTTCTTCTGGCTCTTCTGGTTCTTCCTCCAGTGCATCTCCTCCGCGGCGTCTTCTATCTTCTTCTCCTTGGGCTGCTCCGCACCCAAGGCATGGGGGGAGGCTCCCGCTTTTCTCTTCATCTTCTTCTCTTCTTCATCTTCTCTTCTTCATCTTCTTCATCTTCTTCTCCAGGCCGCTCCGCACCCATGCTGGCATGGAGGGAGGCTCCCGCTGTGTGACGCGTCTCCTCTTCTGACGGTTCTTAAATAATGGGGGGGGCCACCCGGTGACCCCGCCCCCCTCTGATGCACGGTGACTTGATGGGACTTCCCTGTGACTTCACGGGGAATGCCACAGGGAAGTCCCGTCATGTCCTGTGCGTCAGAGGGGGGCGGGGTCACCGGGTGGCCCCCCCGTTATTTAAGAACCGTCAGAAGAGGAGACGCGTCACACAGCGGGAGCCTTCCTCCATGCCAGCATGGGTGCGGAGCGGCCCGGAGAAGAAGATGAAGAAGATGAAGAAGAGAAGATGAAGAGAAGAGCGGGAGCCTCCCTCCATGCTATGGGTGCGGAGCGGCCCGAGGAGAAGAAGATAGAAGATGCCGCGGAGGAGTAGCTGGACGAGAACACCGGAGGAAGAACCAGAAGAGCCAGAAGAACCAGAAGAAGAAGAAGGAAGATAGAGGAAAGAAGAAGCATTTAAATAAAGGAATTGTCAAAAACTGTCTCGTCATTTTTAACATTTTTGACAGTTTTTTAGTGAAATGGTAGGGGTACTTTTGTACCCCCTTACCATTTCACACAGGGGGGGCGGGATCTGGGGGTCCCCTTGTTAAAGGGGGCTTCCAGATTCCGATAAGCCCCCTGCCCGCAGACCCCCACAACCACCGGCCAGGGTTGTGGGGATGAGGCCCTTGTCCTCATCAACATGGGGACAAGGTGTCTTGGGGGGCTACCCCAAAGCACCCTCCCAATGTTGAGGGCATGTGGCCTGGTACGGTTCAGGAGGGGGGGTGCTCTCTCGTCCCCCCCTCTTTTACTGCAGCCTGCCAGGTTGCGTGCTCGGATAAGGGTCTGGTATGGATTTTTGGGGGGACCCCATGCCTTTTTTTTTTTTTTTGGTGTGGGGTTCCCCTTAAAATCCATACCAGACCTGAAGGGCCTGGTATGGAATTTAGGGGGACCCCCACATAATTTTTTTTTTTTTAATTTTGGTTCGGGGTTCCCCTGTGGGGAATTCCCATGCCGTTTTTATCAATGAACTTCTGTGTGTATTGTCGGACCGGCAATGCAATAGCCGCGTAGTTTTAAATGACTTTTTTTCCTTCAAAATGTCATTTTGCTGTCAGACTGTTTTAAACACGGGAAACATGCGCCCCTTTACAGGCATAATATAGACACCCCCCAGGTATGAAATTTAAAGGGATATTACACTTTTATTGTTTGACTTTAAGCATTATTAAAATCACTGCTCCTGAATAAACGTCCATTTTTAAAACTTTTTTTTGCATTGATCCATGTCCCCTGGGGCAGGACCCAGGTCCCCAAACACTTTTTATGACAATAACTTGCATATAAGCCTTTAAAATTAGCACTTTTGATTATTCCCATAGACTTTTAAAGGGTGTTCCACGGCATTCGAATTTGCCGTGAACACCCCAAATTGTTCGCTGTTCGGCGAACTTGCGAACAGCCGATGTTTGAGTCGAACGCTAGTTCGACTCGAACTCGTAGCTCTTCCCTACTCACTGCACAGTGACACCTTTCTCCTCTGGGATGCCAACTTTATTATTATTTTTTTTAACTTTTTAAAGTTGACTTTCTGTGAAAACATACAAGAGGGGTATTTTTGACAACATGCTATTTTTTTTTTTAATCCAACTATTTTTTTAAGTGCCGGTCATGTTTACATTGTAATGGTCCTCCTGATTGATTAATGTTCTGATTCTTGTACTGAAAACATATATATATTTATATAAATTGTCAATAATGAAAAGATTGACATTTAATATGATATAAAAGGATATATTGTGAGGAATAAAAATGACATTTTATGTGAAAGATTTCTGTCTGTTGGTCGTATTTCATTGGGTGGCTTCTAGAAGCAAAGCCTGTTGGAAGTAATACTAGTTCTATGGAAGCCAATGGCAATCAGGTTTTTGAGGCTGGACTTTTCTTAATGCTTTTCTTTTACTGCATGATGAACACAGTACTGTATATAGATTATTTATAACCTCCGGCCTCCCCTTAAGTCTTGCACAGGTGTACCGGCTCCTCTCCTCTACAGAAATGGCTTACTCTGATTTCATTGCACACTATGAGCTTTTGACAGAGACTGTGGTGGACATGCTACAGGTGACAATCAGAGACTGCCGACATGCTACAGGTGACAGTCAGAGACTGCAGACATGCTACAGGAGACAATCAGAGACTGCGGACATGCTACAGGTGACAGTCAGAGACTGCAGACATGCTACAGGAGACAATCAGAGACTGTGGACATGCTACAGGTGACAGTCAGAGACTGCGGACATGCTACAGGTGACAGTCAGAGACTGCGGACATGATACAGGTGACAATCAGAGACTGTGGACATGCTACAGGTGACAATCAGAGACTGCGGACATGCTACAGGTGACAGTCAGAGACTGCAGACATGCTACAGGAGACAATCAGAGACTGTGGACATGCTACAGGTGACAGTCAGAGACTGCGGACATGCTACAGGTGACAGTCAGAGACTGCGGACATGATACAGGTGACAATCAGAGACTGTGGACATGCTACAGGTGACAATCAGAGACTGCGGACATGCTACAGGTGACAGTCAGAGACTGCAGACATGCTACAGGAGACAATCAGAGACTGTGGACATGCTACAGGTGACAATCAGAGACTGCGGACATGCTTCAGGTGACAATCAGAGACTGCAGACATGCTACAGGAGACAATCAGAGACTGCGGACATGCTACAGGTGACAGTCAGAGACTGCGGACATGATACCGGTGACAATCAGAGACTGTGGACATGCTACAGGTGACAATCAGAGACTGCGGACATGCTACAGGTGACAGTCAGAGACTGCAGACATGCTACAGGAGACAATCAGAGACTGTGGACATGCTACAGGTGACAATCAGAGACTGCGGACATGCTTCAGGTGACAATCAGACTCTAACAATACAAATGTAACCTAATTAACATGAGCTAGTTATCTAATCCTTTATACAGCCTAGGTGACTGAGACATGACCTTTCGCCCAGACTTGTGGTCACCGAGCTTCACACAGTTATATCAACACAATGGCAGTCGTCCCGTCTCCTACATTGTATAGAGGACAATGTCATTAGCTCATTCAATTAACATAAACACAGGTTGATGACACCAGCATCTCCCCACAGGATGTGTCCCAACAGAATGAATCAGTCTTATCAGCGGGGGGCTGCTGGAGGAACCCCCCCTCCCTCTTCAGGGACACAGATCCACAGCAAGGAGTCCCCAACAGAATCAAACAACCAACAATATATACATATATACACGACTGAGTCCGATTAATACAGTTCAAACCGAACCTCCAATTCACCCCACAAAGAGCACCGTTCCATTGAAAATCCAGGGCCCATAATCAAAAGGCAACAGGCTAGCGTTCAGTCCCCTCCAATAGCCTCTGTCTCGGGTGAGTCTGTCACAACATCTATACCACCTAGCTAATATCTTAAAATTTCTCTCTTGGTGTCTATATGAAATAGATAGTTTATGTGTTAATAGGGTTGCTTTATCCCATTTTGCTTTGGGGATGGTTATCCCCAGCTCCTCCTCTCATCTTTTTATATAATTTACCTTGTTATCATTATTAGTTGAAATTAAATATCTATATACCTTGGATAGGATATGTGTTGGTTTTTGCTCCTGTAGGAGCAGTTTTTTCCAGTTCTGTCAGTCTGTCCATTACGGTCTCTTTTGTCAAGGAGAGGATTCACTCCTGTAGCTGTCGATATTGCATCCAATTCATTCTATATTCCATACCTAAAGCCTCTAATGATAGGGGTCTATTTCCATCCATTGTCTCTATTATCCTTGTATTCTCATTTCTCTGCCATTTAAGGAAAGTCCTACCTTCCATTGCTGGTGGAAATTCTGGATTACTGAATAAGGGGGTCATTGGACCTCTATAAGTAGACCCTAATCCCCGTTTCATTATTCCATCCCACACTTTCAATGTTGACTCAACCAAGTGGGGCAAGTCGCTCTCATGGGGTTGTCTTTCCATCATTATCCAGGGTAATGATTTCAATTTTATGGCTGCGACCTCCTCTTCCAATTTTACCCATTGTTTACAGTCTGTATTTTGAAACCAGTCTACAATTCTAGTTATAAACACCGGTTTAAGATACATTGATAAATCTGGGAGGGCCAATCCTCCATCTTTTTTTAACCACTTAAGGACCGCCTCACGCCAATGTACGTCGGCAAGGTGGCACGGGCAGGCAGAATCATGTACATGAACGTGATCTGCCTCCCGTGGGTGGGGGGTCCGATCTGCCCCCCCCGGTGCCCGAGGCGGTCCTCTTTTGTCCAGCGGCGATCGGAGGTGAGGGGGAGACCATCCATTTGTGGCCCCCCCCTTGCGATCGCCGCCGGCTAATCAGATCATTCCTTTGCTGCTGTATGCTAAACAGCAGCAAAGGAAATGATGTCATCTCTCCTCGGCTCGGTATTCTCCGTTCCGGCGCCGAGGAGAGAAGACTGCACTGTGAGTGAAAACACACACACAGTAGAACATGCCAGGCACACAAAACACCCCCCTTTACCCCCCGATCCCCCCCGATCACCCCCTAATCACCCCTCCCCCCCCCCGTCACACTGACACCAAGCAGTTTTTTTTTTGGTTTTTATTTGTTTTTTTTCTGATTCCTGCATGGTGTCAGTTTGTGACAGTTAGTGTGGTAGGACAGTTAGTGTTAGCCCCCTTTAGGTCTAGGGTACCCCACTAACCCCCCTAATAAAGTTTTAACCCCTTGATCACCCCCCGTCGCCAGTGTCGCTAAGCGATCATTTTTCTGATCGCTGTATTAGTGTCGCTGGTGACGCTAGTTAGGGAGGTAAATATTTAGGTTCGCCGTCAGCGTTTTATAGCGTCGGGGACCCCCATATACTACCTAATAAATGTTTTAACCCCTTGATTGCCCCCTAGTTAACCCTTTCACCACTGATCACAGTATAACTGTTACGGGTGAAGCTGGTTAGTTTGTTTATTTTTTATAGTGTCAGGGCACCCGCCGTTTATTACCGAATAAAGGTTTAGCCCCCTGATCGCCCGGCGGTGATATGCGTCGCCCCAGGCAGCGTCAGATTAGTGCCAGTACCGCTAACACCCACGCACGCAGAATACGCCTCCCTTAGTGGTATAGTATCTGAACTGATCGATATCTGATCCGATCAGATCTATACTAGCGTCCCCAGCAGTTTAGGTTTGCCAAAAACGCAGTGTTAGCGGGATCAGCCCAGATACCTGCTAGCATCTGCGTTTTGCCCCTCCGCTCAGCCCAGCCCACCCCACCCAAGTGCAGTATCGATCCATCACTGTCACTTACAAAACACTAAACGCATAACTGCAGCGTTCGCAGAGTCAGGCCTGATCCCTGCGATCGCTAACAGTTTTTTGAACTGGCAAGCACCAGCGGCCTAGTACACCCCGGTCGTAGTCAAACCAGCACTGCAGTAACACTTGGTGACGTGGCGAGTCCCATAAGTGCAGTTCAAGCTGGTGAGGTGGCGCGCACAAGTAGTGTCCCGCTGCCACCAAGAAGAAGACAAACAGGCCCGTTGTGCCCATAATGCCCTTCCTGCTGCATTCGCCAATCCTAATAATTGGGAACCCACCACTTCTGTAGCGCCCGTACTTCCCTCATTCACATCCCCAACCAAATGCAGTCGGCTGCATGAGAGGCATTTTCTTTATGTCCTCCCGACTACCCCTACCCAACGAACCCCCCCAAAAAAGATGTTGTGTCTGCAGCAAGCGCGGATATAGGCATGACACCCGCTATTATTGTCCCTCCTGTCCTGACAATCCTGGTCTTTGCATTGGTGAATGTTTTGAACGCTACCATTCACTAGTTGCGTATTAGCATAGGGTACAGCATTGCACAGACTAGGCGCACTTTAACAGGGTCTCCCAAGATGCCATCGCATTTTGAGAGACCCGAACCTGGAACCGGTTACAGTTATAAAAGTTAGTTACAAAAAAAAGTGTAAAAAAAAAAAAATATATATAAAATAAAAAAAAAATAGTTGTCGTTTTATTGTTCTCTCTCTCTCTATTCTCTCTCTATTGTTCTGCTCTTTTTTACTGTATTCTATTCTGCAATGTTTTATTGTTATTATGTTTTATCATGTTTGCTTTTCAGGTATGCAATTTTTTATACTTTACCGTTTAATGTGTTTTATTGTTAACCATTTTTTTGTCTTCAGGTACGCCATTCACGACTTTGAGTGGTTATACCAGAATGATGCCTGCAGGTTTAGGAATCATCTTGGTATCATTCTTTTCAGCCAGCGGTCGGCTTTCATGTAAAAGCAATCCTAGTGGCTAATTAGCCTCTAGACTGCTTTTACAAGCAGTGGGAGGGAATGCCCCCCCACCGTCTTCCGTGTTTTTCTCTGGCTCTCCTGTCTCAACAGTGAACCTGAGAATGCAGCCGGTGATTCAGCCAGCTGACCATAGAGCTGATCAGAGACCAGAGTGGCTCCAAACATCTCTATGGCCTAAGAAACCGGAAGCTACGAGCATTTCATGACTGAGATTTCGCCGGATGTAAACAGCGCCATTGGGAAATTGGGAAAGCATTTTATCACACCGATCTTGGTGTGGTCAGATGCTTTGAGGGCAGAGGAGAGATCTAGGGTCTAATAGACTCAAATTTTTTTTTTCAAAAAAGATTACCTGTCACTACCTATTGCTATCATAGGGGATATTTACATTCCCTGAGATAACAATAAAAATGATTTAAAAAAAAATGAAAGGAACAGTTTAAAAATAAGATAAAAAAGCAAAAAAAAAAAAAGAAAAAAAAAAAAAAAAAGAGTCATGTCGAGTCCATGGAATATTTTATATTGTGACACAAGTTGCGGGAAAGAGACAAATTTTGATATATTGCTCAAACATGCCATGGGAATATGTGAAATTACACCCCAAAATACATTCTGTTGCTTCTCCTGAGTACGAGGATACCACATGTGTGAGACTTTTTGGGAGCCTAGCCGCATACGGGACCCCGAAAACCAAGCACCGCCTTCAGGCTTTCTAAGGGCGTAAATTTTTGATTTCACTCTTCACTGCCTATCACAGTTTCGGAGGCCATGGAATGCCCAGGTGGCACAAAACCCCCACAAATGACCCCATTTTGGAAAGTAGACACCCCAAGCTATTTGCTGAGAGGTATAGTGAGTATTTTGCAGACCTCACTTTTTGTCACAAAGTTTTGAATATTGAAAAAAGAAAAAAAAATGTTTTTTCTTGTCTTTCTTCATTTTCAAAAACAAATGAAGCTGCAAAATACTCACCATGCCTCTCAGCAAATAGCTTGGGGGGTCTACTTTCCAAAATGGGGTCATTTGGTGGGTTTGTGCCACCTGGGCATTCCATGGCCTCCTAAACTGTAATAGGCAGTGAAGAGTGAAATCAAGAATTTACACCCTTAGAAATGAAGGCGGTGATTGGTTTTCGGGGCCCCGTATACAGCGAGGCTCCCAAAAAGTCCCACACATGTGGTATCCCCGTACTCAGGAGAAGCAGCTAAATGTATTTTGGGGTGCAATTCCACATATGCCCATGGCCTGTGTGAGCAATATATCATTTAGTGACAACTTTGTGCAAAAAAAAAAAAAATGTGTCACTTTCCCGCAACTTGTGTCAAAATATAAAATATTCCATGGACTCAACATGCCTCTCAGCAAATAGCTTGGGGTGTCTACTTTCCAAAATGGGGTCATTTGGGGGAGTTTTGTGCCATCTGGGCATTTTACGGCCTTCAAAACTGTGATAGGTAGTGAGGAGTGAAATCAAAAATTTACGCCCTTAGAAATCCTGAAGGCGGTGATTGGTTTTCGGGGCCCCGTACGTGGCTAGGCTCCCAAAAAGTCCCACACATGTAGTATCCCTATACTCAGGAGAAGCAGCTGAATGTATTTTGGGGTGCAATTCCACATATGCCCATGGCCTGTGTGAGCAATATATCATTTAGCGACAACTTTTTGTAAATTTTTTTTTTTGTCATTATTCAATCACTTGGGACAAAAAAAAATAATATTCAATGGGCTCAACATGCCTCTCAGCAATTTCCTTGGGGTGTCTACTTTCCAAAATGGGGTCATTTGGGGGGTTTTGTACTGCCCTGCCATTTTAGCACCTCAAGAAATGACATAGGCAGTTATAAACTAAAAGCTGTGTAAATTCCAGAAAATGTACCCTAGCTTGTAGACGCTATAACTTTTGCGCAAACCAATAAATATACGCTTATTGACATTTTTTTTACCAAAGACATGTGGCCGAATACATTTTGGCCTAAATGTATGACTACAATTGAGTTTATTGGATTTTTTTTTATAACAAAAAGTAAAAAATATAATTTTTTTTTTCAAAATTTTCGGTCTTTTTCCGTTTATAGCGCAAAAAATAAAAACCGCAGAGGTGATCAAATACCATCAAAAGAAAGCTCTATTTGTGGGAAGAAAAGGACACAAATTTCGTTTGGGTACAGCATTGCATGACCGCGCAATTAGCAGTTAAAGTGACGCAGTGCCAAATTGGAAAAAGTCCTCTGGTCTTTAGGCAGCCAAATGGTCTGGGGCTGAAGTGGTTAATCTAGTTAATATTTCTCTACGAACTCTAGTGGGTTTCCCCGACCAAATGAAGCTCCCTATGGCCTTACGCAATTGATTCAGAATATTTGTTGGGGGGAATATTGGGACGGTCTGGAATATTTAAAGTATTTTAGGCAATATATCCATTTTTATAATACTTTTCCTGCCTATCAAAGAAAATATTCCTTTATCATATTGCTGGAGTGTTTTTATAATTTTCTGCATTATCAAAAGGTAATTAAATTCCTGGGTCTTTTCCAGGTCTCTAGGGATATAGATTCCAAGATATTTCAGCGCATTTACTTGCCACTTAAAAGAAATTTTTTTTTAAGTAATTCCACAATGTTACTAGGAAGTGTAATATTCAGGGCTTCTGATTTGTTAAAGTTCACTTTGAATTTACTTACCTCACCGAAACGTTTAAATTCCTGTATTAGATTAGGTAGTGTCACTAATGCATTTGTGATATAAAGTAGAAGATCATCTGCATACACTGACATTTTATACTCAATATCCCCTACTTTTATTCCCCGTATATCAGTGTTGTTCTGTATGGCTACCGCTAAATGTTCCATAGCTAATACATATAGCGATGGGGACAAAGGGCATCCCTGTCGGGTTCCGTTCGCTATAGTGATTACATCCGATACATCACCATTCGCGCGTATTCTGGCAGTTGGGTTATGGTAAAAAAAACATTATTTTTTCCAAGAGCACTGGGCCCAATCCCCATTGTTTCAGAGTCTCTTGGAGAAAATGCCATCCCACCCTATCAAACACCTTCTCGGCATCTATTGCCAGGAGGCATGATGGGACAGCATGTCTCCGGGCAAATTCCACAAGTGAGAAAGTCTTCAAAGTATTGTCTCTCGCCTCTCGTCCTTTTACACATCCCACTTGATCTAGGTGTATATATGTTGGTATTATCGGGGTAAGTCTATTAGCAATGATTTTAGAATAAATTCTAAGATCGATATTCGTCAGTGAAATAGGTCGATGATTACCGCATTCAGTATGATCCTTCCCGGGCTTAGGTATTAACGAGATGTAAGCCTGCATGCCCTGTGAAATGAAGGGTTGAAAGGCAGAAACTGCGTTGAATGTCCGTTTCATAATTGGAATTAATGAGTCCTTAAAGATTTTATAAAATCACGGAGTAAAACCATCTGGCCCAGGACTCTTACCAAGTACAAGCGCGTCTATTACTTTTTGTATTTCATCCTCTGAGAACTCCTGTTCTAGCTGCTCTACTTCGGTTTCCATTAAAGTTGGTATAGGAGTATCTTTTATATATTGATATATGCTCTGTTGGAATTTTTCTGGATCCTTTTCTGCTAGTTGGTTAGAGATGTTATATAACCTATTATAAAATGAATGGAAAGTTTTGAGGATCCTCTTTGGATTATATGTTACATCGCCTGTTTCTGTTTTAACCTTTACAATAGACAATGTGTTAACACGTTAATGCAGCCCCCTAGGCAAGAGTTTACCTGGCTTATTTCCCTGTTGATAGTATAAAGTACGGTTTTTATCTGTAATCCAAAGTGTTTGTTCATTTAACAAAGTTCGTAACTCTGATCTTTTTTCTGTTAATTCCACTAATTTTCCCGATGATAACGTTAGCTTATGTTGTGTTTCCAATTTCGTTATTTCCTTTAGCAGATCAGCTATTCGATTCCCTTTTACTTTTTTTTAATCTAGATCCATGTTTTATAAATAAACCCCATACTATTTCTAATTCTTTGAAGCAGTGCTAGTTCCTGCGCTCCAACTAGAGTATCTGTGAGGGGTTCCAGTGTTGTGGCACCAGCACCAGTGCCTAAGGCCCAATTTTTCAGCCCCTGTTCAACAGGTGCGTGTAATTACAATTCTTGATCTAATATTTCACAGCAGGGCCCTGTGAGGGCTTACAGTGTTGTGGCAACACCAACACCTAAGGCCACAATTTCTGCAGAGTATATAGGGCAGGCCCCTACTTTCAAACATCAAACTTACAAACGACTCCTACTTGCAAACGGAAGGAGACAACAGGAAGTTAGATTAAATCTACCCCTAGGAAGGGAAATTCTCTCCTGTAATGCCCCGTACACACGGTCGGATTTTCCGATGGAAAATGTCCGATCGGAGCGTGTTGTCGGAAATTACGACCGTGTGTGGGCTCCATCGGACATTTTCCGACACACAAAGTTGGAGAGCAGGAGATAAAATTTTCCGACAACAAAATCCGATCGCGTCAATTCCGACGCACAAAGTGCCACGCATGCTCAGAAGAAATTCCGACACGGAACAGCTCGGTCTGGTAAACTTAGCGTTCGCAATGGATACAGCACTTTCGTCACGCTGCAATGTAAAAAATGGTTTAATACAGCACACTCTCTTCTTCTTTATAATGTGACAAGAATTAAGTAGTTTTGCTGCTCATATTCACACACACTTCTCACAAACTTTTTTTTTTGTTTTTTATTGGGATTCCCTGAATATATTGTTATTTGTCACATCTGACATAATGTTTTTTTTTTTTTTTTTTTGGATTTTAAGCCATTTTTGGTTTTGATTTTATGTTTGTATTTTTTCCAAGGCTGATCTTTGTTTAATGTTGTTTTTAGTTTGACTCCAGAATATTTTTGTGTGTGTTTTGTGTGTCAAGTTACCCCAACACCATTGATATCTTTTATTATTTAATCTCAAGGAGATTGTTTGTTGTTGGTGTCCCTTGTTCATTTCACATTGTATTTTTGAAATGTACCTGAATCCTCACAAACCAACTGTCCTTTTTGAAGTTAAACACACATAGGCAAGTATAATTCAAACAAAAAATCATTTATTAAGGGCTCAGAACCAAACAAAGAGTGAGGCAACACTGGATCAACAGGAGAAATTAGCAAAGCCTGGGACCCCCACAGCAGACATCAATTCTTGAACATCAAAATTGGTGGCCTGAGGAGTCCATATGTAAGGGAGGGCAGTCTGGTCCAGAATTCGCAGAGATCCGGAAAGCAGCAGATGACATGTGTGTCCCCAGGCTGTGGTACCACAAGAGGCTGCATCTTTTGGCCGACCAGACTGGATCCAGGGTCCTCACTTTCTGGTCTTCCTTCCACGCTTCCTTCCCGGCTGTGGCTGTGCTGTTGGAGATGTGGCAGGAGGAGGAGTAGGACCTGGAGGAGGAGGAGGACTGGGAGGACCTGGAGGAGAAGGAGGAGGAGGACCTGCAGGAGGAGGAGGAGGACCATCTGTGAGTTCGCAAAGGTGTGTCTGAGCTGTAATTTGGCCCCTCATACCTTTGTTAAGAGCCTCCAATATGAGCGACTCACACATGACTTGTTGTCCCTCCTCCATCCTCTGCATTTTATAGGCAATGGTGGCAGCAATGTCCTCCTCCATGGTGTGTGATGCTCCCAGGGCCTCTGTAGCCCTCCAAAAGAGTCCTCTGCCAGCCTCCTCTAGGGCACTCCTCCTCCTGCCACTTTCTCTTTCCAGGGGGAGTGGAGGGACCTGCAGATCAGGCAGCCGGCTCGGCCCGGCCACCTCCTGGCTGCGACTTCCCTGTGTATGAAAAAGGGACATGGTTTTAGTTTTTGCTTCATCAATCACAATCCTAAATTAGTACTCCCAACTAATATCTAGTTAACATCATTGATTGGACAAGCAGAAATATTTAGAGGAATGCTATACCTGGCTCAATCTGGGCTCCTCCACATGTTGCCTGGAAGGCCCAGGTTGGGCGTCAGAAGCCTCAGCCGGGGGGGAAGGAAGCGTGGAAGGAAGACTGGAGAGTGCTGGCCTGGGTTCAGTCTGGCCTGCCAGAAGATGTCATCTGTTGCTCCGGATCTCTGTGAATCCTGGACTTTCTGGCGCTCCCTTACATATGTGCTCCTCAGGCCACCAATTAAGATCTTCAAATAGGTGATGTCTGCCGTGGGGATCACCTGCTTCACAATTTCACACAATTGCTCCAGTGCTGCCTTCCTCTTTGCTTGGTTCTTGTAATGTGGGTGGTTAATCTCCCACAGACATGGCAGCTCCCTTAACATATCAATGAATAGTGACATGAAGTCATTATCTTTAACTAAGATATCCATGTTCACTGCAAGACACAACACAAGACAAAGCCTAATGTCAGACAAAACTCTCCTAATCTTGTTACAATATAGGCCTCAATCTAGAAGCAATATAGGCACAAGTTTGTCTCTTACCTTCGTTCTTACGATTGGCGCGTCCAATGCTCCTTCCTCCACTCACAGATCGTACGTAATACGCACGTGTGTTACGCTTTATATACACTGCACATGCGCGTAACTCCGCCCGCCCCTGACGTTCTTTCTAGTCTATTCCCCGCCCCTTTTCGTTCGGCGCAGTGGGTGAAGAGCACATGGCGGAGTCACAGCAGGTCCGTGCTAATTATAGCAACGAGGAGGAGGCGGAGGAAAGCCCGGAGACAGAAACGTCCTGATCCAGAAGGAGAAGATTTAAGGCCACAAATATGTCCTTTGGGGAGATGTTGGAGATGGTGGACATCCTGAAGAGGGCCGACTATGATGGAAAGTATGGACCTTACCCCAACCCCAATATCAGAAAGGCCAAGATCATAGCGAAAGTGGTCAAAAGTCTGCACAGGAATTTCGGGGTACGACGATCAAAAGATCAGCTCAGGAAGCGGTGGTCGGACCTCAAATTACGAGAGCCAGAGCAGTACAGAAAGATCCAGAGAGTGCTGCAAAAAAGTAAGTAGTTGTGGTGTGTTTCTATTCTTTTTGTCTTTCTTACGTTCGTGCTGCTCCATATGCTTTTCTTAATTGTACAGTTTCAAATGTCAATTTTAATGTTCATGGGCCCATTATTCGTTCGTATCCAACATTTTTTTCCCCCTCTAAAACACCATTGTTTAGGCCATATGCATTTTCCTACATTTTTTAAGGCCTACTTGGATGCAAAATATTTGGTTGTGTAGATGGGTTTGTTACTAGAATGAAATGCAAACTAGATTCTGTGTAAGGAGAGGACACTGAGCAGCTGTTTTCACATCTGGACACTGGAGCACTAGTGTGGGACACAAGAACACCATTTTTATTAGGGGGGCCACACAGGTGCTCCAGTGTATACTATAGGGGGGTCTCCATCTGTGAAGCTTGTACCAAACAGGTAAAGGATTGCAGCTTGACAAAGGCCAATAAAAAAAACTACATCTTGGAACTCTGCTAAAATTGACAATTGTACCCCACTTCCAAGCAATGTTTCCTATTTATAGCTCTGCCATCAAATATCTGTGTGCTAATTATACCATTTTTGTTTTAAAGGGGAGAAAAGACTCGGAGGATACCCCTCATCCGAGGAGACCAGAGACCCCCCACCTATGGAAGAAGGTGAAATACCCCAAACACAAGCGGAGCAGGAGGAGGAAGAAGATGTGGTGGAAATTGGCACCACAACAGGTGAGTGTCTGCGACCACAGGCTCAGGTAAGAGATGGATGTCCGCAGATTTTTGATACCTGTTTTTGTTTGGTTTCTCTCTTTTTAGGTGATCGTGATGTTAGGGATCGAGATCCTTTCACATCTGAAAGTGCCCAGATCCTGATCGGGGAGATCATGGGGTGTAATTTAGAATTGGAAAACATCCAGAAAAAAAATAAATGATGAGATAAAAAAAAATAATAACATCATTGATGTTTTGGGGCGAATTTAAAACCCCACAAAATCACTTTTTTTTTTGTGTGGTACAATGTTTATAATCTTTTAGCAATGTTTCGAAAAGCCTAATTTGGAGGATGCACACAGTGTGCCAACATGTGCTATCTGCCATCACGGGAGATCAATGGACGCGTTTTGGGGGTGCCACACCTTCCTCAATAATAAAGTAGCGTTGAGGAAGGGGTTGCTCCCACAAAACACGTCCCTTGATCCCCCGTGATGGCAGATAGCACATGTTGACATTCGTAAATTGGTGTGCATCTTCCAAATTTGGCAAATTTCTGTCTGATATTGCCTTCAAGTTTTACCATATGTGAACTTTGTAAGTTCAAATTTTTTCTTTCTTGTTGGTTTTACACAGGCCTGTTTTATTGTTTTTTTTAAATCATAAAAGTTTTTATTGCTCATATGAAAAAACATATATTACATTACATTGATATTTGCACCGTAATCAGCATTTCTTTTTCCCACATATTAACATATCCATCGATAAGGTGTCATAGTTTGCATTTTGGATCTTTCAGCATTCGGACTCTATGCTCCATCTAATCAAATCAAAAACATATTCTCCATTGTCCCCATACCCTCCTCCTCCGCTCTCCAATACCCACTCACGGTGTCTATCTGTCGTATCTTTAAACACCCCTCAGCAACCTCATCTGTACCAATTCCGTGGGGCTTATACCTGGCACATCCAGCCATGGGTCCCACAATCTGTCAAACTTTCCAGGATTGCCCCTGTGCTGGTAAATATATTTTTCCATTATAAGCGTTTTTCCCATATTTAGTATCCATGTTTTGCTATTAGGCGGCGCAGCAGACTTCCATCCCATCAGTATTACCTTTCTAGCCTGAAATAGCGCCCGTGCAAAAGCGACTCTCGTCACCTCCTCCGTAATCACCCCCTCCAGAACTCCCAGTAAGCAACATAATGGATCTAATGGGACAGTGACCTGGAACACCTGATTTAGTGTAGCCAGGACCTCCGTCCAGTACCTATGGAGTTTGGGGCATCGCCAGAGGAGGTGAATCAAGTCCCCAGACGCCGCCCTGCATCTGCCACACAATGGGTCAGGCGCCTTGCCCATTCTGTACAGCTTAACAGGTGTATAATGTACTCTCAACAAGATGTAAAGTTGGGATACCTTCTGTGCCACGTTTAGTGAGCAGGAGTTAACTGCTTGCAGAGCTTCTTCCCATACCTCCCCTGATAGGGGGCCTAAGTCCGCCTCCCACTGAGCAGCCGCCTTTGTGGGATACCCCTCTAACAGTGACGCTAATAACATGTTATAGCATTGTGAAATCATGCCCTTAGTCTCCAATGCCTCCTGCATTATATGAAAAACCGGTGTGGGGGATTGGGACCAGTCAGTTGCATTCCCTTGTGCTTTAATTGCATGCTTCAGTTGTAGATAGTAAAACAGCATATTGGCAGGCAGTGAGTATTTATCTTGTAGATCTTTAAACGATAATAATGTTCCATTACTGAAAATCTGGTGCAGATGTGTGATACCCTTGCAGCGCCATCTGTGCCCTTGTTGGATCTTAGCCAGCTCAACATATGTTTTATTTTCCCATATCGGGCTATACTTAGTAAAGCCCAAAACGTTTTGTAGTTGTTTAGCTTTGTTCCATACTTTCTGCAGCAGTGTATATGTAGGCATTTGTTTATTGGGTTTTTGGAAAAGGTGGGCCTCCAATCCCTCAGGTATTGACTCCGCCCCTGTGCCCACCAGCATAAGTTTAGCCGATGAGCCCAGTGGGCGAGGGGCCATAGCGCCTATCAGTTGCTGCAGCTGCGCCGCTAGATAGTATATCCATGGGTTGGGTAGGGCTAGGCCCCCCCCCTCCTTAGAGCGCTGCAGCTGTTCCAGCTTGATTCTGGGGGGCTTGGTATGCCACAGCAACAGCCGGAATAAGGAGTTAACCACTCTGAATATCTTCAGCGTGATAACTACAGGCGTGTTGTGTAGCATGTATAGAAATTGTGGCATCAGAATCATTTTTATGAGATTTACTTTTCCTGCCAGGGACATCCTAAGTTTATTCCAAACATTTATCTTGTCTCTAAACCGTGACAGCAGGGGGTAGACATTTAGACTACAAAAGTCTGTAAGTGTAGGCGAGATGTGTATACCCAAATATTTAAATGTAGAAACCACCGGTATCTGGGTCGGGGGTCTCATGTTGGTCATCGGGGAACCGTCTATAAACATTAAGGCAGATTTAGTCCAGTTGATAGTGAGGCCTGAATAACGACCAAATTCAGTTATAAGTGACATTGCCTGTTCCAGGGATCCCTCTGCGTCTTCCAAAAACAAAAGCATGTCATCGGCGTAGAGCATGATTTTTTCATGCAATTCACCATATTGAAAACCTTTGATCTGTGGGCAGTCTCTCACCTGTGCCGCCAGGGGCTCTATAGCCAGTGCGAAGAGCAGGGGGGACAGAGGACATCCCTGTCTGGTCCCCCTGCCCAGCCCAAAGGCATGGGACATTCGATCCGCCACACGTATAGCCGCCCGGGGTGTATCATACAGCAGCCTAACCCACCTGATGAACCTGGGCCCAAACCCAAACTTGGCCAGAACCGCCCACAAATATCTCCAGCACACGCTGTCAAATGCCTTATTGGCGTCAAGAGACAGCAAGGCTCTACAGCCCATAGACTCCGAGGGGGTCTGCATGTTTAGGTATAGGCGTCTAAGGTTGGTTGCCGTAGATGTTCGAGGCATAAATCCCGCTTGATCTAAGTGAACTATTGTTCTAACAATCTTATTAACCCGCATGGCCAGTACTTTTGCTAGTAATTTAATGTCGCTCTGAAGGAGCGATATAGGCCTATAGGAGCCCGGGTCTAAGGGGTCCTTACCCATTTTTAACAATAATATAATGTTAGCTCTAGTCATAGTGATTGGTAGCCTTCCCAATTTAAAGGATGCATTTAATACTTCGAGCAGTTTAGGTAGGATTGTTTCGCCATATTGGGTGTATACCTCCATGGGGAGCCCGTCGTCCCCGGGGGCCTTGCATGTAGGGAAAGAGGCAGCCGCCTCCCTCAGTTCATCCAGCGAAATTGGTGCCTCCAGCTCCCCCCTAGCCTGGTGGGTCAGAGCTGGAAGCGTTATAGTGCTCATGTATGTCTGCAGTTCTTCGTCTGTATAGTTGTCACACGGTTTATATAACTCTGCGTAGAAATATGCTAGCTCCTCTATAATTTTCTCCGGATCATTCACCAGACGTCCCGAGGAGCTACGTATCGCTCCTATAGCGGGGGACGACTGTTGAGATCTGGCTATCCTAGCCAACAGCCTACCAGTTTTTTCACCCTCTTCGTAAAAAGCTTGTTTAGTAAAGAACCGTTTACGTTCCGCGGCGGAGGACCTCAACCGATCCAGGGACTCCTGGGCCGATATCCATGCCTCCCTCGCGGACTCTGATGAGTCTAAAATAAAAGCGAGCTCCAATTGCTTCACCCGGTCTTCCACCTGTATCAGTACGGTTGCGGAATTGTGTTTTACGTCAGCAATTTCAGCTATAAATGTGCCTCTCAGGCATGCTTTAAAGGCAATTAAATAAATAAAAAACCGCGCCTAACTGGTGTGTAAAAACAGCTGCCAACACTAACAAACGACTATAGCCATATAAACAATATAAGAAAAAAGTGTAGCGCTAAAGTGACTAGATGAATAAAGGGTTTTTGGAAACAAAGGGGAGGTAAAGCTCAAATTTAAAAATGGCCTATAACCTCGGCTTGGTCCAAAACCAGATACATGTATAACACAAAGTGATGTGATGATGACTCTAAAGTATTAACAGAGTACAATACTCTATAAAAAAGTGCAAATGTGCGAAGAAAAATGTGCAAATGTGCATAAAAATATACAAAAAAACTCAAAAGTCTATATTTTGCTGGAAATGAAATGTAACGATACTGTCCAACATATTAATAAGGAAGTGTTAATCCCATATAGGTAATAAGGATTCAAATCATACAGTCCATATGTTGCCTGATGTAGTTGACATAAAAGGGCCCAAGGCAAAATATCCTTCTAATAAAGCTAATCCGACTCAGAGGGGATCAAGGCAGGTGTCCTTACAACATAAAAACTCAAGGAAATGTAAGGTAGAATACTCTTACCAACTTCGGTGGACTCACAAGCCGTGGGCGGTGAGTCATACGAGCTTGCACTGTCCCGTGATAGGTGACAGTAGGGAAGTGGATGGTACACCTGGAGCCGTCCTCGTGGGATGGAAAGCCTGGAGCTTGTCCTGTAGGTTTATGCGACCGTTGTTTTCATCAGCATACATCAGCATACATGGACCATAAAGGAAACAACGACAGAGAACCTCCACATAGTGTAAATCCGGAAAAATTGGTTTCTCAATGGGCATTTATTAGATCAATCACGATCAACAAAACAATCCGTAAAAAATCTTATTTAAAAATTGGAATCGATTCAAATAAAAAGGTAACAAGGTAAGCGTGGTGAAGATGGCTGGGTACAGCAAAAAGACCCGACGCGTTTCGTCTGAAGAGACTTCTGCTGGGGTAGAAGCAGAAGTCTCTTCAGACGAAACGCGTCGGGTCTTTTTGCTGTACCCAGCCATCTTCACCACGCTTACCTTGTTACCTTTTTATTTGAATCGATTCCAATTTTTAAATAAGATTTTTTACGGATTGTTTTGTTGATCGTGATTGATCTAATAAATGCCCATTGAGAAACCAATTTTTCCGGATTTACACTATGTGGAGGTTCTCTGTCGTTGTTTCCTTTATGGTCCATGTATGCTGATGTATGCTGATGAAAACAACGGTCGCATAAACCTACAGGACAAGCTCCAGGCTTTCCATCCCACGAGGACGGCTCCAGGTGTACCATCCACTTCCCTACTGTCACCTATCACGGGACAGTGCAAGCTCGTATGACTCACCGCCCACGGCTTGTGAGTCCACCGAAGTTGGTAAGAGTATTCTACCTTACATTTCCTTGAGTTTTTATGTTGTAAGGACACCTGCCTTGATCCCCTCTGAGTCGGATTAGCTTTATTAGAAGGATATTTTGCCTTGGGCCCTTTTATGTCAACTACATCAGGCAACATATGGACTGTATGATTTGAATCCTTATTACCTATATGGGATTAACACTTCCTTATTAATATGTTGGACAGTATCGTTACATTTAATTTCCAGCAAAATATAGACTTTTGAGTTTTTTTGTATATTTTTATGCACATTTGCACATTTTTCTTCGCACATTTGCACTTTTTTATAGAGTATTGTACTCTGTTAATACTTTAGAGTCATCATCACATCACTTTGTGTTATACATGTATCTGGTTTTGGACCAAGCCGAGGTTATAGGCCATTTTTAAATTTGAGCTTTACCTCCCCTTTGTTTCCAAAAACCCTTTATTCATCTAGTCACTTTAGCGCTACACTTTTTTCTTATATATGCTTTAAAGGCATCCCATCTTACTAAAAGATCAGTTTGTCTTCGGTTGTCTAGAAAGTATTGTTCTATCTGTTTCGCTACTCTGTCGTGAGAGGTGAAGAGCTTTAGCCAAAAAGCGTTCAGCTTCCACGGTGCTCTAGGCAGTGTGGTCGCCGGTCTAGTAACAAGATAAGCGACTAGAGGAGAGTGGTCCGAGACCCCTCGGGGTAAATATTCTACCTTGTGTATCACACTTAGGAGTTGGGGGGACCCCACACACAGGTCAATACGGGAAAGTGACCCATGGGTTTTGGAGAAGCAGGAAAATTGTTTTGTGTTAGGGTATTTAGCTCTCCATAAGTCTATCCAACCCACCTCTATCAGTAGTCTACTCAGAATAGTGCCCCTGTTTCCCGAGGGTGGCTGTGCCGGGGGTGTCTGTCTAGTCTGGGATCTAAGTAGCCATTAAAGTCACCCATGATCATTATTGGGACATCAGGTTTGTCAACCAGGTAAGTCAAGAGGAGCTGTAAAATTTCCCTGGAGAACGGAGGAGGTACGTACACAAACACCAATATCAATGTCAAGGTATACAACCTGCAATGCAAAAACACAAATCTACCCGTGGAATCAATCACAGCATCTAATTCCTGGTAAGCCAAGGATTTATGTACCAAAACACTTACCCCGCGAGAAAATGCAGTGTGAGTAGAATGGTAGGCCTTGCTCACCCAGGAATACTGCAGAAAACTGACTGTTTCCTTCGTTAGGTGAGTCTCCTGGAGGCCCACTATTGCTGGGTGAAATTTTTTCAGACATGTGCTTATCATGGTACGTTTCAAGGGATCAAGGACACCTCGGACGTTCCATGTCACAACTGGGGTGTTTGCCATGATTGATATTGTAGATTGAAAAGTCCTGGGTGAACCTGTTTCTTCGCCTCATCTTCTGGCCATAAAGTATCAATGCATGTCTCGATGACCCAGACTGTCCCGGTACAGCATTCAGCGTTGTTTTGCAATGACGATCCGAGGCATCTGTGGAAAAAAGTGCGTGGTGTCTTCGTATGCAAAAGTGTCCCTCTCCTCTGTAGCAGTGTGCTCCACGGTGTAGATCTCGCCCTGTGGATGTGAGCAATGTTCCCACAGTGGTCAGGGGGGGATTCCCCTGTTCCGACTGTGCACCTTGAGTTGTGCTTCAAACTGGTGCCAACCGGGCACATTTTAACTGGCCCCTGCAACTGGGCCGAAACTTGAGTGTTCAAAAAGAAAGGGTTTCCTGTGGGTACAACTGTCCCACCTTGACTTTTGACTTTTCTTGGTATTTTTCTTTTAAACAAAGCTCTTGTCTCGCGTTAACTTTATAGATTAATGATACTGTCCCGCAAACTATTTTGTAGACTATAAAACGTCTAATAATGACTGACCAATTTTCCAGCTTCGCGTTGTGTGATTCAGTCTCCCATATCAGCTTCT
The DNA here is from genome assembly GCA_037952925.1 of Lithobates clamitans. Classification (NCBI taxonomy): domain Eukaryota; kingdom Metazoa; phylum Chordata; class Amphibia; order Anura; family Ranidae; genus Lithobates; species Lithobates clamitans. The sequence goes on from JBBGZY010001609.1 coordinate 1,485,880, forward strand.
CTCCTCCTCCTTAGATCCTGTTCGTTGCGGTCCAGCCAGGCGGATGCTTCGGCTGCAGATTCAAAGAATGTGGACTGACCTCTTGCCGTAATACGTAACTTAGCCGGGTATAACATGGCGTATGCGACTTGGATCTTCTGCAATCTTTTCTTTACTTCTGCAAACTTGGCCCTTTTGCGCTGTACCTCTGACGAGAAGTCAGGGTAAAAGGAGATTTTGGTTCCATTATAGTGCACTGCTCCCTTCTCCCTGGCCAATCGAAGTATTATTTCTCTGTCCTTATAGTTCAGGAGTCTGGCCAGCATTGATCTAGGTGGATTGCCTGGGGGGAGGGGTCTCAATGGTGTACGGTGAGCTCGCTCCACCGCAAAAAGCGCGGTAAAAACATCTTTGCCGAATATGTCTTGTAACCACATTTCTGTAAATGCTGTGGGGTCCCTCCCCTCCACCTTCTCTGGGAGCCCCACTATGCGTACATTATTCCTCCTGAGACGGTTCTCGATGTCGTCATTTTTGGCATTGGCCTGAGCCACTTGCTGTAATGCACTTCTAGTATCTCTAGTGAGGGGGGGTAGTATATCCTCCACCTCGCTGATCCTTCCCTCCACAGCTGTGGTCCTCTCCCTGATCTTTTGAATGTCATGGCGCAATAGTGAAACAGTCTCAGTAAGGCTCCCAAATTGTACTTTCAGTCCGTTTACAGACGCTGTGCAGCACTGTACCGCCCGCAGAATATCACTTAGCGTGGGCTGCTGTCCCTCATCAAGCACGGGGTCAGGGCCGTCAGTATTAAGGATCAGGGAGCCCTCTAATGGCAGCGTATCATCCAGCGCCATGGCGCCTTCATGTCCCTCAGTGTCCATTGCCAATGACTGCTGATTCAGGGGGGAAGCACCGCTCTGTCCCTGCATCTTTTGGGCATAGTATACCATGTCCCTGGGCTGTTCTTTCCCCCATTGTTTGCCAGATTTTGCCGTCTTACCGCTCGGATCCTGCGCCCTGTCTGTGCTGCGGGCCGCACGCTGTGGTAAAGGTGAGCCGGCGCCATCTTGGCCTTCCATGGCCGCCGCTGCTGCTGCTTCTTTCTCCCCTTTTCTGGTCATTCTGGACCTCTGGCACCTTTTGGGAATGTTGTGATGTGTCCTGTAGGGTCGCGGCGTACTGATGGGTCAGTTCTGGGTTCGGATCGGTGGCGGGTTCAGGATATTATAAGGATCAGTGGCGGGAGCTCCGTGCAGTGCGTCCGCTCACATGCCCGTCCAGGCCACGCCCCCCGGCCTGTTTTATTGTAAATGGACATTTCTATTTTTGATAATGCCACCCCAAAAATGGGTAGACAACAAACATGTTGGTTTGTTTGAAAAACCTTTGATAAATGCACATGTGATTGTGCAGGTATAAAAAAAGTTTGTTAATCAAGAATGTGTGGATTATTGTCTCAACGCTACAACACTTTTGGGGTGATGTCATTGCTGTTTTCAGAGAAAATGGGGGTTATTTCCTAAGGGCAAATCCTCTTTGCACTACAAGAGCATTTTCATTGCAGTTTCAAGAGCACTTGTAGTATAAAAAGTGTATACGCCTTTAGTAAATAACAGCCAACAGTGCTTTGTATAAGGTTACACAATCATGCCATTTTCACGACTCCACACATTGCTGTCAGGGTCAGCTAAAACAAACACAAGCAGTAAATGTCCACAAAGAATTTTTTTTTTTTATTGGAAAAAGGCTTCACAAATTTGAAGGCATATTGATGGCCCCCCTACCCGCAAAAAACTCCAGGTATCGTAACTGGACATCACGGGCACTCAGGGAGGGCAAGCCAGGACGGCCACTTTCAAGCACCGTCAGTGTTTCAGGTATCACTCCAGCCTCAGGCCCAACTGAGCCAGCATAGTTGGCCGAATGTTTCCTTAAAAAGTTATGGAGAATACAGCACGCCAGTATAATATGGTTCAGTTTATACTCCGCCATATGGATAGGTGTCAGAAATAGACGGAACCGGCTGGCCAGGATTCCAAATGTGTTCTCCACCACTCCTCGGGCTCTGGCCAGACAGTAATTAAAAACCCTCTGTTCCGGGGTGAGGGTCCTCATCGGGAATGGCCGCATAAGCCCCCAGCGCAAATGCTTCATCAGCAATGAACACGAATGGGAGTCCTTCCACATTGTCCTCTGGAGCTGGCAAGTCCAAGCTGCCATTCTGGAGACGCCTGTAGAACTCCGTCTGGGCGATGACTCCACCATTGGACATCCGGCCATTCTTTCCCACATCCACATACAAGAAGTCGTAATTAGCCGACAACACCGCCAACATCACAATACTATTGAACCCCTTATAGTTGAAATAGTACGACCCCGAGTTGGGTGGTGGGATGATGTGGACATGTTTCCCATCAATTGCCCCTCCGCAGTTAGGAAAGTCCCACCGCTGGGCAAAGTGGGAGGCCACAGTCTGCCATTCCTGTGGTGTGGAAGGAAACTGTTGAGGAAAACAAAAATAAATTAATATTTTTGCACAGAAACATGGCAAGCAGATTAGGCACAAACATTCTGGGGCAACCTCAAGATAGCATTTGTTAAGGGGAATTTAACAACACCAAAGTATAAGGTACACCTATCATATTCCCCCTCCCCCCCCTCTCATGGACCATTTAGAACATTATGGGGGGTGTGGGAATCTTGGACAGGTAACCCTCTTCACTGAGAGATGAATGCCTAAATACAGGGTATTACTTGGAACAGCCCCTCAGTTACACTATTGGCAGCCCACTGGACAGGTAAGAAGTGTCATAATACAAAGATATTAATACACACTGTACACATTTGAGCACATTTGAACATTCTGCTATTACCTATCAAGATAATAATAGTATCTTAAAAATTCAAACAGTACCATTTTAAAGTATACAGGCAGGCCCTTGCACTACATGCTTTGGGGAATTCATCCATAAATCTGAGCACTAAAGAGATGGGTATAGTGTGTATGGGTTTGGCAAAGTCAGCAGATAGATGATTGAGGATAGATAGAGAATTGGGATCAGCTGACTTAGCAGTTGGGGGAGGGAGGGTTACTAAAAATGATTTGGGAACTGCACAAAAAATAAGCCTCTGCCACTCTGCCAGAATTTAAAGCTAAAATAACATTTCTAAACATTTTAGGGGGTGTTTGGGGTAAAGCACTACTATGGAGCTGATAAAATACATTGTTAAGTGACTACAAGCGGTGAATATAGGGCCTGTAGAGCATGCTGGGGAGGTTAGTGAAGGACAATCTGTATGAAGGACCTAAAAAATTAATTACATAAAAATCCAGCATGCATGAGGACAAAGGGGACATTCACAGCATATTCCAATCATGGTAATTAGGGAATGAGGAAAGAAATACAATATATTAGCAAACATTAAATACAATAAAATGTGATATTAAGGGATAAAAATCTTACCTTCATATACTCCTTCTGCAGGACCTGTATGATGGCAGAACAGGTCTCTGGGATGATGATACCCAGAGCCTGGGGGGAGATGCCTGTCGAGAACTTCAAGAATTGCAGGCTTCTCCCTGTCGCCAAATACCGCAAGGTAGCGACCAACCTCTGCTCCGGAGTGATGGCTTGCCTCATGCAGGTATCCTGCCTGCTAATATAAGGGGTCAGCGAAGCCAACAAACGGTGAAACACGGGGTCCGTCATCCTGAGAAAGTTCCTGAAATCATCAGGATTATTCTCACGGATCTCACGGAGCAAAGGCATATGACAGAACTGGTCACGCTGAAGCAACCAATTCTTGGTCCATGAACTCCTCCCCACCCTGTTCATGGACTGGACTTGTGTCAAGGTCAGGACCCCAACACCAAGCCCCCGCACAGCACGAACTCTACGAGGAGTACGCATACGCAACATGGCTAGAAAACGGCTCAGAACGAAGTAACAGAACGCACTGAAGAACAGCAAGGCCTGTGAAGAGCGACCTGAAAAACAGTAACGAATGAACAAGAATACAATGACTAAGTCACGCGGAACTTGCTTGCACGCACTGAAGAGCAGATACAAACCCACAAGCACAAACTGAACGGCAGAAAACGATCTGAAAACCACGAGTCTGAAAAAGCGCGAATCGTCTCTCACCAAACTTTTACTAACACGAGATTAGCAAAAGGAGCCTAAAGGGTGCCGCGCTTGGTTCTGAACCGGCCTTTTCTAGTCTCGTCGAACGTGCTTGACGTCACCGCGTTCTTGGCGATCGGAAATTCTGACAACTTTGTGCGACCATGTGTACGCAAAACAAGTTTGAGCCAACATCCGTCGGAAAAAATCCTAGGATTTTGTTGTCGGAATGTCTGAACAAAGTCCGACCGTGTGTACGGGGCATAAGAGTTATTATGGGAAAAACGTTTCTCCTTTCCACTGATGCTTTACCACGAATCCTTGTTTCACTAATAACCCCAAATTTTCAAAAAACATTTGTCATTGGAACAAAAGGTGAGGTGAAATCTTCTGAAGAGGAGCAAAGACAGCAAAACAAATGTCACAGGGGTGATAACCCTTCCCTATGTTTTCCAAAAAGCTTAAAATAGATTTTTGGCTGGAGCTAAACACGTTAAAAATGTACCAGTTCAAAATTACAAACAGATTCTACTTAACAACAAACCTACAGTCCCTGTCTTGTTTGCACCGCCTGTATACTGCTGTTCAGAGTATATAGGGCCTGGTGGCCCCACACCTTTCCTTTTTTTAATTTGGGTGCGGGGTTCCCCTTAATATCCATACAAGACCCAAAGGGCCTGGTAATGGACTGGAGGGTACCCATGCCGTTTGTCTCACTGATTTTCATCCATATTGCCAGGACCCAACATGACATTAAAGCCACAAGCCATTTTAAATGACTTTTATTCCATTAACCACTTCCCGCCCGCCCTATAGCGGATTGACGTCCGGGAAGTGGTTCTGTTATCCTGACTGGACGTCATATGACGATCGGTGGAGCGGTGTGTCAGTCTGACACACCGCTACACTCATCTTGGTAAAAAGCCTCCGCCGGAGGCTCTTTACCACGTGATCAGCCGTGTCCAATCACGGCTGATCACGCTGTCAATAGGAAGAGCCGTTGATCGGCTCTTCCTCACTCGCATCTGACAGACGCGATTAGAGGAGAGCCGATCGGCGGCTCTCCTGGCAGGGGGGGGTCTGCGCTGATTGTTTATCAGTGCAGCCCCCCCTCAGATCACCACACTGGACCACCAGGGATCGCCACTAGGACCACCAGGGAAGGGGCAACATGTGGATGGCCAGGTATGTACCCCATGGCCATCCACATGTGCCCAGTGTGCCAAATCTGTGCCAATCAGTGCCCACAAATGGGCACTGATTGGCACCATTATGTTGCAGTGATGCCCAGCAATGCCACCCTTAGGGGCATCACTGCAAACAAGCAGTGCCATCAGTGCCACCCATCAGTGTCCATTCATGCCACCTGTCAGTGCCCATCCGTGCCCATCAGTGCCCATCTATCAGTGCCCATCCATGCCCATCTGTGCCAACTATCAGTGCCACCCATAAGTAACCATCAGTGCCACCTATGAGTGCCCATCAGTGCCACCTATGAGTGCCCATCAGTGCCACCTATGAGTGCCCATCAGTGCCGCATACCAGTGCCACCTATCAGTGCCCATCATCAGTGCCCATCAGTGCCACCTCATCGGTGCCCGTCAGTGCAGCCATATCAGTGCCCGTCATTGAAGAAGAAAACGTACTTATTTACAAAAAAGTTTTAACAGAAACAAAGAAAAACGTGTTTTTTTTCAAAATTTTCGGGTTTTTTTTATTTGTTGCGCAAAAAATAAAAACCGCAGAGGTGATCAAATACCACCAAAAGAAAGCTCTATTTGTGGGAACAAAATGATAAAAAATTTGTTTGGGTACAGTGTAACATGACCGCGCAATTGTCATTCAAATTGCGACAGCGCTGAAAGCTGAAAATTGGTCTGGGCGGGAAGGTGTCTAAGTGCCTGGTATTGAAGTGGTTAAAAATGTCATTTTGTGCAGGGACTGTTCTAAACACGGGAAACATGCGCCACTTTACAGGCATACTATAGACACCCCCCAGGTACGATATTTAAAGGAATATTTCACTTTTTTTTTTTTACTTTAAGCATCATTAAAATCACTGCTCCCGAAAAAACGGCCTTTTTTAAAAGTTTTTTTTGCATTGATACATGTCCCCTGGGGCAGGACCCGGGTCCCCAAACCCTTTTTAGGACAATACCATGCAAATTAGCCTTTCCGTTCGCAGGTGCTGGTGCGAACCGAACCGGGGGGTGTTCGACTCATCCCTAATCGTGAGTACCTAATAGCTAAGAACCACGATCCGTCACGTCCTCTAGGTCAGTCCCCTCCCCCTACAGTTAGAAACACACAGTCAGGGAACACAGTTAACCCCTTGATCGCCCCTACTGTTAACCCCTTCCCTGCCAGTGACATTTTTACAGTAATCAATGCATTTTTATAGCACTGATCGCTGTGCTAACGCCAATAGTCCCAAAAATGTGTCCCATTTTGCTTATTAAAAGTCAGCAGCTACGAAAAAAAGTGTATCTTCTGACTTTTAATAAAAAGACTCATCTGTCCCACAATTCCTCCATTCTCTCCCCCGCCTGTCCACGGCGCTGGCAATACTACTGTGGGCGTCCGGCTGTGACAGCTTGCAGCTTCACAGCCAGGTGCGCATGTCTCACTGCTCTGTCCTGAATGGCCGGGCAATCTTTTGGGACCTGTGATGTGTGTTGTGTCCCAGAAGATGGCAGGGAAGGAAGGGCCGCCTAGACTGCCCAAGCAGAAGTGGGAGCTTGTCGGTAATCGTGATGCACCGCAAAATCTAATTGAATAGTTGACCAGATAATCGTAATCGAATCGAATTGTGAGACCAGTGAAGATGTGCACCTCCAACATGTACTCACTTATGTTGTCAGCGTTGTTAGACATTAATGGCTGTGTGTTGAGTTATTTTGAGGGGACAGTAAATTTACACTGTTATACAAGCTGTACACTCACTACTTTACATTGTAGACAAGTGTCATTTCTTCAGTGTTGTCACATGAAAAGATAGAAATAAATATTTACAAAAATGTGAGGGGTGTACTTACTTTTGTGAGGTACTGTATGTATATATATATAGATATATAGATCTATATATATCTACATATAGATCTATATCTATAGATATATTTATTTATTTAAAAAAAATTCCTGTGGGAAAACCAGAATTGTATTATTATTAATTAAAATGAAATCCCTTTACCCTGCTGTTAGAATCACCAGTCATATAGGCCGTACACACGGTCGGACTTTGTTCGGACATTCCGACAACAAAATCCTAGGATTTTTTCCGACGCATGTTGGCTCAAACTTGTCTTGCATACACACGGTCACACAAAGTTGTCGGAAAATGCGATCGTTCTGAACGCGGTGACGTAAAACATGTACGTCGGGACTATAAACGGGGCAGTGGCCAATAGATTTCATCTCTTTATTCTGAGCATGCGTGGCACTTTGTTCGCGGGATTTGTGTACACACGATCGGAATTTCCGACAACGGATTTTGTTGTCGGAAAATTTTATAGCCTGCTCTCAAACTTTGTGTGTCGGAAAATCCGATGGAAAATGTGTGATGGAGCCCACACACGGTTGGAATTTCCGACAACAAGGTCCTATCACACATTTTCCGTCGGAAAATCCGACCGTGTGTACGGGGCATTAGTTTAATTGAAATCAATGGAGAAATGAGTACAGCGCTGCGCCGGAAAGTGCTAAAGAAATTGTTATACAGTTAGCCGCTAACACACCTCTAGACACAGGTTGGAATAAAACTTATTATATAATAGTGTAGCGCTATGTGTATAAGTGAATAATAGATCTTACATAACTAAACAGTGAGCAAAATTTTAGCCATCCCTTAAAGGGCTAAAATTATATAAAAACAACACTAAGTGCTTCAAAATGACATTTGAGATACAGCGAATATAATAAACCAATAATACAAAAATAGCGTGGTGAATCTAAAATCATACATAAGTGACAAATCAACCAATATAGTCCATGAAGATTGACAATTGAATTAATAGTGACTAGTGGAATAGAAAACCACCACCAAAAGTCTATGAGGGTTGAGTATTGAGAAATGGAACTCCCAAGCTTCCTCGTAAACAAAATTAAACACTTCTGGCAGATGAATAAATAGGTAAGGAACCACAGATGGATGGAGGGTCTAAATAGGTAGCAGGACCATCACCGGAGCATCAAGAAAGGCTTACCAGAATCAGGTGACTTAAAAAGACCTACGTCTTACAAGTCTAAGGAAGCTTAATTGACCACCAGGTCTGATAAGGTGAATCGTCAGATATCCTCAGCTTCAAATGGGGGGAGGGGTCTCACCACAGCTTCAAACGTCCCCAAACGGTACAACAGGCCAAACGGATGTTTCAAATACCATGCGAGAAATAAAGCTCACATGGCATGATATCGTTTAAAAAACATCAATTTATTAAAATAATAAAAGGGAACACTCACATGATAGGAGATCAAAAAACAGCTCAAAAATGATCAATCGCGGTAATCGTGAGGAGTCCACCCAACATGTTTCGGCTACAGAGCCTTCATCTGGGGTGTGGAGCCCCCCCACCTTACCGCTATTTAAACACGAAATGACCCCCACTGGGAGTGTCACAATACCGGAAGTTGCACAACTGATGTCACTTCCGGTTGTTAAAAATGATAGTGATTTGCTATTAAACTATCATAAATAAGTGTACAATTTAAAGGAAGCGATGGGCGGTATTGTACCGCCATCATCGGCATGTAAAAAGTCCAGATCGAATAATAGATATTACACTGACAGCCTGGCCGGCTAATCCGGAAATGATCCGGATGCGCACCAAGCCTCTCTCTCGATGTAGCCGGATCCCATAGGTCGAAGCGCCATCGCGTTCCGCCCACTAGATCCGGCCGCATAATATGAGTGTGCGCGATAGCAACGTCCTCCGGAAATGATCCGGACGCGCCCCAAGCCTCATTCTAAATGTCAGTCCTGGATGTGAGGCCGGATTGCAGAGGGGGCGCCCCTTGCGGCTAAGTGCAGCGTAACCCTGGGAGTGAGACAGGGAGTACGGTGCCCAAAGGTGCACGGGTTGCCAGAGCGCTGTTGCTGAGTAGCAGATAGCAGGGAGCTGCTGGGGTGCGCTGGTAAGGTTCAGTGGCGGCTGGTGCTCAATTTTTTTGGGGGGGGCGCAAACATAGCCCCAACCAACAACACCCCCCCCTTCACCGCCACTTGCCCTTGATAGGGCCTACAGACAAACAGATTGATAGGCAGATAGGTACACAGACAGACAGATCGATAGGCAGGCAGATCGATAGTTACACAGACAGATCGATAGACAGGCAGATAGGTACACAGACAGATCGATAAGCAGACAGATCGATAGGTACACAGACAGACAGACAGATCGATAGGCAGGCAGATGGACAGACAGACAGATCGATAGGCAGGCAGATGGACAGACAGACAGATCGATAGGCAGGCAGATCAATAGGTACACAGATCGATAGGCAGGCAGATAGGTACACAGACAGACAGATCGATAGGCAGGCAGATCAATAGGTACACAGACAGACAGATAGGCAGGCAGATCGATAGGTACACAGACAGACAGATAGGCAGGCAGATCGATAGGTACACAGACAGACAGATAGGTACACAGACAGACAGATCGATAGGCAGACAGATCAATAGGTACACAGACAGACAGATCGAAAGGCAGACAGACGGACAGACAGACAGATCAATAGGCAGGCAGATCGATAGGTACACAGATCGATAGGCAGGCAGATAGGTACTCAGACAGACAGATCGATAGGTACACAGACAGACAGATAGGTACACAGACAGATCGATAGGTACACAGACAGACAGATCGATAGGCAGACAGACAGACAGATCGATAGGCAGGCGGATAGGTGCACAGACAGACAGATAGGTACACAGACAGACAGATCGATAGGCAGACAGATCGATAGGTACACAGACAGACAGATTGAAAGGCAGACAGACGGACAGACAGACAGACAGATCGATAGGTACACAGATCGATAGGCAGGCAGATAGGTACTCAGACAGACAGATCGATAGGTACACAGACAGACAGATCAATAGGCAGACAGATCGATAGGTACACAGACAGACAGATCAATAGGCAGACAGATCGATAGGTACACAGACAGACAGATCAATAGGCAGACAGATCGATAGGTACACAGACAGACAGATCAGTACACAGACAGACAGATCGATAGGTACACAGACAGACAGATCAGTACACAGACAGACAGATCGATAGGTACACAGACAGACAGATCAGTACACAGACAGACAGATCGATAGGCAGACAGACAGACAGACAGACAAATCGATAGGCAGGCGGATAGGTGCACAGACAGACAGATTGATAGATAGATAGATAGATAGAGACCTGGTGAAGGTGAGGATATACTGTATATGATGGCTGTAGCAGGACACAGTGCTGGGACCCCTCATGGTCAACATATAAATGCTCCTGCAGATTGCTGGGTGAATGGAGGTTAACTCCGGGCACAGAAGAAGCAGGGCACCCCCTCCCCCCTCCTCCCTCAACCGTCCGATCACAGATCATCATCACGGGATGGGAACATTACACAAGGAATTACAAGGAACATTGCAAGGTATGTGGAGGGACAGACACTGACAGTGTCAGATCACATTACCTTGATTCTTGCTTCATGGAGTCGACTTCTCACTGGCATAGAAACCGAAAGTAAGAGTGAAACAGCTGTCCGGGCTAAAGCACAGCTCAAGTCCTACAGCGGTGCTAATGGTCAGATAGGCAGACAGACAGAAGTCTGACCCAATGAGAGTGGAGAGGCGCTTAGCTTTGCGCCACAAAGCAACACAAAACCCAGCAAATGTAGCGTCTCGCCTGCAATCACGGGATTGCATTGGCATGACGCTTCTATAGTGCAATGTGGCCGGCGCCCGAGCACAGTAAATTTAAAGAACTTTTTTTTTTTTTTTTTTTTTTTTGTCACTAGCTTTGGGGGGGCGGCGCCCAGGCGCCCCCTATGGACAGGCCGCCACTGGTAAGGTTGAAGGGCAACCGTGCAAGGAGGGATTCCAGGTATGGAGCCGTGGAGCAACCAGGAGCGGAGTCAGAGCCAGGCCAATGGTCATTCAGCACAGGAATCAGTCAAGGATGAGGTACAGCAGGATAATCAGGAACAGAGAAGGTAGCCGAGCCGGGGGTCAAACACAGGAGAACGATCAAGGTACAGATGCGGAGCCGAAGAATAGTCAGGTCCAAGCCGGGGTCAATGCAGGCGGAATACTGGAGCAGTCAGGCAAGCCGAGTAGTAACAGGAAGCAGATATCACAATAGGAACAAGGAACACAGGAAGCTGATGATAATCCAGCAACCAGCATGCACCAGCAGCAGGCTTAAATAGGCAGAAGGGCGCCACCATGAGGAATACTGGCAGAATTACCCGTCCTACGGTTATCACCCTGACAGTGCCCCCCCCCCCCTAGGGGCAGCCTCCGGATGCCCAATCTGGCCCATTTTTCAGGGTATCGGGCTTGAAACCTCTGCAACAGTCTAGGGGCATGAATGTTATCTGCTGGTTCCCAAGAATTACCTTCTACAGAGTAACCTTTCCATTTAACGAGAAATTGAACAGTCCTACCTCTCCGACGGCAGTCCAGAATGGCTTCTACTTCGTATTCTGTTTCATTGTCCACCAAGATTGGAGGCGGCGGAGCTTCTTCTCTTCCTGGAAAAGGACTGGAGATAACAGATTTTAATAAAGAAACATGGAATACTGGGTGGATTTTATAGGAACTTGGTAAAGACAATTCAAATGCCACTGGGTTAATTTCCTTCTTAATTGTGAATGGACCGATAAACCTTGGTCCTAACTTCCGGAAGGGGCAAGGAAGCTTAAGATTTGTTGAGGAAAGCCACACTCTATCTCCAACCTTAAAGACGGGATCTCTCCTCCCCTTGTCATAATGTTTTTTATAATTCTCTTGGGCCTTCTGCATAGTTGCCTGGAGAGTTAGGTAATTAGCCTGAATGGCATTTATCCTTTCCTGGACTGCGGGTACTGAGGTCTCTGGTATAACATTAGGCAAGAATGAGGGATGGAAACCGTAGTTGGCCCAGAAAGGTGACTGATTGGTGGAAGCATGGATTGAGTTGTTGTATGCAAACTCCGCACACGGGAGTAGCAAGGACCAGTCGTCCTGGGAGAAAGAGCAGAAGCAACGTAAGTACAGTTCTAAAGTTTGATTAGTTCTTTCGGTTTGACCATTGCTTTGAGGATGGTAAGCTGAAGATAGGCACACTTTAATGGAAAGCATTTTGCAGAGCTCCTTCCAGAACTTAGAGGTGAACTGCACCCCTCTGTCGGACACAATGTTGCTCGGTAGGCCGTGAAGTCTGACTATCTCCTTTATGAAGATCTTCGCCGTGTCAGCAGCAGATGGTGTACCCATCATGGGCAAGAAATGCTCCATCTTGGACAGGCGGTCAACGACTACCAAGATGGTTGTAAATTTCTCCGAGGGTGGTAACTCTACTATGAAATCCATAGATATTTCTTTCCATGGTTTCTCTGGCACAGGCAATGGGCGTAGCAGACCCCAAGATCTGATGTTAGACCCCTTGTTACGTTGACAAATGGTGCAGGAACTGACATATTCCCTGCAGTCAGGCTTCAGAGTGGGCCACCAAAAAGATCGTTGAACAAGCTCCAAAGTCTTTCATACCCCGAAGTGACCAGCAAGTTGGTGGTCATGTAAAGTCTTTAGGACCTGGGCTCTGGCTTGCTGCGGAACAAAAAATTTGTTCTGATACCAAAGAAAACCTTCCTGGTTTCTTAAAGACAGTGCTTCTGGTTCAGAGCATTGGGAAGAAGCTTGTTTCAGTGAGGAACTCAGGTCGGTTTGAATCATGAGAAAATTCTGTGGAGACAATATAGTGCTAGGAGTAATTTCTTCGGGAGTGTCAGGAAACATCCGGGACAAGGCATCGGCCTTCCCGTTCTTAGACCCCGGACAGAAGGAGATATGAAAATTAAATCTGGCAAAAAACAAGGCCCATCGAGCTTGTCGGGGTCTCAATCGTTTAGCAGTGCGAAGATACTCCAGGTTTCTGTGATCCGTGAATATCATGATGGGATGCTGAGCACCTTCAAGGAGGTACCGCCATTCTTCCAGGGCAGTTTTAATAGCCAAGAGCTCTCTCACATCATCAGATCTCCCACATCATAATTCCTTTCAGACGGACTCATCTTCCGCGAGGAGAAGGCCACAGGATGGAGTAACGACTTAGAACCCTGACGTTGGGATCAGACTGCCCCTGTGGCAACTTCAGAGGCGTCAACCTCTAAGATGTAAGGGAGGGCCGGATCAGGATGTTGCAGGATAGGTGCGGAGGTAAAGAGGGATTTGAGCTTATCAAAAGCTGATTGGGCTTCTGAAGACCACAGGAACCAAGTATGTAAACGGGTAACTTGGGTGATTCTTGAGATGATGGAGGAAAAGTTCTTTATAAACCTCCTATAAAAGTTTGCAAACCCCACAAATCTTTGTACTCCCTTTTTATCCAATGGAGTTGGCCAGTCCAAGATTGCCTGTACCTTTTGCGGGTCCATGGCAACACCACCAGTGGAGATAATTAGCCCCAGGAATTGTATTGACTCCTTTTCGAAATCACACTTCTCTGCTTTTACATAGAGTTTGTGCTTACGTAGAGTGTGCAGAACTGTCCTTACATGTGTACGATGGAGCTCCAGGGTGGTTGAAAATATCAGGATATCATCCAGGTAGATGATGACGAAGTAATCCAGAAATTCTCGAAAGATATCTTTTACGAAATGTTGGAATGTGGCCGGGGCGCTGCACAATCCAAATGGCATCACTAAGTACTTGAAATGTCCAAAGCGAGTTCTAAATGCTGTCTTCCATTTGTCACCCTCTCGGATGCGAACGAGATTGTAGGCTCCTCGAAGGTCAAGCTTAGTAAATATTCGGGCAGTACGGAGTCTCTGGAAAAGTTCCGGAACTAGAGGAAGAGGGTAACGGTTTTTTATAGTGATTTTATTGAGCTCCCTGTAATCCACACATGGTCTTATGGATTTGTCACTTTTTTGACAAAAAAGATTCCGGCTCCAGCAGGAGAAGAGGAGGAACGGATGAAGCCTTTCTCCAGGTTTTCATCAATGTATTGTCGCAATGTTCCTAGTTCCATCTCCGAGAGGGGGAATATGCGACCGAATGGGATTTCGGCTCCTGGGAGTAATTCAATTGGACAATCGTATGACCAGTTTGGTGGCAGGACATCAGCCTTTTTCTTGTCAAAGACATCTGCAAACTCCTGGTAGGCCGGTGGAATACTCTGGTTGTTGACAGGTACAGGATGAACTGACAGGCAACTGGCTACATTACTGGTTTCAGGGGCAAGACAGTGCTGTAGGCAATAAGGTGAAGTGAATGAAATTTCTTTCCTGATCCAGTTGATCTGGGGGTTGTGGGCTTGGGGCCATGGGGTACCCAAGATGACGGGGAACATAGGTGAGCTTAGAATGTCGAAACGTATGAATTCCTGATGACCATCAGGAGTAGTAACCAAAAGAGGAGCGGTCTCTTGTGTCACAGGATCGGAACTAGGCAGGGTGCCATCAGCCAGGAGAACTTCCAATCTACGGTTCTTGGGAAGTAGGGCCAGGCCGAACTTTACTGCTAAGTCCAAGTCCAAGAAACAACTGCATGCCCCGGAGTCGACTATGGCCTGAAGCTGAACTCCCTTGTCGGCCAACTGTAGCGTGATGGAAAGGATAAGGTGAGAAATGGAAGTTCCGGACATCTGGAAGTACACTGGAGAGTTCTTGGGTACCTTGCTGGGCCTTAAGGGGCAGTTGCTCAGGAAATGTCCCTTTCGGCCACAATAGAGACAGAGATTGGCTTGACGCCGACGCTGTTTTTCCTCAGGAGTCAGTGCGGTTCGCACCAAACCAACGGGCATAGCGCCGATCTCTGGTACCAGCACCTTGGGAGTCTGAGAACGTTCAGCCTGGCGCTCCCGAAGGCATCTATCCAACTGGATGGATAGTTGAATGAGCCCCTCGAGGGTAGCAGGGATGCCGACCCTGGCCAACTCGTCCTTAAGGGATTCAGAAAGCCCCAGGTGAAACTGGTATTTCAACGCAGCCTCATTCCAGTCTGTATCGGCAGACCACCGGCGGAAGTCCACAGTATAGTCTTCCACCGGGCGCCGTTTCTGTTGAAGAGAATGCAGAGCGGCCTCAGCAGTGGCTGTACGCTGGGGGTCTTCATACAATTGCGACAAGGCCGTAAAGAAGGTTTCCACTGAACTAGTAGCTGGGTCCTTCTGTTCCCATAACCTGTGGGCCCATGCCTGGGGTTCATTGGTCCGCAGGGAGATAAGAAAGCCAACTTTGACAGTCTCAGTGGAAAATGTACGGGGTTGCAGAGCCGGATATAACAGGCAGGCATTCTTGAAGGATCTGAATTTCTGCCGGTCTCCAGAGAAACGTTCAGGGGTAAGTCATTCCAAAAGTATGGTTGCAGCGTCCGGCAAGGCCAAGCCACCGCATATTGCAGAGGTTTAATTAAGGGTAGAGTGCATGTGAACGTATTAGCTTTGATAATATCATAGAGTCTCACCTTTACATACCGATGCGTGGAGATCTTTGCTGGGCAGGACGGTTCAGCTCTGCATCACGGTGATCTAGCCACTCCGATGCCTGCACTGAGTCCTCAAAGAAATAAGCATGATCATCTCCAGCCACGCGGAGCCGAGCGGGGAACAGCATAGTGTACTTTAAGTGGTGAGCTCTAAGGCGCCTTTTTACCTCCGTGAAGCGGGCCCGCTGTTTCTGCACTTCGGCGGAGAAATCCGGAAATGCTGACACGTGTCCCGTCTGAAATGGGATGTTTCCCTTCAGCCTGGCCAGTCGTAGTACTGCATCTCGGTCCTTGAAATTTAATAACTTCGCTATAAATGTGCGCGGCGGAGCCCCTTCAGGTGGGCGGTGCGCTGGCACACGGTGAGCTCGCTCAACTACGAATGTCCCAGAGAAGGCCTCTCTGCCATATGTAGAGATTAAGATCTTTTCTAGGAAAGTAGCTGGATCCGTTCCCTCTGAGCCCTCCGGGAGGCCAATGAAACGTAGATTGGATCTGCGGGCACGATTTTCTAAGTCGTCCTGCTTCTGTGCCAACTGCTGTATTTGGCGCTTTAAATCCTCCTGGGAGTGTTGCAGGGGATAGAGCGTGTCTTCCGCCCGGCTGATTCTGGTCTCCGTCTCAGTAACTCTCTCCCGGAGCTTGGTCATGTCTTGTCTAATTAGAGAAATGTTCTCTTTTACCTCTTCCAGCTTTGTTGTGAGGGTGGATTGGCAGAGGGATATCGCCTCCAGCACCTTGGCTGTATCAGCCGTCCCCTGGTCAGCTTGGGGAGCTGTGTGCTCTGGTGATGAGGCGCCATCTTGCCGCTCGTGGTCCCGCTCCATTCTTCGGTACCTGTCCAGGGACAAGGAGGCAGCTGTGTTCCTCTTTGGCGGAGACATGACCCAGTGGTTATACCTGGCTTCAAGCACGCGGGTGTGAGATAAAAAGGCTATTTTTAGGTCTCAGGATATCGAGTAAAGGATCTGCCACAAGCGGAGCTCTGGTCACTCACGTCTTATCTCATTCCCATCCAGGCCACGCCCCCCTGATCACATCTTTAGTATCTTTTAGGTAGGACAGCATCTTTATTACGGATAGCTGAAGAAAAAAATCTATATATTTTCAGATTTTTTAAGTGACCGAGTCAATGCCACTAATTATTGGCCGACCTGGAGGGTGTAGGGGGTCCTTATGGACTTTAGGCAGGTAGTACATAACAGGTATGCGTGGGGCAATGGGGACTAGAAATGATCTCTCCTTCTTATTTAAAATGCAAGAATCAAAACCTTTAGATACCAGTCTTTGTAAATCCTTCTTATATTTTTGTGTAGGATTACTAGATAGTTCAATATATGTCTCTTGATCTCCCAAAATACGGTGCATTTCGTTAATATAATCTGATTTATTCAATAAAACAATGCCACCACCCTTGTCGGCGGGGCGAATAACCAAATTTTTATTGTCGCATAAAGTCTTTAGGCCTGTTGAAGGTAAGGGGTTATGAAATCTACGTTTTAATGGAATATTAGCTAAATCTCTCAACACTAACTCTTTGAACAGATTGATAGCTGGTGGGAGTTGTGTTGGGGGGCTAAAAAGAGAGGGGTTGGATAAACCTGAATGAACAGTGCCAGACGTTGCCGCCCTGGCTACATTCCTAGAGGGATTAGAGATAATATACCTCTGGACATTAATTTTCCTAATGAACTTCTGAATGTCGATAAATGTATCGAACTTGTTCAATTTACACGGAGGGGCGAACTTGAGACCCTTATTTAGAATAATTTTCTCTTCCTGAGTGAGAATGGTATCACTCAGGTTGAAAACCCCCTGGCAGGTTAAACTCGTTTCCTTTTTTCGTCTCTGGATCATTTCCGGATTAGCCGGCCAGGCTGTCAGTGTAATATCTATTATTCGATCTGGACTTTTTACATGCCGATGATGGCGGTACAATACCGCCCATCGCTTCCTTTAAATTGTACACTTATTTCTGAAAGTTTAATAGCAAATCACTATCATTTTTAACAACCGGAAGTGACATCAGTTGTGCAACTTCTGGTATTGTGACACTCCCAGTGGGGGTCATTTTGTGTTTAAATAGCGGTAAGGTGGGGGGGCTCCACACCCCAGATGAAGGCTCTGTAGCCGAAACATGTCGGGTGGACTCCTCACGATTACCGCGATTGATCGTTTTTGAGCTGTTTTTTGATCTCCTATCATGTGAGTGTTCCCTTTATTATTTTAATAAATTGATGTTTTTTAAACGATATCATGCCATGTGAGCTTTATTTCTCGCATGGTATTTGAAACATCCGTTTGGCCTGTTGTACCGTTTGGGGACGTTTGAAGCTGTGGTGAGACCCCTCCCCCCATTTGAAGCTGAGGATATCTGACGATTCACCTTATCAGACCTGGTGGTCAATTAAGCTTCCTTAGACTTGTAAGACGTAGGTCTTTTCAAGTCACCTGATTCTGGTAAGCCTTTCTTGATGCTCCGGTGATGGTCCTGCTACCTATTTAGACCCTCCATCCATCTGTGGTTCCTTACCTATTTATTCATCTGCCAGAAGTGTTTAATTTTGTTTACGAGGAAGCTTGGGAGTTCCATTTCTCAATACTCAACCCTCATAGACTTTTGGTGGTGGTTTTCTATTCCACTAGTCACTATTAATTCAATTGTCAATCTTCATGGACTATATTGGTTGATTTGTCACTTATGTATGATTTTAGATTCACCACACTATTTTTGTATTATTGGTTTATTATATTCACTGTATCTCAAATGTCATTTTGAAGCACTTAGTGTTGTTTTTATATAATTTTAGCCCTTTGAGGGATGGCTAAAATTTTGCTCACTGTTTAGTTATGTAAGATCTATTATTCACTTATACACATAGCGCTACACTATTATATAATATAGTTTAATTGAAAAGAGGAAATGGAAAACAGGAACAACTTTTAGACATTACAGGAATATCTACAAATAGCCATTTGCACAGGCGTGGTTCAAAAGAACTACAGGAGATCAACAGCACTATGATACAGTAATGGTTGAACAAAAAAAAAAACGGTGAAAAAAAAGTATTTTATTTGAAAAAAATGACAATTGTTAATGATACGCAGTGCAAAGAGTAAACTAAATGTCACTCTGTTAAGGTTTACATCTCCTTTAAAATGGAAACAAAAACAAAACAAAAATTCTGGCAGATTGTGACAATTGCAAAATGTTTCTCTAATTATTTTTGTGTGTGTCGGAAGTATAACAAAAAAATAAATAAATAAATAAAGTGCTTCTCTTTTTTAAGATCATTTTGGTCTGGTCTGTCAGGGGTTACTATGTAAACTATCTGGTGGGGGGAGGGCTCAGGAAATGTTTACTCTCACATGAAACATTGTAAAAAGTAGACAAATTAAAATCAGTTATGCCCCATACACACGGTCGGATTTTCCGATGGAAAATGTCCGATCGGAGCATGTTGTCGGAAATTCCGACCGTGTGTGGGCTCCATCGGACATTTTCCATCAGATTTTCCGACACACAAAGTTGGAGAGCAGGAGATAAAATTTTCCGACAACAAAATCCGTTGTCGGAAATTCCGATCGTGTGTACACAAATCCGACGAACAAAGTGCCACGCATGCTCAGAATAAATAAAGAGATGAAAGCTATTGGCCACTGCCCCGTTTATAGTCCCGACGTACATGTTTTACGTCACCGCGTTTAGAACGATCGGATTTTCCGACAACTTTGTGTGACCGTGTGTATGCAAGACAAGTTTGAGCCAACATCCGTCGGAAAAAATCCTAGGATTTTGTTGTCGGAATGTCCGAACAAAGTCCGACCATGTGTACGCCCTATTACAGGTGGACTTGTGTCTTTTTTCAACCCCGGCAGCTCGAGTCATTTCCAGTAATTGTCTAAATGGAAAGTGAAAGTATCTGAGACCGAGCAACTGCTACGACTGCAACTGACACAGAAAATAGAACAAAAATAACTGAGAAAGATAGAGAAAAAAGCAAAACAAAAAAAAACAAAAAATTATCAGCAATGGATGTTAGACAGCTAGTTGCCAAAATCAAGAAGTTCAGGCTGGATGATGGAGATCTGGACAGTCAAGGTTACACAAGAGTCCTACTACAGCTGTTTGGCTATACAGGACATGGAAAATCTTCCTTCATTAACTCCTGTATGTACGTCCTGGAAAAGGGTGAGAGCTTGAAAGAACACGCTGAGGCCCGAGAAACCGACCACGGACTGACCATGGTCAGAAATGCCTATCCGCTTACCAAAGTGGTCACCATGGTAGACAACAGAGGATGCAGCAAAATGAATGATTTTGAAAAAGCTGAAGTGTATGCCCAGTTGGGTGAGTAACATTCTGAGAGCTCCAAAGGCTACGGGACTGGCAGGTTAGCCAAAAAAAACAAATAATGTCAAATTCAGATGATGCCCCTTAGCTCTGTAACACTTTGTTGGTCACTCCATAGAACTAGAACTCTTATATGACTATTGTAGTTGTGGTTGTAGTAGTGATACTTATTCTTCTACATATTTTGGTAAAAAAAAAATCGCAATAAGCGTTTATTGATTGGTTTGTGATTGGTTTCTAGCGTCTACAAAATAGAGGATAGTTTTATAGCATTTTTATCAATATTTTTTTTACTAGTAATGGCGGCAATCAGTGATTTTTATTGTGACTGCGACAATATGGCGGACAGATCAGACACTTTTGGTGCGATTTTGGGACCATTCAAATTTATACAGCGATCAGTGTGATTAAAATGCATTGATTACTGTGTAAATGTGACTGGCAGTGAAGGGGTTAATCACTAGGGGGCAGTGAAGGGGTTAAGTGTGTCCCAGGGAGTGATTATAACTGTGGGGGGATGGGCTATGTGTGACACGACACTGATCACCGCTCCCGATTACAGAGAGCTGTGATCAGTGTCCTGAACTAGGCAGAACATGGAAATACTTGTTTACATCAGCATTTCCCCGTTCTTCCTCTCCGTGAGACAAACGCGGGTATCCCCGTGGACATTGAGTCTACGGGACCCGGGATCACACTCACGGAGTTCACAGCGGGCACGCGCCCGCAAACCGCTTCTTAAAGGGCAATGTACAGGTACGGTAATATGCCTGTACCTGCCATTCTGCCAATGTATATCAGCGTGAGCCGGTCGACAAGTGGATAAATGGAGGAGAATAGGGAGTTAATTAAGGCTGATTAGAGTAAATTAGGGGTTATTAAGGGGTTAAACAGAGGAACATTTGTTCATCCCTTTAATCTGCAGATGAAGAAACAGAAATATACAAAAAGAAACAATGTTTCTTTTTATGTTAGTGTTTCAGGGCTGAGCAATGTTGGTAATAAACATTGCGGGCTGCTTTTTTTTTTTGACAGCTCCAATTACCGGACTTCTTTAACACTGGGGAGACCCACTGACAGCTCAAAGACCCGAGCCTGAAAGTATCGGCTTCCGGTATCGGTGCATTTGCACGAGTACCGATACTTGTGCAAATACTCTGTATCGGCACTGATACCGATACTGATACTATTATCTGTGCAACCCTGGCCTTAATCATAGCATGAGGTTATGATTAAGCCCATTATGGCCGAAACATGTTAGCTGTATGCACTGTGATTTTTAGAATGTAGGATTTGTATTTCTGAACTCACCGAGTAGCCAGTCTGTACTTATCACGGACTTCTGTTCTAGGAATGAATATCCCAGCCAAGAGCACTGGTTTCCACCAAGTGGTTAATAGAGCAGCAGAGCTTGGGTTTTGTTCTCTGTTATACTGCAGATCAAACAGAGGTTAATGCAGCTTCATTGGTTGTAAAGAAGAGGAGGGTTTGGTTCCACTTGATGTCTGAGCCTAGAAAAGTGGGATCCGGCCATATTGGAGAACACGGTGCCTTGGGGCCACTATGTTCTGCTCAGCTGAGCCATTACTGATTAGTCTGAATGTGCATAAAATTTTCAAGCATCAAGTTAAAAAGAATGTAAGCCACGGTGGGGCGCTGTTTTTTTTAAAGTTATGTACACTCCAGAGCTTGGGGGCAACAAATCATCACCATAGGGGTCAGCCAGTTGACAGCAACTGTCAGATCTCAGTTGTGGCTCTCATCTACAGAGTCATTCTCAAAGTAAATAAGTGGGCAAATGTACCAGTTTTATATTATTATTATTTGTATTATTCAGAGCATATAAGCCTTTAATAATATGATTCCAGGTATAATATTCCTACATAAACCCAATTAAGTCTGGTTCTCTATAAAGTGGAACTCTAAAAGTGACTGTGAATTAATTATACACACATTATAATTGAAGAAACGTATAACCACTTCAGCTCCGGAAGGTCCCCACCCCCTTCTGACCATTTTTTGCGATACGGCACTGTGTTATTTTAAGTGACAATTACGCAGTCGTGCAACGCTGTACCCAAATAAAATTGGTATCCTTTTTCTTCCCACAAATAGAGCTTTCTTTTGGTGGTATTTGATCACTTCTGCAGGTTTTTATTTTTTGCGCTATAAAGAAAAATTGCCGACAATTAAAAAAAATCTATATATATTTTCTGCTATGAAACATATCCAAGTAAAAAATCATATATATATATATATATATATATATATATATATATATATATGGGTGCCTGAATTACAGCAGCGGGGGGTGGTTTTGAAGCACCTGATTAGAGCCATAGGCTCTTATAGGTGTCAAAAAACGTGACCTGCGAGCGCTATGCTGGGTGCTCGCAGGTCACTCAGCTTAGTTAGAAAAACGAATGAATATTCGCTTTCCTAACACTAAACCGCCTCTTTGCCAATCAGATCTGTTACCTGTCACCTGATTGGCTGAAACGCTAGGCGTCCAATAATAGCAGAGGACGGGTGGAGAGGACAGAAAAAGACATCGAGGAGCTGTCCAACTGAGACAAGTAAGTGCAGATGGCAGGCCGGCGGGGGGCACAGTGGCTGCATTTGATGGCACAGTGGCTGCGTTTAATGGGCACTGTGGCTGCGATTGATGGCACAATGGCGACAATTGATGGGCACAGTGGCTGCGTTTGACGGCACAGTTTCTGCATTTTATGGGGCACAGTGGCTGCATTTGATGGCACAGTGGCTGTGATTCATGGGCACAGTGGCTTCGATTGATGGGCACAGTGGCTGCATTTGATGGCACAGTGGCTGTGATTGATGGGCACAGTGGCTGCATTTGATGGCACAGTGGCTGTGATTGATGGGCACAGTGGCTGCATTTGATGGGCACAGTGACTGCGATTGATGGTACAGTGGCAGCAATTGATGGGCACAGTGGCTGCCTTTGATGGCACAGTAGGGGCAATTGATGGGCACAGTGGCTGCGATTGATGGGCACAGTGGCTGCGATTGATGGGCACAGTGGCTGCGATTGTTCGGCACAGTGGCTGAGTTTGATGGGCACAGTGGCTGCGATTGTTCGGCACAGTGGCAGCAATTGATGGGCACAATGGCTGTGATAACGTCCTGTAAAGAAAATGCAACTGTATTCTTAATTGCTATGAGAACACCATTGTGTTTCGATTCTGCATTAGCAAAAAAAATATGTGGATACTGTCTATGGGAACATTTGGACTCTTTGGTGGCTGAGAAATTTGTTTCCTGTATACATAGAACATCCCCTTTCAGTTTCTGGGCTTTGGACCACATGAGTTTGTGCTTAAAGGGCTATTCAAACCCTTAACGTTGAGGGAAACAAATCTAATAGTCATCGGAAATCAAAACGCAGTCAGCAGACGTTCTTTGTACAGACTTATGAGGAGGAGGAGAAGTATTTGATGCATTAATGGGGTTGTACTTACAAGAAGTACAAGTTCTACAAGTTCAGTAAAGAGGAAATGGCGCCATCTATTGGGGAAGATAGGTGCAACAAGCAAATGGTAGAATGGATAGAGCAGGGGTGTCCAAACTTTTTTCAAAGAGGGCCAAATTACATGAAGTGAACATGCGTGAGGGCCGATCATGTTGCCTGACTTTTTTTGAACCATTGAAATTAAATGCAAATGTAATATTTTATGCAAAGTTTATTGCAAACGGCATACTATTCATTTCATAATATTGATGACAATATATGATGATATATAATATATATATATCTTTTCCGTTCAGGGTAACGATGAGCTCAGGCGTGTTATGTTTAAAAATATATCTCTCTCTCTTTATATAGCTCTCTCTCTTCATCTCTCTATCCCTTTCTCTATATCTCTCTATATATTCTTCCTCGCTGGCACGCCCCTGGCAGATTTTTTTTTTTTAAGGGAAGTATCTGCCCTCCTAAATTAGCCCCGCCCCTGAAACGCATTGCCCGTACATGCAAATTTTGTTTGAACTACCGTATTTATCGGCGTATAACACGCGCCGGCGTATAACACGCACCCAAGTTAAGGAGGGAATTTTAAGGAAAAAAACTTTTAGGAGTAAAGTTTAAGGAAGAAAAACTTATATTAAAATGCCCATCAATGCAGCGTTATCGGTGTCCATCTGCAGCCTTGTCAGTGTCAGTGCAGCCTTGCCCCAGTGTCCATTGCAGCCTTGTCAGTGCAGCTTTGCCCCAGTGCAGCCTTGTCAGTGCAGCAATGTCAGTGCAGCCTTGTCAGTGCAGCAATGTCAGTGCAGCAATGTCAGTGCAGCCTTGTCAGTGCAGCAATGTCAGTGCAGCCATGTCAGTGCAGCCTTTCTCCAGTGCAGCCTTGCCCCAGTGCAGCCTTGCCCCCCCGTGCAGTCTTGCCCCCGTGCAGCTTTGTGGGATCGCCGCGATCCCTGCCGTCATACACAGCCGTGTGTAATTTTAAATATGGGCGCCGAGACTGCAGGGACTCGGCGGAGCGCTGATACACATAGCCGAGAGTCTTCGGGTTTTCTTGGCGCCGCTTACAGTCCCGCCCAGTTCCGCCCTATGGGCGGGACTGTAAGCAGCGCCGAGAAAACCCGAAGACTCTCGGCTATGTGTAGCTCCGCTCCGCCGAGTCCCTGCAGTCTCGGCGCCGTATTCGCTCCGATCACACACAATTGGGGGGGGGATCGGCCTATAACACGCACCCACGATTTTCCCCTGATTTTCAGGGGAAAAAAGTGCGTGTTATATGCCGATAAATACGGTATTTAAATGGAAAAAATATTTTTGGACTCTAGATTTCTGGTGTGATGCATTCTCTGTGCCTTGTCAATTCCAGGAAACTTCATCCCCATCGGAAAGAAAGTTAAATGGAGAGACAATTACAGCGATATGATGGAGGACATCGAAGATGCTGAACCAAATTCCTCAGACTTTATTGTCCCCATCTTTGTGTACAGGTAAGTGATTCTTGTATTAGATGAGGCATCCTTGGAGCAGATTGGTTTCCAGGAATTAGATGGTGAGCTGATCTAATGATATGTTTGCTGGTGATATGTTCAGAACTGAAGGTGACCATGTTTTTTTTTTTTTGGTATTTACAAGAAAATCTTATGGTTTGGGGTCAACGTTATTTTCTTTAATTACAGTTAAGCATGTATATTTCTGTTCTCTAATTTTTTCTGGTGATCCCCCTAACAAGAATACTTCCTGACATAGTGTAAGAGATACGGAGTGCAGGTATCCAGCATCAGCAGGGATGACCAGTTCAGTGTAGCTATACTTAGGAAACTGGAATCAGACTGAGTATGGTTAGAATGAAGTTTATTAACCACTTAAGGACCACCCTATAGCAGATATATTGCTACAGGGCGGCTCTCCTGTGCAGAATCACGTATATATAGTTACATAGTTAGTCAGGTTGAAAAAAGACACAAGTCCATCTAGTTCAACCAAAAAAAAAAATACAATCCCATATACACAATCCTTCATCCACAGTTGATCCAAAGGAAGGTGAAAAACCTCAGCAAAGCATGCTCCACTATGGGAATGTTTGACCATTCTTCCATTATGAGGTCAAGCACCGATGTTGGACAAGAAGTCTCCACTCTAATTCATCCCAAAAAGTGTTCTATCAGGTTGAGGTCAGGACTCTGTGCAGGCCAATCAAGTGCCTCCACCCCAAACTTGCTCATCCATGTCTTTATGGACCTTGCTTTGTGCACTGGTGGGCAGTCATGTTGGAACAGGAAGGGACCATCCCCAAACTGTTCCCACAAAGGTGGGAGCATGAAATGGTCCAAAATGTCTTGGTATTTCCTTCACTGGAACTAAGGGGCCAATCCCAACCCCTGAAAAACAACCCCCACATCATAACCCCCCTCAAAAAAAATATTTGGACCAGTGCACAAAGCAAGGTCCATAAAGACATGGATGAGCGAGTTTGGGGTGGAGGAACTTGACTGGCCTGCACAGAGTCCTGACCTCAACCCGATAGAACACCTTTTGGGATAAATTAGAGCAGAGACTGCGAGCCAGGCCTTCTTGTCCAACATCAGTGCCTGACCTCACAAAAGTACTTCTGGAAGAATGGTCAAACACTCCCATAGACACACTCCTAAACCTTGTGGACGGCCTTCCCAGAAGAGTTGAAGCTGTTATAGCTGCAAAGGGTGGGCCAACCCAATATTGAACCCTACGGACTAAGCCTGGGATGCCATTAAAGTTCATATCCCTGTAAAGGCAGGTGTCCCAATACTTTTGGTAATATAGTGTACCGTCCTAGCAGCCAGCATCAGGTTGAGCCTAATTACTGGCATCTGCTGGGAGACACCTGCTGGTGAACACCAGAACTACGCCCTGTAGCTCTGGGGACCACAGTGCCACCAGCAGGTGATCCAGGTCCTGACACACAGGGTGACAGGGTGATAGGGCATTCATTAAAAAAAAAAAAAAAAAAAACTTACTAAATATATATTTTTCACTCAAACTAAAGACACATTAAAGCATGCACATAAGTGTTAAGGGGTCTTTGTTATCCGTTTACATGGATAAACATTGTGTTCTTCTTCTACTCTTCTCCAGTGTCAGACAACAAATATCAGCAGGAGAAAAGGAAGATGTGAAAAAATTTATGGAAAACTGCATAAAAATGACAGGTAACATTTTCCTGTATAAAGATCTCATGTTGGTGATATGATTCCATTACTCTTGTCCTTTAACTGCCATTCATTCTACTAACCTTGCTGCCATCTCTTTGGTCAGCATGTGATTGGCCACAATACCTGTCAGTCAGACACCAGGGGTGGGATTACTGCAGACAGCTGTAGCAGGGAAGAAAATCCTGCACTGCAACACATGAGTCCTAGAGAGGAAGTGACAGCCGTATGACCCTTATGCTGCTAAGTGAAGGAACTGGGGCAGATTTTTACCAAATATGATTTGACAATAAGGGGCGTATTTCTAAAAAACAGAGCTATATGTCCGGTGACACTGCATGTACATTCATCCTATGTGAATGGGGGGCAAAAACAAATGTTATAAGACTATTTCTTTACAGGTCGAATTTTTTTCATTTGTAATAGCAAAGTGAGACAGGAAAATACTGCATTATGGTCACTAGAGGTAGCTGATGGTCATAGGGGAATGTTTTATTTTTATTTGTTTTATCATTCATATATATACACTTTCCAGCTTTAGTAAATAATAGATACCTGTATAGATATCTATCTATATATATATATATATATATATATACACAGTATCTCACAAAATTGAGTACACCCCTCACATTTTTTTGTAAATATTTTATTCTATCTTTTCATGTGACAACACTGAAGAAATGACAGAAATGGGAGAGTGAGAGCGATAACACCAAATTTAACAAACCTGCTCCCCATTCACACCTGAGACCTTGTAACACTAACGAGTCACATGACACCGGGGAGGGAAAATGGCTAATTGGGCCCAATTTGGACATTTTCACTTAGGGGTGTACTGACTTTTGTTGCCAGCGGTTTAGACATTATTGGCTGTGTGTTGAGTTATTTTGAGGAGACAGCAAATTTACACTGTAAGGCCTCATTCACACGAGGCTGGACTCCACTTCCACGGAGTCCGCCTCGGTCCACCGGCTCAGCGGGAGATCTCTCCGTTGATCTCCCGCTGAGCTGGCGGATGACAGGTCCCTCTCTGCTCACTGAGCGGGGAGGGGCTTGTCAGGAGCCGCTGCCGCCTATGGAGGGATCAGATGAAAATGGACAGCATGTCAGTTTTCATCAGAGCTCACCCGATCCGATCCGCCAGCAACAGATCCGGACGTAGGGCCATCCGTCTAATTTCAGCGGATCGGACTGGGTCGGATGTCAGCGGACATGTCTCCGCTGACATCCGTTGCTCCATAGGCTAACATGGAGCGCCCGTTCAGGTCCACTGTCAAAACTGACAGGCGGACCTGAACGGTCCAATCATGTGAAAGGGGCCTTATACTTATACAAGCTGTACACTCACTACTTTACATTGTAGCAAAGTGTCATTTCTTCAGTGTTGTCACATGAAAAGATAGAAGAAAAGATTTACAGAAATGTCAGTAACTCGTAATAAAAAACTGCGCTTAGGGCAAGTCTATAGAAGCCACAGGTTGCTGCCTCCCTTACACAGAGTACCCAATGAGGTGCTCTGCCAATCGTGTTAAAAATATTAAATATGGGTAATTTGGCGCTACCTGAAAACGAAAAGAATCTAGCTGGGATAGCCTTATAAATTATTAAAGCCGTACCACTGTTATATACCTATATGGTATTGGACATCAAGGGGTACATCCCCCATACAGTGAGAATGGTAAAAATAAATCACATAGATGTAGTCACAATGGTGTATAGTATAGAAGAAATATAATATATCTGACCAGATGTAGCACAGCAAGAAGTTGTATTACAGCATCTGATGGTGGAGCCAGAGGCTGTACCACACTAAGTGCACTTAATAAAACCGTGTTCCATATACTATAAACCAATTCTATATATAGTTAATGCATGCATCAACAGTTGGATGCATCACAGGGTACATGTTATATACAGACACTGCATTTAAGTCAAAACGCCTTAATCTTAACCCATATATAAATGATGTCATAGATTGGAATCGCATACATGCATAACAGTTCCAGCAAATAAATCTCAATAGAGTATGACAGTCCCATATATTGGTACTATGTTGAGTTTAGGAAATTGGTTGGTCATATACACTTTAGTCATCATCTATTTTTCCCTCTTGAGAGATTTTTTTGTTCCCCGGTATGGCTAACCACCCCTTGGTTAACAATAATTCTGAAATCTGGTAGTATATGCACTAGGGGCAGGTACTGGATGCCTCAGTATTACTGATATCAATATACTAATATCTGAGCATGAAACTGCACTTTTTAATCTGTACCTAAATGGATTGCACGTTTCTGTAAGATGCATTGCATGAACATCCCTTATAATTAGTGGGATTATATCGGACTAACTCACCTGCTGTTTCCATTCGAGGAACAGCATGGGGAGCTCGCCGAAATGTACATACTGTGAAGGAATTCTTTCTGTTTTAATGGAGAGCGCTTCCATGATCCTTATGTTTAGCAATATGGGAATGCAGATCTGATACATAGATCTTCTAATGTGGCAGATGGGTAACCATTCTAGATTACACCTATTGAGTATGAGCCCTCTAACTGATACACATAAATCCCAACCTCGTATTCCGAGGGGCAGGCTTAGTATGGACGCTCTCTCCTTATAAATTCTTGTAGCTGCAGGAGTGTGGTACCGTTGCTGAGGACGTCATGTGACGAAGCGCGCACGACGGCACCACGCTCTATACGTCACCTCCAGGGCACACGAGAGAGTGGAACGCTGCTCAGTGTCTGGTGGATCTATCCCCCCACCTCGTTCTATGCTCTCCAGGAGGGACTTTTTAAAATTTGTCTACTGTCTAGGGACTATTGGCATCCTTTCCCACTTTTTCACTGGGGAGGAACATAATAGTGTTTGGACTGTTTATTTTTTCTTTTTTCTTTATTTCCACAATTTTTTTCCTTGTTCATATATGGTTTTAAAATAAAGTGATTTTACTTTATTACGCCATGGAAGCTCTTTTTGTTATATCTTGATACATGAGGGAATGCAACACCTCCACCGATTGGGACGCATAGGAGACATCTACCACAGAATACAGCACACACAGTGTTTCATCTACATAGGCGCACTACCCCGTATGCAGCCTGGGGAGCTGGTTACATCAAAGGCACCTACCGCAGGAAGCAGCAAGCAGAGTATCCCTTTCTAATACACTACAGGCGCACTACCCCTGCAGGGGTTCCGGGAGCTGGTGAGTAGGCAACCATAAGGGGGAGCACCAAAGTCACCAGACAACTGTCTCAGCACTAAAGTCACCCTTGGGAATTTCCTAAACTCAACATAGTACCAATATATGGGACTGTCATACTCTATTGAGATTTATTTGCTGGAACTGTTATGCATGTATGCGATTCCAATCTATGACATCATTTATATATGGGTTAAGATTAAGATATTTTGACTTAAATGCAGTGTCTGTATATAACATGTACCCTGTGATGCATCCAACTGTTGATGCATGCATTAACTATATATAGAATTGGTTTATAGTATATGGAACACGGTTTTATTAAGTGCACTTAGTGTGGTACAGCCTCTGGCTCCACCATCAGATGCTTTAATACAACTTCTTGCTGTGCTACATCTGGTCAGATATATTATATTTCTTCTATACTATACACCATTGTGACTACATCTATGTGATTTATTTTTACCATTCTCACTGTATGGGGGATGTACCCCTTGATGTCCAATACCATATAGGTATATAACAGTGGTACGGCTTTAATAATTTATAAGGCTATCCCAGCTAGATTCTTTTCGTTTTCAGGTAGCGCCAAATTACCCATATTTAATATATTTACAAAAATGTGACTGATGGGTGTACTCACTTTTGTGAGATACTGTATATATATATTAATTCCAATAAATGTTTTTATTGAAAAAAAAAGAAGATTAACCACTTACGGACCGCCCACTGTTTTACAGCGGCTGTTTGAAGGAGGATATCATTGTTATGGCAGCAGCTAGCTGCCATAACCCTGGTATCCTCTTCTTCAGCAGGCGGTCCTCTACAAGATAAAAGTGGTCTATGCAGCGGATTCACCGTGAGATCACTTTTATTCGTGGCGGGAGAGGGCCCCCCCTCCCGCGGCGATCCGGTGCCCTCCGCCACTTACCGGATCCATCAGAAGCGGCGGAGGCAAACGCGTCCTGTCTCCTGTCAGGTATGAAGACGAGTGAGGGGAAGATGCCCCCCACCCGTCTCCATACACTTGCTGGGCAGAAGCGACATCAAAACTTCACTTCCGCCCATAGCTCTTAAAGGGCCATTTTATTTAAATAATTTAAATAAATTACATTTTTTTTTTTATTATTGCATTTTAGTTTAAATATGACCTGTCATGCTTTTTTTCTATTACAAGGGATGTTTACATTCCTTGCAATAGGAATAAAAGTGACATTTTTTTTAAACAGTGTAAAAATAAAAAAAAAAGGTAAAATAAATAATATTAAAAATAAAAATGTTTTAAACGCGCCCCGTCCCGACGAGCTTGCGTGCAGAAGTGAACGCTTACGTGAGTAGCGCCCGCATGTGAAAACGGTGTTCAGACCACACATGTGAGGTATCGCCGCGATCGGTAGAGCAAGAGCAGTAATTCTAGCCCTAGACCTCCTCTGTAACTTAAAACAAGAAACCTGTAGAATTTTTTAAACCATCGCCTATGGAGATTTTTAAGGGTAAAAGTCTGTCGCCATTCCACGAGTGGGCGCAATTTTGAAGCGTGACATGTTGGGTATCAATTTACCCGGCGTAACATTATCTTTCAAGATATAAAAAAAAAATTGGGCTAACTTTACTGTTGTCTTATTTTTTTATTCAAAAAAGTTAATTTTTTCCAAAAAAAAGTGCGCTTGTAAGACCGCTGCGTAAATAAGAAAGTAATCATGACAAATGCATGTCAAAACAAAGTCGAATACAAGCGCTATGCATAATTTATATGTTTTATTTTCTACGATTGTCGGCTCCACCTGATGGCCTTAACCACCTACCAGAGCTGTTAAAGATTGTTAAACTCCCCAAACATAGATTTTCTTGAAGCAGAGACCCTGGAGAATATAATGGTGGTAGTTGCAAATTTTTTGATGTGGCAGTCCTCTGGGTCACATATGCCTCGTTTCCACTGAGCGGATCGGTTTGGGTCGGTACAGTTTGAATGGCCTAGAATGATCCGGTCTATTCTGGTGAGCGTTTCCACTGCAAGTGGACCACAAGGGGCCATACAGGGTTTAGAAAAAATGCCTCAGCATAGCACAGCAGAGGGTTTTCTGTCAGCCAATCAGTGGAATGTATCGTAGCTCCACCCCAACTGAACAGTTCCATTTTCTATGGCCCCACATCTGAAGCAGGACACTGAATGGAGCGGTACGGTTCGGTTGTATGGGCTGCTTTTATAATGGAAACACCCAAAATAGCGCACCGTACCGAACTGTACTGCACTGATCCGCTTAGTGGAAACGAGGCATAAGGGTCACATGATCCTCAACCACCTCCTCCCAGCCACGTACAACTCCATGGGTTTCTGGGGACTAAATACGATCCCTTGAAGACTGCTGCTGATGCTGATGCTGAGTGTTATCCTTCACCTCCATGCTGACACAATCCTCCTCCTCTTCTTCTTCCTGTGTGATCAGCGGCCTGCAGGAATACTAGTATTTGGATAAAGGGGGTCTTGAGAGGTAAAGAAGTGCTCCTCTTCCTCCCACTGTTCTGCCTCAAGTCCCCTGTCCATTATTCCACGCAGCGTGTGCTCCAACAGGAAGAAAAGAGGGACGGTATCACTGATGCATGCACTGTCACTGCTTACCATCCTCGTGGCCTCCTCAAATGGTGACAGGGCAGTGCATGCATCCCTGATCAGTAGCCACTGGTGTGGCAAAAAAAAGCGAAGCTCCCCTGACCCTGTCCTTGTGCCACTGATCAGACTACACTGATGGAGACACTGATCAGGCTGCACTGATGGGGACACTGACCAGAATACACTGATGGGGACACTGATCAGGCTGCACTGATTGGGACACTGATCAGGCTGCATTTTTGGGAACACTGATCAGACTACACTGATGAGGACACTGATCAGACTACACTGATGGGGACACTGATCAGACTACACTGATGAGGACACTGATCAGACTACACTGATGGGGACACTGATCAGGCTGCACTGATTGGGACACTGATCAGGCTGCACTGGTGGGGACACTGATCAGGCTGCACTGATGGGGACACTGATCAGGCTGCATTGCTGGGGACACTGATCAGGCTGCACTGATGGGGAAACTGATCAGACTACATTGATGGGGACACTGATCAGGCTGCATTGATGGGGACACTGATCAGGCTGCACTGATGGGGACACTGATCAGGCTACACTAATGGGGACACTGATCAGGCTACACTGATGGGGACACTGATCAGGCTACACTGATGGGGACACTGATCAGGCTGCACTGATGGGAACACTGATAAGGCTGCATTGCTGGGGACACTGATCAGGATGCACTGATGGGGACACTGATCAGACATCATTGATGGGGATATTGATCAGGATGCATTTCTGGGGACACTGGTCAGACTACACTGATGGGGACACTGATCAGACTACACTGATGGGGACACTGATCAGGCTGCACTGATGGGGACACTGATCAGGCTGCATTGATTGGGACACTGATCAGGCTGCACTGATGGGGACACTGATCAGGCTGCACTGATGGGGACACTGATCAGGCTGCATTGATTGGGACACTGATCAGGCTGCACTGATGGGGACACTGATCAGGCTGCACTGATGGGGACACTGATCAGGCTGCACTGATGGGGACACTGATCGGGCTGCACTGATGGGGACACTGATCAGGCTGCACTGATGGGGACACTGATCAGGCTGCACTGATGGGGACACTGATCGGGCTGCATTGATTGGGACACTGATTGGGCTGCATTTATGGGGACACTGATCGGGCTGCACTGATGGGGACACTGATCAGGCTGCACTGATGGGGACACTGATCAGACTACATTGATGGGGACAGTGATCAGGCTGCACTGATGGGGACAGTGATCAGGCTGCACTGATGGGGACACTGATCAGGCTGCATTTCTGGGGACACTGATCAGACTACACTGATGGGGACACTGATCAGGCTACACTGATGGGGACACTGATCAGGCTGCACTGATGGGGAAACTGATAAGGCTGCATTGCTGGGGACACTGATGAGGCTACACTGATGGGGACACTGATCAGGCTGCACTGATGGGGACACTGATCAGCCTGCATTGCTGGGGACACAGAACAAGCTGCACTGATGGGGAAACTGATCAGACTACATTGATGGGGACACTGATCGGGCTGCATTGATGGGGACACTGATCGGGCTGCACTGATGGGGACACTCATAAGGCTGCACTGATGGGGGCACTGATAAGGCTGCTTTGCTGGGGACACTGATCAGACTACACTGATGGGGACACTGATCAGACTACACTGATGGGGATACTGATCAGACTACACTGATGGGGACACTGATCAGGCTGCACTGATGGGGACACTGATCAGGCTGCACTGATGGGGACACTGATCAGGCTGCACTGATGGGGACACTGATCAGGCTGCACTGATTTGAAAACTGATCAGGCTGCATTTCTGGGGAAACTGATCAGGCTGCACTGATGGGGACACTGATCAGGCTGCACTGATGGGGAAACTGATCAGGTTGCATTGATTTGGCCCCTGCAGGCTGCATTGATTGGGACACTGATCAGGCTGCACTGATGGGGACACTGATCAGACTACATTGATGGAGACACTGATCAGGCTACACTGATGGGGACATTGATCAGGCTAAACTGATGGGGACACTGATCAGGCTGCACTGATGGGGACACTGATCAGACTACATTGCTGGGGACACTGATCAGGCTGCACTTATGGGGACACTGATCAGACTACACTGATGGGGACACTGAACAGACTGCACTGATGGTGACACTGATCAGGCTGCATTGATGGGGGCACTGTTCAGGCTGCACTGATGGGGACACTGATCAGGCTGCACTGATGGGGACACTGATCAGGCTGCACTGATGGGGACACTGATCAGGCTGCACTGATTTGGACACTGATCAGACTACATAGATGGGGACACTGATCAGGCTGCACTGATTTGGAAACTGATCGGGCTGCATTTCTGGGGACACTGATCAGGCTGCACTGATGGGGACACTGATCAGGCTGCACTGATTGGGACACTGATCAGGCTGCACTGATTGGGACACTGATCAGACTCCATGGGTTTTTGGGGACTGATAAGGCTGCTTTGCTGGGGACACTGATCAGACTACACTGATGGGGACACTGATCAGACTACACTGATGGGGATACTGATCAGACTACACTGATGGGGATGCTGATCAGGCTGCACTGATGGGGACACTGATCAGGCTGCACTGATGGGGACACTGATCAGGCTGCACTGATGGGGACACTGATCAGGCTGCACTGATGGGGACACTGATCAGGCTGCACTGATTTGGAAACTGATCAGGCTGCATTTCTGGGGAAACTGATCAGGCTGCACTGATGGGGACACTGATCAGGCTGCACTGATGGGGAAACTGATCAGGTTGCATTGATTTGGCCCCTGCAGGCTGCATTGATTGGGACACTGATCAGGCTGCACTGATGGGGACACTGATCAGGCTGCATTGATTGGGACACTGATCAGACTACATTGATGGGGACACTGATCAGGCTACACTGATGGGGACACTGATCAGGCTAAACTGATGGGGACACTGATCAGGCTGCACTGATGGGGACACTGATCAGACTACATTGCTGGGGACACTGATCAGGCTGCACTTATGGGGACACTGATCAGACTACACTGATGGGGACACTGAACAGACTGCACTGATGGTGACACTGATCAGGCTGCATTGATGGGGGCACTGTTCAGGCTGCACTGATGGGGACACTGATCAGGCTGCACTGATGGGGACACTGATCAGGCTGCACTGATGGGGACACTGATCAGGCTGCACTGATGGGGACACTGATCAGATTACATTGCTGGGGACACTGATCAGACTACACTGATGGGGACACTGAACAGACTGCACTGATGGTGACACTGATCAGGCTGCATTGATGGGGGCACTGTTCAGGCTGCACTGATGGGGACACTGATCAGGCTGCACTGATGGGGACACTGATCAGGCTGCACTGATGGGGACACTGATCAGGCTGCACTGATGGGGACACTGATCAGGCTGCACTGATTTGGACACTGATCAGACTACATAGATGGGGACACTGATCAGGCTGCACTGATTTGGAAACTGATCGGGCTGCACTGATGGGGACACTGATCAGGCTGCACTGATGGGGACACTGATCAGGCTGCACTGATGGGGACACTGATCAGGCTGCACTGATTGGGACACTGATCAGACTCCATGGGTTTCTGGGGACTGATAAGGCTGCTTTGCTGGGGACACTGATCAGACTACACTGATGGGGACACTGAACAGACTGCACTGATGGTGACACTGATCAGGCTGCATTGATGGGGGCACTGTTCAGGCTGCACTGATGGGGACACTGATCAGGCTGCACTGATGGGGACACTGATCAGGCTGCACTGATGGGGACACTGATCAGGCTGCACTGATGGGGACACTGATCAGGCTGCACTGATGGGGACACTGATCAGACTACATAGATGGGGACACTGATCAGGCTGCACTGATTTGGAAACTGATCGGGCTGCATTTCTGGGGACACTGATCAGGCTGCACTGATGGGGACACTGATCAGGCTGCACTGATTGGGACACTGATCAGGCTGCACTGATTGGGACACTGATAAGACTACATAGATGGGGACACTGATCAGACTACACTGATGGGGACACTGATCAGACTGCACTGATGGGGACACTGATCAGGCTGCACTGATGGGGACACTGATCAGACTGCATTGATGGGGACACTGATCAGACTCCACTGATGGGGACACTGATCAGGCTGCACTGATTTGAAAACTGATCAGGCTGCATTTCTGGGGAAACTGATCAGGCTGCACTGATGGGGACACTGATCAGGCTGCACTGATGGGGAAACTGATCAGGTTGCATTGATTTGGCCCCTGCAGGCTGCATTGATTGGGACACTGATCAGGCTGCACTGATGGGGACACTGATCAGACTACATTGATGGAGACACTGATCAGGCTACACTGATGGGGACATTGATCAGGCTAAACTGATGGGGACACTGATCAGGCTGCACTGATGGGGACACTGATCAGACTACATTGCTGGGGACACTGATCAGGCTGCACTTATGGGGACACTGATCAGACTACACTGATGGGGACACTGAACAGACTGCACTGATGGTGACACTGATCAGGCTGCATTGATGGGGGCACTGTTCAGGCTGCACTGATGGGGACACTGATCAGGCTGCACTGATGGGGACACTGATCAGGCTGCACTGATGGGGACACTGATCAGGCTGCACTGATTTGGACACTGATCAGACTACATAGATGGGGACACTGATCAGGCTGCACTGATTTGGAAACTGATCGGGCTGCATTTCTGGGGACACTGATCAGGCTGCACTGATGGGGACACTGATCAGGCTGCACTGATTGGGACACTGATCAGGCTGCACTGATTGGGACACTGATCAGACTCCATGGGTTTTTGGGGACTGATAAGGCTGCTTTGCTGGGGACACTGATCAGACTACACTGATGGGGACACTGATCAGACTACACTGATGGGGATACTGATCAGACTACACTGATGGGGATGCTGATCAGGCTGCACTGATGGGGACACTGATCAGGCTGCACTGATGGGGACACTGATCAGGCTGCACTGATGGGGACACTGATCAGGCTGCACTGATGGGGACACTGATCAGGCTGCACTGATTTGGAAACTGATCAGGCTGCATTTCTGGGGAAACTGATCAGGCTGCACTGATGGGGACACTGATCAGGCTGCACTGATGGGGACACTGATCAGGCTGCATTGATTGGGACACTGATCAGACTACATTGATGGGGACACTGATCAGGCTACACTGATGGGGACACTGATCAGGCTAAACTGATGGGGACACTGATCAGGCTGCACTGATGGGGACACTGATCAGACTACATTGCTGGGGACACTGATCAGGCTGCACTTATGGGGACACTGATCAGACTACACTGATGGGGACACTGAACAGACTGCACTGATGGTGACACTGATCAGGCTGCATTGATGGGGGCACTGTTCAGGCTGCACTGATGGGGACACTGATCAGGCTGCACTGATGGGGACACTGATCAGGCTGCACTGATGGGGACACTGATCAGGCTGCACTGATGGGGACACTGATCAGATTACATTGCTGGGGACACTGATCAGACTACACTGATGGGGACACTGAACAGACTGCACTGATGGTGACACTGATCAGGCTGCATTGATGGGGGCACTGTTCAGGCTGCACTGATGGGGACACTGATCAGGCTGCACTGATGGGGACACTGATCAGGCTGCACTGATGGGGACACTGATCAGGCTGCACTGATGGGGACACTGATCAGGCTGCACTGATGGGGACACTGATCAGACTACATAGATGGGGACACTGATCAGGCTGCACTGATTTGGAAACTGATCGGGCTGCATTTCTGGGGACACTGATCAGGCTGCACTGATGGGGACACTGATCAGGCTGCACTGATTGGGACACTGATCAGGCTGCACTGATTGGGACACTGATAAGACTACATAGATGGGGACACTGATCAGACTACACTGATGGGGACACTGATCAGACTGCACTGATGGGGACACTGATCAGGCTGCACTGATGGGGACACTGATCAGACTGCATTGATGGGGACACTGATCAGACTCCACTGATTGGGACACCGATCAGACTACACTGATTTGGAAACTGATCAGGCTGCATTTCTGGTGACACTGATCAGGCTGCACTGATGGGGACACTGATCAGGCTGCACTGATGGGAAAACTGATCAGGTTGCATTGATTGGGCCCCTGCAGGCTGCATTAGACTTAGATTAGATTGATGGGGACACTGATCAGGCAGCACTGATGGGGACACTGATCAGGCTGCACTGATGGGGACACTGATCAGACTACATTGATGGGGACACTGATCAGACTACACTGATGGGGACACTGATCAGACTACACTGATGGGGACACTGATCAGACTCCACTGATGGGGACACTGATCAGACTCCACTGATGGGGACACTGATCAGACTACATAGATGGGGACACTGATCAGGCTGCACTGATTTGGAAACTGATCGGGCTGCACTGATGGGGACACTGATCAGGCTGCACTGATGGGGACACTGATCAGGCTGCACTGATGGGGACACTGATCAGGCTGCACTGATTGGGACACTGATCAGACTCCATGGGTTTCTGGGGACTGATAAGGCTGCTTTGCTGGGGACACTGATCAGACTACACTGATGGGGACACTGAACAGACTGCACTGATGGTGACACTGATCAGGCTGCATTGATGGGGGCACTGTTCAGGCTGCACTGATGGGGACACTGATCAGGCTGCACTGATGGGGACACTGATCAGGCTGCACTGATGGGGACACTGATCAGGCTGCACTGATGGGGACACTGATCAGGCTGCACTGATGGGGACACTGATCAGACTACATAGATGGGGACACTGATCAGGCTGCACTGATTTGGAAACTGATCGGGCTGCATTTCTGGGGACACTGATCAGGCTGCACTGATGGGGACACTGATCAGGCTGCACTGATTGGGACACTGATCAGGCTGCACTGATTGGGACACTGATAAGACTACATAGATGGGGACACTGATCAGACTACACTGATGGGGACACTGATCAGACTGCACTGATGGGGACACTGATCAGGCTGCACTGATGGGGACACTGATCAGACTGCATTGATGGGGACACTGATCAGACTCCACTGATTGGGACACCGATCAGACTACACTGATTTGGAAACTGATCAGGCTGCATTTCTGGTGACACTGATCAGGCTGCACTGATGGGGACACTGATCAGGCTGCACTGATGGGAAAACTGATCAGGTTGCATTGATTGGGCCCCTGCAGGCTGCATTAGACTTAGATTAGATTGATGGGGACACTGATCAGGCAGCACTGATGGGGACACTGATCAGGCTGCACTGATGGGGACACTGATCAGACTACATTGATGGGGACACTGATCAGACTACACTGATGGGGACACTGATCAGACTACACTGATGGGGACACTGATCAGACTCCACTGATGGGGACACTGATCAGACTCCACTGATGGGGACACTGATCAGACTACATTGATGGGGACACTGATCAGGCTGCATTGATTGGGACACTGATCAGGCTGCACTGATGGGGACACTGATCAGACTACACTGATTTGGAAACTGATCAGGCTGCATTTCTGGTGACACTGATCAGGCTGCACTGATGGGAAAACTGATCAGGTTGCATTGATTGGGCCCCTGCAGGCTGCATTAGACTTAGATTAGATTGATGGGGACACTGATCAGGCTGCACTGATGGGGACACTGATCAGGCTGCACTGATGGGGACACTGATCAGACTACATTGATGGGGACACTGATCAGGCTGCATTGATTGGGACACTGATCAGATTAGACTGAAGGGGACACTGATCAGGCTACACTGATGGGGACACTGATCAGACTACACTGATGGGGACACTGATCAGACTACACTGATGGGGACACTGATCAGACTACACTG
Source organism: Lithobates clamitans (assembly GCA_037952925.1). Classification (NCBI taxonomy): domain Eukaryota; kingdom Metazoa; phylum Chordata; class Amphibia; order Anura; family Ranidae; genus Lithobates; species Lithobates clamitans. The sequence goes on from JBBGZY010001609.1 coordinate 1,526,545, forward strand.
ATGGGGACACTGATCAGACTACACTGATGGGGACACTGATCAGACTACACTGATGGGGACACTGATCAGACTACAGGCTGCATTGCTGTTCAGTGGTGAGCAGGGCAGGACTTAAGGTGGTGGGGGCCCCTGGGCTTGAGTCGCTTTCGGGCCCTACCTACTATACATTACCATATTTATCGGTGTATAACATGCTCCCCATGTTTAGGAGGGAATTTTAAGGAAAAAAACTTTTAGGAAGGAAGTTTAAGGAAAAAACTTACATTTAAATGCCCATCAATGCAGCCTTTTCAGTGTCAATCTGTAGCCTTGTCCAGTGTCATTTGCAGTCTTGAAGTTTAAAAATGGTGCCGCCGAGATACAGAGTCCTGTGTATCTCTGCGGCTCTCGGGTCTCGCAGTCCCGAGCGGTGCCGAGAGTAGCCCAGTGTTTGGGTACAGCATCACACAACTGCGCAATTGTCAGTTAAATCGACACAGTGCCGTATCACAAAAAAAAATGATTGAAGTGCAATATTTCTATTATTACATCGTTATATAAAATAAAATAGTTAAACTCACCATAAGCAGAATCAGTCGGAGCCTGAGCGTGTCACTTGCCAATGTCACCTGCCTTCAGATGCGGATTGTCACTTTCCACATCACTTGTCAGCGGATGCAGGGTGTCACTTGTCAGGGGATGCAGGGTGTCACTTGTCAGGGGATGCAGGGTGTCACTTGTCAGGGGATGCAGGGTGTCACTTGTCAGGGGATGCAGGGTGTCACTTGTCAGGGGACGCAGGGTGTCACTTGTCATCGGATGCAGGGTGTCACTTGTCAGGGGATGCAGGGTGTCACTTGTCAGCGGATGCAGGGTGTCACTTGTCAGGGGATGCAGGGTGTCACTTGTCAGGGGATGCAGGGTGTCACTTGTCAGGGGATGCAGGGTGTCACTTGTCAGGGGACGCAGGGTGTCACTTGTCAGGGGATGCAGGGTGTCACTTGTCATTGGATGCAGGGTGTCACTTGTCAGGGGATGCAGGGTGTCACTTGTCAGGGGATGCAGGGTGTCACTTGTCAGGGGATGCAGGGTGTCACTTGTCAGGGGACGCAGGGTGTCACTTGTCAGGGGACGCAGGGTGTCACTTGTCACGCCACTTGCCGGGGGATGCAGGGTGTCACTTGTCATTGGATGCAGGGTGTCACTTGTCATTGGATGCAGGGTGTCACTTGTCAGGGGATGCAGGGTGTCACTTGTCAGGGGATGAAGGGTGTCACTTGTCAGGGGATGAAGGGTGTCACTTGTCAGGGGATGAAGGGTGTCACTTGTCAGGGGATGCAGGGTGTCACTTGTCAGGGGATGCAGGGTGTCACTTGTCAGCGGATGCAGGGTGTCACTTGTCAGCGGATGCAGGGTGTCACTTGTCACGCCACTTGCCGGGGGATGCAGGGTGTCACTTGTCAGCGGATGCAGGGTGTCACTTGTCATTGGATGCAGGGTGTCACTTGTCAGGGGATGCAGGGTGTCACTTGTCAGGGGATGCAGGGTGTCACTTGTCAGCGGATGCAGGGTGTCACTTGTCAGCGGATGCAGGGTGTCACTTGTCAGGGGATGCAGGGTGTCACTTGTCAGGGGATGCAGGGTGTCACTTGTCAGTGGATGCAGGGTGTCACTTGTCAGGGGATGTAGGGTGTCACTTGTCAGGGGATGCAGGGTGTCACTTGTCAGGGGATGCAGGGTGTCACTTGTCAGGGGATGCAGGGTGTCACTTGTCAGGGGATGCAGGGTGTCACTTGTCAGCGGATGCAGGGTGTCACTTGTCATTGGATGCAGGGTGTCACTTGTCAGGGGATGCAGGGTGTCACTTGTCAGGGGATGCAGGGTGTCACTTGTCAGGGGATGCAGGGTGTCACTTGTCAGGGGATGCAGGGTGTCACTTGTCATTGGATGCAGGGTGTCACTTGTCAGGGGATGCATGGTGTCACTTGTCAGGGGGTGCATGGTGTCACTTGTCAGCGGATGCAGGGTGTCACTTGTCAGGGGATGCAGGGTGTCACTTGTCAGGGGATGCAGGGTGTCACTTGTCAGCGGATGCAGGGTGTCACTTGTCAGGGGATGCAGGGTGTCACTTGTCAGCGGATGCAGGGTGTCACTTGTCAGGGGATGCAGTGTGTCACTTGTCAGCGGATGCAGGGTGTCACTTGTCAGGGGATGAAGGGTGTCACTTGTCAGCGGATGCAGGGTGTCAGTTGTCAGGGGATGCAGGGTGTCACTTGTCAGCGGATGCAGGGTGTCACTTGTCAGGGGATGAAGGGTGTCACTTGTCAGTGGATGCAGGGTGTCACTTGTCAGGGGATGCAGGGTGTCACTTGTCAGCGGATGCAGGGTGTCACTTGTCAGCGGATGCAGGGTGTCACTTGTCAGGGGATGCAGGGTGTCACTTGTCAGGGGATGCAGGGTGTCACTTGTCAGCGGATGCAGGGTGTCACTTGTCAGGGGATGCAGGGTGTCACTTGTCAGCGGATGCAGGGTGTCACTTGTCAGGGGATGCAGGGTGTCACTTGTCAGCGGATGCAGGGTGTCACTTGTCAGGGGATGCAGGGTGTCACTTGTCAGGGGATGCAGGATGTCACTTGTCAGGGGATGCAGGGTGTCACTTGTCAGGGGATGCAGGGTGTCACTTGTCAGGGGATGCAGGGTGTCACTTGTCAGGGGATGCAGGGTGTCACTTGTCAGGGGATGCAGGGTGTCAATTGTCAGGGGATGCAGGGTGTCACTTGTCAGGGGATGCAGGGTGTCACTTGTCAGGGGATGCAGGGTGTCACTTGTCAGGGGATGCAGGATGTCACTTGTCAGGGGATGCAGGATGTCACTTGTCAGGGGATGCAGGATGTCACTTGTCAGGGGATGCAGGGTGTCACTTGTCAGGGGATGCAGGGTGTCACTTGTCAGGGGATGCAGGGTGTCACTTGTCAGGGGATGCAGGGTGTCACTTGTCAGGGGATGCAGGGTGTCAATTGTCAGGGGATGCAGGGTGTCACTTGTCACTGGATGCAGGGTGTCAATTGTCAGGGGATGCAGGGTGTCACTTGTCAGGGGATGCAGGGTGTCACTTGTCACTGGATGCAGGGTGTCACTTGTCAGCGGATGCAGGGTGTCACTTGTCACTGGATGCAGGGTGTCACTTGTCAGGGGATGCAGGGTGTCACTTGTCAGGGGATGCAGGGTGTCACTTGTCACTGGATGCAGGGTGTCACTTGTCAGCGGATGCAGGGTGTCACTTGTCACTGGATGCAGGGTGTCACTTGTCACTGGATGCAGGGTGTCACTTGTCAGCGGATGCAGGGTGTCACTTGTCAGGGGATGAAGGGTGTCACTTGTCAGTGGATGCAGGGTGTCACTTGTCAGGGGATGCAGGGTGTCACTTGTCAGGGGATGCAGGGTGTCACTTGTCACTGGATGCAGGGTGTCACTTGTCAGGGGATGCAGGGTGTCACTTGTCAGGGGATGCAGGGTGTCACTTGTCACTGGATGCAGGGTGTCACTTGTCAGCGGATGCAGGGTGTCACTTGTCACTGGATGCAGGGTGTCACTTGTCAGGGGATGCAGGGTGTCACTTGTCAGGGGATGCAGGGTGTCACTTGTCACTGGATGCAGGGTGTCACTTGTCAGCGGATGCAGGGTGTCACTTGTCAGGGGATGAAGGGTGTCACTTGTCAGTGGATGCAGGGTGTCACTTGTCAGGGGATGCAGGGTGTCACTTGTCAGGGGATGCAGGGTGTCACTTGTCACTGGATGCAGGGTGTCACTTGTCAGGGGATGCAGGGTGTCACTTGTCAGGGGATGCAGGGTGTCACTTGTCACTGGATGCAGGGTGTCACTTGTCAGGGGATGCAGGGTGTCACTTGTCACTGGATGAAGGGTGTCACTTGTCAGTGGATGCAGGGTGTCACTTGTCAGGGGATGCAGGGTGTCACTTGTCAGGGGATGCAGGGTGTCACTTGTCACTGGATGCAGGGTGTCACTTGTCAGGGGATGCAGGGTGTCACTTGTCACTGGATGCAGGGTGTCACTTGTCAGCGGATGCAGGGTGTCACTTGTCAGGGGATGAAGGGTGTCACTTGTCAGGGGATGCAGGGTGTCACTTGTCAGGGGATGCAGGGTGTCACTTGTCATCGGATGCAGGGTGTCACTTGTCAGGGGATGCAGGGTGTCACTTGTCAGGGGATGCAGGGTGTCACTTGTCAGCGGATGCAGGGTGTCACTTGTCAGCGGATGCAGGGTGTCACTTGTCAGGGGATGCAGGGTGTCACTTGTCAGCGGATGCAGGGTGTCACTTGTCATCGGATGCAGGGTGTCACTTGTCAGGGGATGCAGGGTGTCACTTGTCAGGGGATGCAGGGTGTCACTTGTCAGGGGATGCAGGGTGTCACTTGTCATCGGATGCAGGGTGTCACTTGTCAGCGGATGCAGGGTGTCACTTGTCAGCGGATGCAGGGTGTCACTTGTCATCGGATGCAGGGTGTCACTTGTCAGGGGATGCAGGGTGTCACTTGTCAGGGGATGCAGGGTGTCACTTGTCAGGGGATGCAGGGTGTCACTTGTCATCGGATGCAGGGTGTCACTTGTCAGCGGATGCAGGGTGTCACTTGTCAGGGGATGCAGGGTGTCACTTGTCACTGGATGCAGGGTGTCACTTGTCAGCGGATGCAGGGTGTCACTTGTCAGGGGATGCAGGGTGTCACTTGTCAGGGGATGCAGGGTGTCACTTGTCAGGGGATGCAGGGTGTCACTTGTCAGGGGATGCAGGGTGTCACTTGTCAGCGGATGCAGGGTGTCACTTGTCAGCGGATGCAGGGTGTCACTTGTCACGCCACTTGCCGGGGGATGCAGGGTGTCACTTGTCATTGGATGCAGGGTGTCACTTGTCAGGGGATGCAGGGTGTCACTTGTCAGGGGATGAAGGGTGTCACTTGTCAGGGGATGAAGGGTGTCACTTGTCAGGGGATGCAGGGTGTCACTTGTCAGGGGATGCAGGGTGTCACTTGTCACGCCACTTGCCGGGGGATGCAGGGTGTCACTTGTCAGCGGATGCAGGGTGTCACTTGTCACGCCACTTGCCGGGGGATGCAGGGTGTCACTTGTCAGCGGATGCAGGGTGTCACTTGTCATTGGATGCAGGGTGTCACTTGTCAGGGGATGCAGGGTGTCACTTGTCAGCGGATGCAGGGTGTCACTTGTCATTGGATGCAGGGTGTCACTTGTCAGGGGATGCAGGGTGTCACTTGTCAGCGGATGCAGGGTGTCACTTGTCAGGGGATGCAGGGTGTCACTTGTCAGGGGATGCAGGGTGTCACTTGTCAGGGGATGCAGGGTGTCACTTGTCAGGGGATGCAGGGTGTCACTTGTCAGGGGATGCAGGGTGTCACTTGTCAGGGGATGCAGGGTGTCACTTGTCAGGGGATGCAGGGTGTCACTTGTCAGGGGATGCAGGGTGTCACTTGTCAGGGGATGCAGAGTGTCACTTGTCAGGGGATGCAGGGTGTCACTTGTCAGGGGATGCAGGGTGTCACTTGTCAGGGGATGCAGGGTGTCACTTGTCAGCGGATGCAGGGTGTCACTTGTCAGCGGATGCAGGGTGTCACTTGTCAGCGGATGCAGGGTATCACTTGTCAGGGGATGAAGGGTGTCACTTGTCAGGGGATGCAGGGTGTCACTTGTCAGGGGATGAAGGGTGTCACTTGTCAGTGGATGCAGGGTGTCACTTGTCAGGGGATGAAGGGTGTCACTTGTCAGCGGATGCAGGGTGTCACTTGTCAGCGGATGCCGGGTGTCACTTGTCAGCGGATGCAGGGTATCACTTGTCAGGGGATGAAGGGTGTCACTTGTCAGGGGGTGCAGGGTGTCACTTGTAAGGGGATGCAGGATGTCACTTGTCATTGGATGCAGGGTGTCACTTGTCAGCGGATGCAGGGTGTCACTTGTCAGGGGATGCAGGGTGTCACTTGTCAGCGGATGCAGGGTGTCACTTGTCAGGGGATGCAGGGTGTCACTTGTCAGGGGATGCAGGGTGTCACTTGTCAGGGGATGCAGGGTGTCACTTGTCAGGGGATGCAGGGTGTCACTTGTCAGTGGATGCAGGGTGTCACTTGTCAGGGGATGCAGGGTGTCACTTGTCAGGGGATGAAGGGTGTCACTTGTCAGTGGATGCAGGGTGTCACTTGTCAGGGGATGAAGGGTGTCACTTGTCAGTGGATGCAGGGTGTCACTTGTCAGGGGATGAAGGGTGTCACTTGTCAGTGGATGCAGGGTGTCACTTGTCAGGGGATGAAGGGTGTCACTTGTCAGTGGATGCAGGGTGTCACTTGTCAGGGGATGAAGGGTGTCACTTGTCAGCGGATGCAGGGTGTCACTTGTCAGCGGATGCCGGGTGTCACTTGTCAGCGGATGCAGGGTATCACTTGTCAGGGGATGAAGGGTGTCACTTGTCAGGGGGTGCAGGGTGTCACTTGTAAGGGGATGCAGGATGTCACTTGTCATTGGATGCAGGGTGTCACTTGTCAGCGGATGCAGGGTGTCACTTGTCAGGGGATGCAGGGTGTCACTTGTCAGCGGATGCAGGGTGTCACTTGTCAGGGGATGCAGGGTGTCACTTGTCAGGGGATGCAGGGTGTCACTTGTCAGGGGATGCAGGGTGTCACTTGTCAGGGGATGCAGGGTGTCACTTGTCAGTGGATGCAGGGTGTCACTTGTCAGGGGATGCAGGGTGTCACTTGTCAGCGGATGCAGGGTGTCACTTGTCAGGGGATGCAGTGTGTCACTTGTCAGCGGATGCAGGGTGTCACTTGTCAGTGGATGCAGGGTGTCACTTGTCAGGGGATGCAGGGTGTCACTTGTCAGGGGATGCAGGGTGTCACTTGTCAGGGGATGCAGGGTGTCCCTTGTCAGGGGATGAAGGGTGTCCCTTGTCAGCGGATGCAGGGTGTCACTTGTCAGGGGATGAAGGGTGTCACTTGTCAGGGGATGCAGGGTGTCACTTGTCAGGGGATGCAGGGTGTCACTTGTCAGTGGATGCAGGGTGTCACTTGTCAGGGGATGAAGGGTGTCCCTTGTCAGGGGATGCAGGGTGTCCCTTGTCAGCGGATGCAGGGTGTCACTTGTCAGGGGATGAAGGGTGTCACTTGTCAGCGGATGCAGGGTGTCACTTGTCAGCGGATGCAGGGTGTCACTTGTCAGCGGATGCAGGGTGTCACTTGCTAGGGGATGCAGGGTGTCACTTGTCAGCGGATGCAAGGTGTCACTTGTCAGCGGATGCAGGGTGTCACTTGTCAGGGGATGAAGGGTGTCACTTGTCAGGGGATGCAGGGTGTCACTTGTCAGGGGATGAAGGGTGTCACTTGTCAGGGGATGCAGGGTGTCACTTGTCAGGGGATGCCGGGTGTCCCTTGTCAGCGGATGCAGGGTGTCACTTGTCAGCGGATGCAAGGTGTCACTTGTCAGCGGATGCAGGGTGTCACTTGTCAGGGGATGAAGGGTGTCCCTTGTCAGCGGATGCAAGGTGTCACTTGCTAGGGGATGCAGGGTGTCACTTGCTAGGGGATGCATTGTGTCACTTGTCAGCGGATGCAGGGTGTCACTTGTCAGGGGATGCAGGGTGTCACATGTCAGCGGATGCAGGGTGTCACTTGTCAGCGGATGCAGGGTGTCACTTGTCATGGGATGAAGGGTGTCACTTGTCAGCGGATGCAGGGTGTCACTTGTCAGAGGATGCAGGGTGTCACTTGTCAGGGGATGCAGGGTGTCACTTGTCAGAGGATGCAGGGTGTCACTTGTCAGGGGATGCAGGGTGTCACTTGTCAGGGGATGCAGGGTGTCACTTGTCAGCGGATGCAAGGTGTCACTTGTCAGCGGATGCAGGGTGTCACTTGTCAGCGGATGCAAGGTGTCACTTGTCAGCGGATGCAGGGTGTCACTTGTCAGGGGATGAAGGGTGTCCCTTGTCAGCGGATGCAGGGTGTCACTTGTCAGGGGATGCAGGGTGTCACTTGTCAGCGGATGCAGGGTGTCACTTGTCAGGGGATGAAGGGTGTCCCTTGTCAGCGGATGCAGGGTGTCACTTGTCAGGGGATGCAGGGTGTCACTTGCTAGGGGATGCAGGGTGTCACTTGCTAGGGGATGCATTGTGTCACTTGTCAGCGGATGCAGGGTGTCACTTGTCAGAGGATGCAGGGTGTCACTTGTCAGGGGATGCAGGGTGTCACTTACCAGGGGATGCAGGGTGTCACTTGTCAGCGGATGCAGGGTGTCACTTGTCAGCGGATGCAGGGTGTCACTTACCAGGGGATGCAGGGTGTCACTTGTCAGGGGATGCAGGGTGTCACTTGTCAGTGATGCAGGGTGTCACTTGTCAGCGGATGCAGGGTGTCACTTGTCAGGGGATGCAGGGTGTCACTTGTCAGCGGATGCAGGGTGTCACTTGTCAGAGGATGCAGGGTGTCACTTGTCAGGGGATGCAGGGTGTCACTTGTCAGGGGATGCAGGGTGTCACTTGTCAGGGGATGCAGGGTGTCACTTGTCAGGGGATGAAGGGTGTCACTTGTCAGGGGATGCAGGGTGTCACTTGTCAGGGGATGCAGGGTGTCACTTGTCAGCAGATGCAGGGTGTCACTTGTCATGTCGCCTGCCACTGGGTCAAATGGGGCCCCGTCAGGTCGGATGTACGGGGGCCCCATGATTTCTAACATTCAGGGGGGCAGCAAACTCCCGCCTGCTAGCAAGCCCATTTTGTCGGCACTGCTGCTTATTTCACGGGGACCGATCGGGCTTGTGTACCCTCACTTCCTTGTAGCGGGGGAACGCGCGATAGGGCGGACGTGATGTAATCAGCCGGAAATGATGCAAGACATGGGAGGCCCTATCTTGTGTTCCACTGCTACCAGGAAGTGAGAGTACACACGCCCGATCGGTCCCCGTTAAATAATAAGCAGTGGTGCCGGCGAAACGGGCTGGCTAGTGGGCAGGAGTTTGCCGTGGATCCGGCCCTGCTCGCGGGGCCCCCTATTCAGCGGGACCCATGGGCTTGAGCCCACTCAAGCCCAATGATAAGTCCGGCCCTGGTGGTGAGGCTGCATTGCTGGGCACTGGTACAGCTGCATTTGACAGGCACTGATCAGGCTGCATTTGATGGCCACTTTGGAGTGAGCAGCCCGGGGCCTGGGTCCCACTTTGCACATTCAACAAAGACGGCCTGAGGACATTGTGTGTGTGTATATATATATATATATATATACACACACACACACACAAACAGTTTTTTTATTTTTTAGGTGGGGGGGCGGGAATCTTGGGTGACTTGCCACACTTTTTTCCCCAGGACTTGACACCTCCCAGGAACCACCATGAGCAGGCGGATTGGTACCCTTAGCAGTGCTGTAAAAGTGATCAGCCAATCGCTGGCGGAAATAAAAAAATCTGCAGTCATGATTATGGTATGACCATTTGCTAACAGGACAATTTTATGCATACGTTGTTCAGCAAGTGGTACAAATCACTGTCCACCATTTATAAATAGCACTGGTAGACAAATGGTTATTGCAAAATGTTCCTGATTCGCTCTTTGCTGTGTGAATGAGGAGTACTCAAACTGCCAAGAAAATAGCCTAATAACATTCTATGTTGCCCTCAATGGCACAGAAGGAATGTAATGTAACAGGGCCCAGTAATACACAACCACCCCTAGGCATAGGCCTGCCATGCCTTATTAGAAATGTTCCTTTGGCTACCGAGAATTCTTTGAGATGCTCACTGTGTTCCTCTTCTTCAGGTATTGTTCCCATCATTGTCCTCACCTTCAAAACGGAAGGAGATTACCTGGAAGTTGAGAAAATATTCAAACTTATGGGTGCGGAGACGGTGATGGCCATTGAGAATTACTCACCGGAGAGTAAAATAAAAACTCTGGGAAGATCCTCCGAAATCCTGATGGTGATAGACACTGCCTTGAGGAACGTCAGATTCCGCCTGGAACAGCCAAGAGACCCGAAAAAAGAACGGATAGAGAGGAAGAAATTTATGTACAACTACATCCATCAGATCAAACTTCAGCATGAGAGAGAAAAATATGAGAGAGAAATAAGTAAGAGAGATACGTTTGTGAGATCAAGATTTGTGGACAAACCGTATCGATTATGGCAATATAATGAAATGGTGAAGACAGGGGAGATTAGGGATTGTGCAATTTCTTAACATGCCGGCCTTATTACTCACATTATGAGTTAAAGGAATGTTTGAAAATTGCTCCATCTTTAAACCAAAAAACAATCTGCAGATAAAAAGTTCAGGCACTTAGGGGTGCTTATACCTGCATCGGCCTTGAAAAGTCCCCCAATAAGGTTGGGTTCCAATCCGTTCTGACAAGCAAAGCTCCGACACTTCTTCATAGTGTTAAAGTTCTCCCGTGCCTTCCTGCCTCTTACACATTTGTATTAGTCATTTTGGTAGCCCATCATAATCATTGGCCAATAAAATGTGGGGAAAGATCTTCTAGACGTGTCACTGCTTTGTCTACCAGAACGGCCTGGAATTGGTCACATCTGCAGGCTTTTTTAGATGTTTTAAATGTGTTTTTTTTTGTCTCATCAAGATTTCTGTCTTTAATTGTTAAAATACGATCTACTGTATAACATATGAAATCTATGGTCCATTATGAGTAGAGGGTCAGTGGTGTGTCACTGGCGGCTGCAGCTTATAGGTCAGTTCTGTGTGGTCACTAATGTACTGAGCAGCTTATGGATTACCAGCTCAGAGTCTAGGGGAGTGCTCTGAAAGTCCTTCAACCCAACCAAATCCATCGGTGGTTACCGGGACCACTAGCTAGTGTATGGAACTAGTGTTGTTAGGACCACTAGTAATGTAAGGGGGGAGATTGATGTAAGAGGGCACTTTGATGTAAGGGGGGCTCTGGTGTAAGGTGGCACATTGATGTAAGGGGGGCTCTTATGTAAGGTGGCACATTAATAAAAGGGGACCTCTTATGTAAAGGGGGGCTTCTTATGTAAAAGGGAAACAAGGGAGACTCTTGATGTAAATGGGAGACTTTTGATATGGGGGGGACATTGATGTAAAGGGAGACATTGATGTAAGGGGGGGGGGGGGGGGCATTTATGCATGATGGAGCATTGATGTAAGAGGGACACTGCTGTAAAGGGGGACTTTGACATTAGGGGGGACTTTGCTGTAAATAAAGACACTGATGTAAGGGGGACACTGATGTAAGGAAAGACACTGATGTAAGGGGAATCGCTATGTGAACGGGGAAATTCTTACTGTATGTAAAGGTTGACATTTTATGCAAGAGGGAAAGAGGGAGACTCTTGATTCAAAGGGAGACTAATGATGTAATGATGTACGTTTGTGAGGTCGGGCACTGATGCTGGTCGAGAAGGCCTGGGTCGCAGTCTCCGCTCTAATTCATCCCAAAGGTATTCTATTGAGTTGAGGTCAGGACTCTGTACAGGCCAGTCAGGTTCTCCACCCCAAACACACTATATTGCCACCCTTCCAATTCATTTGGTGGAGGGGGGGGGATTATGGTGTGTGGAATATATATTTTTTTTTAAATATATATTATTGAAATACATTAAAAAATAATATATCTGATTCCTCCAATATTGAACAAGCTTTTAGGATATAAAGTTCTATTTTCTCTATGTCCAGACACAATGGGGGTTATTTATGAAAGGCAAATCCACTTTGCACTGCAGGTGCTCTTGGAAGTGCAGTCATTCTAAATCTGAGGGGAAGATCTGAAATGAGGGGAAGCTCTGCTGATTTTATCATCCAATCATGTGCAAGCTAAAATGCTGTTTTTTATATTCTTTGCATGTCCCCCTCAGATCTACAGCGACTGCACTTCCAAGTGCAATTGCAGTGCAAAGTGGATTTTCCTTTTGTAAATAACCCCCCAATGTGTTTTAGTTTAGGTCTCCAGTTTTAGTAAATCCCCCCCCCCAATGTGAATTCATGTGATTCCCTAGCCTGTGAGCCTCCTCTGCTCTGTGACATTAGTGATCAATGTACCGTGAATGACATACAAATATTTTCTTTACACTGTTTATCCTGTTGAGCCGGTCTTGTGACTTTTACACTTGCCATGACATTTACCCAGAGATGGTATCCCTACTTACATCCTGCAGTTGCTATTGAATTCCCAGTGCCTGAAATATGTTAGGATGACAGGCATGTCTAGTGTAATAGATGGGGAGGGGTGAGGGGGACGGTGATCTCAGGGCTGCACTTTGAAGGTGCAAATCCACAAGTTACAGATACACTGGCAGTCATTTGGTGAAAGTCTGTATCTTGATTATTGGGAATGTACCCCATCAGAAGCCTGACCCCCCTAAGTCTCCGCACTCCCTGGGCTCCCCCTTCTTTATGTTGTATTATGCATGCGTGTGGTGACATAAAGTGACACTAACGATATCCTTATTCTCCTGAAATACTCCATACACATCCACTATGTACTGTGTTTTCTGCCTCCTGGTGACATCCTCAGTGAGCTCCTGAACCTCTTCTTTTCCCCATCGCTTCTGTTTGCCTGAAACAAGAAGTGAAGATTATGTGGGGTCATGTGCACAGCCCTCTGAGGACTACCTATCTCATATAGGGGTGCCACCTTTTCTTCCTGTTAAACCCTAATGCCCCGTACACATGAGCGGATTTTCCGTCAGAAAAATCTTGGATGGTTTTTCCGACGGAATTCCGCTCAAGCTTGGCTTGCATACACACGGTCACACAAAAGTTCTCTGAACTTTCGACCGTCAACAACGCAGTGACGTCCAACACTACGACCAGCCGAGAAAGTGCTTCCGAGCATGCGTCGAATTGTCTGCGAGCATGCGTAGGAATTTTGCGCGTCGGAATTGATACAGAAGATCGTAATTTCCGATCTGAACTTTTTCCGAACGAAAAATTGAGAACCTGCTCTCAATCTTTTGCTGGCTGGAATTCGGCCAGCAAAAGTCCGATGGAGCATACACACGGTCGCATTTTCCGAGCAAAAGCTCTCACCGGTCTTTTGCTGGCGGAATTTCCAATCGTGTGTACGCGCCATAAGAGTTTAGCTGCCTGGGACAACTTTGGGTGCCCAAAGGAGAGTAGTAATGCGGTGCGCATAGCGTGCTGCAGTGAACAGTGGGTGTGGCCAAATCACTCTTGTTGACATCATTGCCCTGCCCCCCCCCCCCCCCAGTGATGCTGAACCTGTCCCCAGACAGCCACCCACAGCTTCTGGATAGCAACAGATTTGTGTGTGACTATTCTGGGTTCTTGGTGAGCCACAGCCCGGTCTGAATAATGTGTCCGGGTTTCAGTCCGCCTGACACCCGGACACACGGTTCAAAACCCGGACTGTCCAGGTGAATCCTGGACAGGTTGCAGCCCTAATCCCATAGTCCATCTTCGGAGCAAGCAAGAGAGGGTGGCTACATTCCTACATAAAGGGAGACCATGGAGACTGAATGTAGACACCCTCCAATATGACGTTAAATCACAGCAGCAAGAAAATTAAGAAAAACGTTGATTTGGAGGAGGATGAGAGCAAGAGAAGGGAGTTTAGTGTCACTTTATTGAATATGAATATAACATATACTTCCCCGATGTGTACTTTGTATCCTTTACACTGTGTGAAATGTAAACTATGTATTCAAATATCAAATAAATACATTGAACCCTGAGAGATATCATTTGTAGAGTGCTAATCTGTCACTATACAGCCTGTTCTTTGTCTGCAATCTGTCACTATACAGCCTTTCCTTTGTCTGTAATCTGTCACTATACAGCCTGTCCTTTGTCTGTAATCTATCACTATACAGCCTGTCCTTTGTCTGTAATCTATCACTATACAGCCTGTCCTTTGGCTGTAATCTGTCACTATACAGCCTGTCCTTTGGCTGTAATCTGTCACTATACAGCCTGTCCTTTGTCTGTAATCTGTCACTATACAGCCTGTCCTTTGTCTGTAATCTGTCACTATATAGCCTGTCCTTTGGCTGTAATCTATCACTATACAGCCTGTCCTTTGTCTGTAATCTGTCACTATACAGCCTTTCCTTTGGCTGTAATCTGTCACTATACAGCCTGTCCTTTGGCTGTAATCTATCACTATACAGCCTGTCCTTTGTCTGTAATCTATCACTATACAGCCTGTCCTTTGGCTGTAATCTATCACTATACAGCCTGTCCTTTGGCTGTAATCTGTCACTATACAGCCTGTCCTTTGTCTGTAATCTATCACTATACAGCCTGTCCTTTGGCTGTAATCTATCACTATACAGCCTGTCCTTTGTCTGTAATCTGTCACTATATAGCCTGTCCTTTATCTGTAATCTGTCACTATACAGCCTGTCCTTTGTCTGTAATCTGTCACTATACAGCCTGTCCTTTGTCTGTAATCTGTCACTATACAGCCTGTCATTAGGCTGTGATGTCAGAGGTCCTGGCTACTCTTCATCCTATCATCTCTCACTGGGCGGAGTTTTGGTGAATTCCCCCTTGCTGTGGATATTCTGTACTCTTTTGTCCTATTATTGCACCTCTGATCCAATGAAGGTGGACGATTCTCCCTAAAGGTGAACTACAATGATTGATTATTTGATTTAAATGTTTGTATCTACTAGCAAAAGTGTGCCCCTTCCAGAATGGGCAAGGTAGGAGTGCTGAGAACAGTGAGGGGGGTGTTGCAGGAGCAGTGTTCAGAACAGGAGGGGAGGATGAGGGTGATGGGCACTGGAGGCCAAGAGAGGGGGTACACTTCCTGCAGGTGGGGGGGGGGGGGGACATGGAAAGGGAAGGGGGATGGGAAGCTGCAATAACAGTGTTAAATGATTACAATGACTCTTTAAATCACCTTTGGCTTAACAAAAACAGAATTATTTTGAAATGGTACTCCAATAACACACACAGTCTTTGATCTCAGAAATACGTTTACAGTTCACATTTGACTGGAATTTAATGTAAAATTTGATTCAAATTTCAATTCGGATTTTGGAAATTCCAACTAATTTCTTTGCGTTATTCGGAGCATTCGGTAAACTTCATTTAAACTGTAATTCAGGTATTCGGATATATCCAAATCTCAGAATAACGAAAAATTTGTCCAAATATTTATTTTGGAACTAAACGAACCGCACATGTCTGTTGAGCGCTACCAAATTGATTGGTAAAAGAAAATGTTGTAAAATATACACTTTATTGACAAAGATTAAAAATGACCATACATCAAGAGTATATAACAACCAGCGCACTTCTGGATTGTTACAAGGGTAACTCTGCTCACTTCAGATATGACTTGAAAGATATAGGTTACCTGTATTTCTTAACAGAACCAGTACTCATTAGAAGTAGTTAGGGATGACCCGAACACCCCCCCGGTTCGGTTCGTGGCAGAACATGTGAACAGACCAAAAAATTGTGCGAATGCGCGAACCCCGTTAAAGACTATGGGACTCAAACGTAAAAAATCAAAAGTGTTAATTTTAAAGGCTAATATGCAAGTTATTGTCATAAAAAGTGTTTGGGGACCCGGGTCCTTCCCCAGGGGACATGTATCAATGCAAAAAATTTTTTAAAAACGGCCGTTTTTTTCGGGAGCAAAATTACATTTTTAAAGGAAAAAAGTCATTTAAAACTGCTCTGAACAGCAGCAGTATACAGGCGGTCCCCGGGTTACAAACAAGACAGGGACTGTAGGTTTGTTCTTAAGTTTAATCTGTTTGTAATTTGGAACATGTACATTTTGTAAGTGTAGCTCCACCCAAAAAATCTATTTTTAAGCTTTTTGGATAACATAGGGAAGGGTTATCACCCCTGTAACATTTGTTTTACTGTCTGTGCCCCTGTTCAGAAGATTTCACCTCACTTTCTGTCCCAATGACAATTGGATTTTGAAAATTTGGGGTTATTAGGGAAACAAGGATTGGTGATAAAGCATCAGTGGGGAGACACCTTTTTCCCATATTACGGTAACTCTTACAGGAGAGAATTTCCCTTCCTAGGGGTCGATTTCCTCTCACTTCTTGTTGGCTCCCTCCATTTGTAAGTAGGAGTCGTTTGTAAGTCGGATGTTTAAAAATAGGGGAACGCCTGTATATACTATACGGCCTGCCCTATATACTCTGTGGAAAATTGGGCCTTAGGTGTTGGTCGTACCAGAACACTGTAAGTCCTCACAGTTACTCTTGGTGGGTGCTGGAATGGGCCCTGCTGTGAAATATTATATCAAGAATTGTAATGACATGCCCCTGTTAAACAGGGTCAGACGAATTGGGCCTTAGGCCGTGTTGGTGGTGGCATAGCTCCCAACTGTCCCTGATTGTGAGGGACTGTCCCTAATTTGGAGAATGTCCCTCTGTCCCTCTTTCCTCCTCATTTGTCCCTCATTTTGGTCTGATCCATATAGTTGTATATAAAATGCACTTTTCATCTTTCAAAAAGTGTTTCCCAGTGCTAAACCTTTCATCCAATTTCTAAATTGCTGCATTTGTACATTTTAAAAGCCAATATAAGGGAATAGTAGTGGTAAAAAAAAGTCCTTCTGGATTTAATTAATCATTTTTTTTGTTAATTCTCCTTTAATAGGGTGTGGCAGGGGGCGTGTCCTATGCCTATATACATTTGTTAGTAGGTGTCCCTCATTCCCATCTCAAAATGTTGGGTGGTATGGTGGTGGTGGTGGTGGCACAACACTGTAAAGCCTCACAGATACTTTTGTTGAGCACAGGAACAGGCCCTGCTGTGAAATATTAGATCAAAAATTGTAATTACATGCCCCTGTTAAACAGGGGCAGAACAATTGGGCCTTAGGCAGTGGTGGTGGTGCCACAACACTGCAACCCCTCACAGATACTCTTGTTGAGCGCAGGAATGAGCCCTGCTGTTAAATATTTGATCAAAAATGGTAATTACGCACCCCTGTTAGACAGGGGCAGAAAAATTGGGCCTTAGGTAGTGGTGGTGCCCTGAACTGAAAATATTCTTAGAGGCTATCATCATGAAAATTGAGGAGGAATAGGATAGTCACTCAGCATAATAGGATAGTCACTCAGCATATGCAGTCTTCAAGGGATCCCACATCCATAGAAAAATCATTCGGTTACATCAGCATCAGGTGCTTGGTAGCTGGTAATCCAAGTCTTGATTCATTTTTATGAATGTGAGACGATCAACAGAGTCTGTGGACAGGCGCACTCTGTGATCAGTTACAAAGCCTCCAGCAGCACTGAATGTGCGTTCAGAAAGAAAGCTGGATTCAGGACAGGCCAGTAGCTCAATTGCATATTTAGCAAGCTATGGCCAGTGGTCCATCCTCAAGACCCAGTAACCCAGTAGCTGTTCTGGTGGAAAGGTCTCCAAGTCTGATCTTGCCCCTAGATATTCCTGCAGCATGTAATTCAGATGCTGGCGATGGTTGCTGGAACCGATCAGACCTGGGCGCTGAGGATTAAAGAATTGCCTGAAGGCATCAGTCAGCCGGCCTCCTTCTCCACTGCTCTTTCAAAGCCTTAGCAACACGTTGTCCAGCACCAGGAAATTGTAACCTCCCAGGCTCTGGAAACGCATTGCACAAACCTTTCTGCAAGGCCTTCCGAAGATGTTTCATCCTCTGCTCCCTCTGCGAAGGCTGGATAAGTTCTACAACCTTACCCTTGTAACATGGATAAAGAAGGGTTGCCAGCCGGTAATGATCCCTCTCCTTGATACCACGAATCCTAGGGTCCTTTGCAGGATCTGGGAGGCCATGCAGCGTAGGTTTACAGAGGCATTCAATCCTGAGTCCTCTGGGTCACTAAGGATCATATGATCCTTAACCACCTCCTCCCAGCCACGTACAACTCCATGGGTTTCTGGGGACCGAAAACGATCCCTTGAAGACTGCTGCTGATGCTGATTGTTATCCTCCACCTCCATGCTGACACAATCCTCCTCCTCCTCTTCTTCTTCCTGTTTGATCGGCGGGCCTGCAGGAATACTAGTATCTGGATAAAGGGGGCCTTGAGAGGTAAGGAAGTCCTCTTCTTCCTCCCGCTGTTCTGCCTCAAGTGCTCTGTCCATTATTCCGCGAAGCGTGTGCTCCAACAGGAAGACAAGAGGGACAGTATCACTGATGCATGCACTGTCACTGCTCATCATCCTCCTGGCCTCCTCAAATGGTGACAGGACAGTGCATGCATCCTTGATCAGTAGCCACTGGAGTGGCGAAAAAAGCCAAGCTCCCCTGACCCTGTCCTGGTGCCATACTCACACAGGTACTCATTGACGGCTCTCTGCTGCATGTGCAGCTGCTGCAGCATTGCCATAGTTGAGATCCACCTGGTGGGCATGTCACCAATGAGGCGGTTCTTGGGTAGTTTGCATTCTCTTTGAATGTCAGCCAGCTGGGCACTGGCATTGTATGACCGGCAGAAATGACCACAGACTTTCCTGGCCTGCCTCAGGAGGAGATCCTGTAAGCCTGGATACCTGCTCAAGAACCGCTGCACCACCAAATTCAGGGCGTGAGCCAAACAGGGAACATGGGTCAAGTGTCCCTGTCGGAGGGCGGAGAGGAGGTTGGTGCCATTGTCTCCTGAAACCATTCCTGGCTGAAGCTGGCATGGCATCAACTACCTCTGAGCCTGTCCCTGTAGAGCTGACATAATCTCTGCCCCAGTGTGGCTCCTGCCCCCTAAGCAGACCAGCTCAAGCACCGCATGGCATCTTTTTGCCTGAGTGCTTGCGTAGCCCCTTGAACGCCTACAGAGCACCGCTGGTTCAGAGGAGAAATCTGCAGAGGAAGAGGCCATAGAGGAGGAAGAAGAGAAGGGGCTGGAGGAGAGAGCTGTGGCAGAATCACCACTAGCATTTTGGAGACGTGGTGGCGGAACAAGCTCCAACAATACTGAACCCTGTCCTGCATCCTTTCCATCTGCCAGCAGAGTTCCCCAGTGTGCCGTGAAAGAAAGGTATTGTCCCTGTCCATACCTTCTGGACCATGAGTCAATGGTAATATGCACCTTACTGCTGACTGCCCTGTCCAACTAGGCCAAGACATTGCCTTTCACATGCTGGTAGAGAGCCGGAATGGCCTTCCGTGAAAAGAAATGGCGTTTGGGAACCTGCCACTGAGGTACCGCACATTCCACAAATTCACGAAAGGGGGCAGAGTCTACCAGCTGAAAAGGCAGAAGTTGCAGTGCTAGCAATTTGGCCAAACTAGCATTCAGATGCTGAGCATGTTGGATGGCTGGGACCGAATTTCTTTTGACGGCTTAGCAACTGGGGTAGGGAAATTTGCCTGTTAAAATCAGATGGAGGTGTACTGATAGCAGATTAGCTGCAAGTACTTGGGAAACCTATTGCTATACCTTCATTCCTCTCAGTGCAGGTTTCTGAGAGTACTAGAGGCATAGTGGGGTTGGAGAACCCAGCTGATGAGGAGTAAGAATTGGTCTGCCTCATTCTTTGATGTGGGTCTTTTAAGTGCTGTTGCCAATGGACTGCATGGGAGGTCATCATTTGTCTGGTCAAGCATGTGGTGCCCAAGCGCTTGCTGTTTTGGCCACGCTTGATACGCTTCAGACATATGTTGCAAACAGCAGCCCACACCGAAGAACTTTTCAAAGTATGTGGGGAGCGCCCTGCACCTGCTCAGCTTTGCAGAGTGATGCAATAGGGTGGCTGCCCTTAAGCTGCCCCCTGGAGGGCATCCTACCTCATTGGAGATGTGCCTCCTCCTCCTCCTCTTCTCTTCTATCAGGCACCCAAGTTGAGTCAGTGGCCTCATCATCCCCTCCCTCCTCATCACTGGAGCAAACTTGGCAGTATGCTGCAGCTGGGGGAACATGTCTGTCAGTTTCTTAACCTTCTTGGGCACTCCCTCTTTCTAGGCTGACGTTACTCCCTTCCTCAACCTGGGTACCATCAACGGAGCGTTCAAATCGCTGCAAATCCTCCTGCAGCATGTATCCGACACTGTGGTCGAATAGTTCGGGGGACTCCTCTGTGCATGATGGTGGGGCTAGGGAAGGCGTGACTGTTGACATGGAGCCGATGGAATAGGCTGCTTTGGCAGGCAAACTACTCTGAGCCTGGGTGACCGAGGATGAGGAAGATGAGGATGGCTTTGTTATCCATTCCACCAACTCTTCTGCATGTTGTGGCTCAATAACAGGGCCAGCTGCAGGAAAAAAGGACAAGCGTGCCCCATTGCCATGTGTTGAGGATGCACCTAGTTCATGACCAGCACTGTCGCCTGTAGACACAGAGCATGCTTGCCCTCTTTTAGTGGCCTGAGAGTGTCTGCCTCTCCTTGGTGGCCTTCCGGACATGCTGTAAATTTTGTTTAGCAAAAAAACACTACACTGTATTGTGTACTGTGTACACCACCAGGAAAGTAGTAGCAACTGCACTAGAATGCACTATACTGTTTACACCAACAGAAGTGTAATAACAACTATGGGTGCACTGTATGTATTGTGTACTGTGTACACCACCAGAAAAGTAGTAGCACTAGCAACTGCACTATGGTTGTATGGTACTGTGTACACCACCAGAAGTTTAATAACAACTATGGGTGCACTGTATTTATTGTGTACACCACCAGGAAAGTAGTAGCAACTACATACCTAACAAACATTTTGAGATGGGATGAGGGACACCTACTAGCAAACGTGTGTAGGCATAGGACATGCCCCCGCCACACCCTCTTAAAGGAGAATTAACCAAAACAAAAGGTTAATTAAATCCACAAGAGCTTTTTTTTTTACTTCTACTATTCCTTTATATTGGATTTTAAAATTTACAAATGCACCAGTTTAGAATTTGGATGAAAGGTTTAGCACTGGGAAACACTTTTTGAAAGACAAAAGGTGCATTTTATATACAACTATATAAATCAGGCCAAAATGAGGGACAAATGAGGGGGAACGAGGGACAGAGCTCCAAATCAGGGACAGCCCCTCAAAATCAGGGACAGTTGGGAGCTATGCAACGGCACTAGGGGTGCATGGTACTGTGTACACCAACAGAAGTGTAATAACAACTATGGGTACACTGTATGAATTGTGTACACCACCAGGAAAGAAGTAGCAACTGCACTAGGGGTGCACAGTACTGTGTACACCAACAGAAGTGTAATAACAACTATGGGTACACTGTATTGACCACCAGAAAAGTATGAGCAACTGCACTATGGGTGGGGTGCACAGCACTGTATACTGTGTACACCACCTGAAGTATGCAGTGGATATATATATATATATACGAGACTATCTGTATATATATATATATATATATAAATATATATATATATATATATATATATATATATATATATATATATATATTAAATACATTGCTAACTGAATAACCTGCCTGCCTGCTCAATCTAAATGACACTCTCTCTCTGTCCACGCCAACAACACATTACACGGGGCTGACGTGCAGGCAGCCTTATATATAGTGGGGTGTGGACTTAGTCCCGCTGAGCCATGATTGACCAAAGGCACCCTGCCTTTGGCCAATCATCATACAGCAATGCACTGCACTCTCGCAGTGCATTATGTTGCGTTACGCAGCGCTCGAATTTGGTGCAAACTCCCCATAATGTTTGTTTTTCGATGAACGGGCGAATACCCAATGTTCGAGACAAACTCATGTTCGACCCGAACATAAAGCTCATCCCTACCTGTTAGCCTAGAAAATGGCAGAACTGTTTAACATTTGGTTCCCATTGACTTCAGTAAGGTTTGGATTGGACACCCAAACTTTTCTCACGTTCACCCAAGTGTGTTGAGCTCCTCACTAGTTGTCTCACTGTGTACTATAAATCAGTATTCTTCTTCTACATAGGATCCCAGAATTCTCCTCCTGGATGAAGCAACAAGGTAATAATCTTATCTCAGCTTTGTCATCCAACCATTTAGACACTGTCTAAAAGTAAAAAAAAAAAAGGATTTAGAATTACAACAGCCTGAGATTCAGCTGATCTATATCCAGAGTCCAAACATCACAGCCCCTTCATATTCTGGAGAAATCTTTCTTGCATAAAGCAAAGTGATGTACATAGAAAGTCTCCATGGTGCTAAGCAAGAAAACGCGTCAGCTCACATTTTGAGCATTGCTGTAGTACTGGTTAAAATTAACATTGCTGCAAGACATGGCAGCATGCACACCAATGTGCCATCCATTTTGATTGCCACCCCAATACACTGTTAAAGTAGTGGGCAGTATTCCACATGTCATACGTTGTGGATCAGTCCAATTCTCGCCAAACAAGAGTTCACATGAATCAGTTGGTCCGCTCTTCTCATAGACTGGTAAAGAGGTCCAAACACCAGCGGGGAAGTATCCCATGTTATTGGGCTCACCGTGTTCCCAGTACCACTCGAAGGACCCTCGCTGTCACCACCTCAGTAATGAGTGCTCCCATCTTCAGGATCTGCTTCTCCCAAACCAGTCCTCCTGCCATAATAGAAAGTTGCACACTGCCGTTCTGTTGGCAGAAAAACAACTTTATCTTTTGTAGTGTTATTGAGAATAATCCACCTAGCTCTTCTTTCCCACGCATTTGCTTTAGGGCTTAAGCCTCGTACACACGATCTGATTTTCCGAGGGTAAATGAGTGATGACAGGCTGTTGGTGGAAAATCCGACCGTTTGTATGCTCCATCGGAAAATTGTTGGATTTTCCACGAACAAATGTTGGATGGCAGGCTTTAACATTTTCTGCGGACAATGGTCTGTTGTCGGATTTTCGGGGTGTGTGTACACAAGTCCGTCGGACAAAAGTCCAAAGTACAAACACGCATGCTCGGAATCAATGCTCACCAAACACAACATTAGCAGAAGGTGCCCAAAGGGTGGCGCCAATAAGATGAAAACCCATGTAGTTCGTCCCTACATTCTTGTTTCTTGGCCAACAATTGCGTGCCGTTTGTATGCAAGACAAGTTCCCGGCACAAGCCCTTCGGACAAAAAGTCAGACGCTTTGTCTGCGGAAAATCCAATCGTATGTACGAGGCTTTTATTGTAGATGTACCTGTAGCGGATGAAATGGGTCAGAAAGAGCAGGGTAGAGCCTCCTCATTAGGGATGAGCCCGATGTTTGAGTCGAATGTCAGGTGTTCGTTTGCTCGCAAACGTTCCGAACATATGGGGTGTTCGAAGAACGCCCCATAATGCACTGCCAGATTGTGTGATTTTTTTTTTTTTAAAGCCACATTAGCTTAAAAAAGGCTGGATACCCACCCACTTGTGATACTAGCCAAATCAAAATTCACTATTTTCTTCTGGCTTCAGAGGCAGATCAGGTTGGCCAGGATGAAAAGCCTAGGAACCTGTGGTGCCCTACTGTTTGCCCCCCCCCCACATGTGCCCCAGCCTGACTGTCAGCTAATAAGGTAGTACAGCCAGCCCTGCTGTACTGGGCCCGGGCCCCATCCGTTTAGAAGGGGGGCCGACTGTACTGCCCTTTTGCTGACTCTTGTGGCTCACCCTGTAGTGCAGGGGGATCGGTATCTGAGCCACCCAGCCCCCCCCCTGCTGCTGTTTGCCCCTCATGTGCATTTTAACAAAAATATGTTTTGATATTTTCAAGGGGGGGGCTGTGATTTCTAACAGCAGCCCTGCCTGGCCCCACCTGTTTCATTTATTGAATTTCAGTTCTTTCAATCATGGAGGTTCAGCATCACATGTAGGTGTTACCGAGGGGGGGGGGACAGCATGCAAATGTATCCTGCCTAGGAACTCCCACTTGACTGACATCCATACCATCAAGAATTTTTGATATTTGCATAACTCCTCCCCAGGAGGCAGCCCACTGCTTGCCTCAGGGCTGGGAACTCTTGAGGGGAGTACTGAGGCCGGGTGCTGTGATTTCAGAAAGCTATGTACAGCCCCTCCCACCAGCCATGATCAGCTGATAAAATCCCAAATATTTGAGCAAGTAAAGTGACACATTAATACAAATACTACAGGAGATGATCAGAGACTGCAAACAGAGGCGGCTCTCTAATTAGGCAAATTAGGCGGTCGCCTAAGGCCTCGGACTCACAGGGGCCTCGCAACTAGCTAATTTGAGATGGGTAGAAATAGCAGCGCCCGGGTGGCTGGAGGATGGGGTGAGTAGCAGAGCTCCCGCCTCTACTGCACTAGCTGCTCTGTATCACATTCTCTGCCTGTGTGCTCGGCCGGTGATCACTGGCTCCTCCGGGTCGCTCTCTCCTTCCCCATGCAGCACCGTGCAGCCCAGAGTCATCCCCAGCCAGAGCTCCGCCCCCGAGTCAGCTGCATCCATTCAGGAGCACTGTACACTTCTCCCGCGCAAAGTTTAAGCACACGGGTGCAGCAGTATGAGAGCCAGAGGACGCTGCAGGCTTGTCTGCCAGCCCCCCTTCTCCCATCATACACAGATCTTTCTCGCCTCGGAGATATGCTGATTGCCCTGTCTGTGCTGCTGGAGGAAGTCCAGGCAGCCATGAAGCGTGTTCTTGCAGACTTGCTTAAGGTGAGTGAGACTCCATATCCTCCACAGACAATTCCATACTACACTCCATCCCCCCATCTCCCATGGGGACAGGAACCCCCAGATTAGCTAGGGACAGGGACCCCATCTCACCTAGGGACAGAGACCCCCATCTCACCTAGGGACAGGGACCCCCATATCACCCAGGGACAGGGACTCTCATCTCACCTAGGGACAGGGACCCCTTCTCGACTGGGGACAGGGACCCCATCATACCTGTGGACAGGGACCCCATCATACCTGTGGATAGGGACCCCTATCTCACCTGGGGACAGGGACCCCATCTCACCTGGGGACAGGGACCCCCATCTCAGCTAGGGACAGGGACCCCCATCTTACCTGGGGACAGGGACACCCTTCTTCCCTGGGGACAGGGACCCTTCTCACCTGGGGACAGGGACCCCGATCTCACCTGGGGACAGGGACACCCTTCTCCCCTGGGGACAGGGACACCCTTCTCCCCTGGGGACAGAGACACCCTTCTCCCCTGGAGCAAGGGGCCACTTCTCACCTAGGGACAGGGACCCCTTCTCACTTAGGGACAGGGACCCCTTTCCACCTAGAGACAGGGACCCCCTTCTCCCCTGGGGATAGGGACCCCTTCTCACCTGGGGACAGGGACCCCCATCTCACCTGGGGACAGGGACCCCCATCTCCCCTGGGGACAGGGACACCCATCTCACCTGGGGACAGGGACCCCATCTTACCTGGGGACAGGGACCCTTCTCACCTAGGGACAGGGACACCCTTCTCCCCTGGAGACAAGGACCCCCATCTCACCTGGGGACAGGGACACCCATATCACCTGGGGACAGAGACCCCCATCTCAGCTATGGATAGGGACCCCCATCTTACCTGGGGACAGGGACCCTTCTCACCTAGGGACAGGAACCCCAATCTCACCTGGGGACAGGGACCACTTCTCACCTAGGGACAGGGACCCCTTCTCACCTGGGGACAGGGACCCCCATCTCACCTGGGGACAGGGACCCCCATCTCAGCTAGGGACAGGGACCCCATCTCAGCTAGGGACAGGAACCCCCATCTCACCTGGGGACAGGGACCTCTTCTCCCCTGGGGACAGGGACCCCTTCTCACCTAGGGACAGGGACCCCTTCTCCCCTAGGGACAGGGACTCCTTCTCACCTAGGTACAGCATTGATAGAGACAGAGCACTGACCCCCACTGAGAAAGTGGACACTGACTCCAGCACAAAGATAGAGTGCACTGAAAAAAAGTGCCCTGACACCAGCACTGAGAACACACTGACGCCAGTGCTCAGAGAGTGCACTGACACCTGCGTTGAGATAGAGGACACTGAAACCAGAACTTTAAGGCTGTTAATATATGCAATTTATGCAGTTAATTTTTATCGCTTGAATTATTTTTTCCATTAGGGGCGTGAGTGGGGCCTCATGTCTAAGTTATGCCTAAGGCCTCACAAAGTCTAGAGCCGCCTCTGACTGCAAATATACTGCAGGAGAGCATCAGAGACTGCAAATATACTGCAGGAGATGACCAGAGACTGCGGACATGCTACAGGTGACAATCAGACTGTGGACATGCTACAGGTGACAGTCAGAGACTGCGGACATGCTACAGGTGACAGTCAGAGACTGCGGATATGCTACAGGTGACAGTCAGAGACTGCGGACATGCTACAGGTGACAGTCAGACTGCGGACATGCTACAGGTGACAGTCAGAGACTGCGGACATGCTACAGGTGACAGTAAGACTGCGGACATGCTACAGGTGACAGTCAGACTGCGGACATGCTACAGGTGACAGTCAGACTGCGGACATGCTACAGGAGACAATCAGAGACTGCGGACATGCTACAGGAGACAATCAGAGACTGTGGACATGCTACAGGAGACAATCAGAGAATGCGGACATGCTACAGGAGACAATCAGAGACTGTGGACATGCTACAGGAGACAGAGACTGCAGACATGCTACAGGTGACAATCGGACACTGCGGACATGCTACAGGTGACAGTCAGAGACTGCGGACATGCTACAGGAGACAATCAGAGACTGCGGACATGCTACAGGGGACAGACTGCGGACATACCTCAGGTGACAATCAGAGACTGCAGACATGCTACAGGTGACATTTAGAGACTGCGGACATGCTACAGGTGACAGTCAGACTGCAGACATGCTACAGGTAACAATCAGAGACTGCGGACATGCTACAGGTGACAATCAGAGACTGCGGACATGCTACGGGTGACAGTCAGACATTTTTTTTTTGTATTAGTGTTTTTTACAATACCTAAGGTCAGGTTCCAAGCAAATGAGGAGCCGTTTTATGCATTCTATGGCACAGGTCCAGGATAGATGAAAGGAGCTTCCATAGCCCTCAAGAATGATTTTTAAAGTTCATTGCACCTTCATTTAGTCTGCTCCATTGACTCCAATGCAGTTCATCAAAATGGAAAAATGTAACAAAAATGTTAATATCTTTGCAAACATTTTTAAAAGTAAAATGCACAATGTTTCCTATCCATACTCTTGTGAAGTAGCAGACAAAAAAAAGCATTACTTCCATATCATAAATACTAAAGTTATAAATTGAAATAATAAGCCCATATCTGAAATGTGACAATGGCTTTGCAGAACAACTGGTTAAAGTAGAACAAAATGTTAGCATAAAAGCATTTTATTTTTTTATGGAGATGTTTGAAAAACCAGATCAAATTATTATTATTTATTTAAAAAAAAGTAATATTATACCCTACTGGTAGGATCACTAGGTATAGTTTAACCACTTAAGGACCGGAAGATTTCCCCCCCTAATGACCAGGTAATTTTTTGCGATTCGGCACTGCGTCGCTTTAACTGACAATTGTGCGGGCGTGCGACGTTGTACCCAAACAAAATTGACTTCCTTTTTTTCCCACATACAGAGCTTTCTTTCGGTGGTATTTGATCGCCTCTGCAGTTTTTATTATTTGTGCCACCACAATGGATTTGAAATGAAACGAACAAGATGCGCTTTAACTGCAGACATTCAGCGTTAATTTGAGGGTATTTACTAGGGATGAGCCAAACACCCCCCTGTTCGGTTCGCACCAGAACATGCGAACAGGCAAAAAATTTGTTCGAAAACACGCGAACACCGTTAAAGTCTATGGGACTCGAACATGAATAATCAAAAGTGCTAATTTTAAAGGCTTATATGCAAGTTATTGTCATAAAAAGTGTTTGGGGACCTGGGTCCTGCCCCAGGGGACAAGGATCAATGCAAAAAATTTTTTTAAAAACTGACGTTTTTTCAGGAGCAGTGATTTTAATAATGCTTAAAGTGAAACAATAAAAGTGTAATATTCCTTTACATTTCGTACCTGGGTGGTGTCTATAGTTAAAAGAAGAAGCATTTAAATAAAGGAATTGTCAAAAACTGTCTCTTGTCATTTTTAACGTTTTTGACACTTTTTTTGTGAAATGTTAGAGGTACTTTTGTACCCCCTTACCATTTCACACAGGGGGAGGGCCGGGATCTGGGGGTCCCCTTGTTAAAGGGGGTTTCCAGATTCTGATAAGCCCCCCGCCCGCAGACCCCCACAACCACCGAGCAAGGGTTGTGGGGATGAGGCCCTTGTCCCCATCAACATGGGGACAAGGTGTTTTGGGTTGCTACCCCAAAGCACCCTCCCAATGTTGAGGGCATGTGGCCTGGTACGGTTAAGGAGGGGGGGGGCTCTCTCGTCCCCCCCTCTTTTCCATCGTCCTGCCAGGTTGCATGCTCGGATTGGGGTCTGGTATGAATTTTTGGGGAGATCCCACGCCATTTTTTTTTAATTTTGGCGCAGGGTTCCCCTAAAAAACCATACCAGACCTGAAGGGTCTGGTATAGATTTTGAGGGGGAACCCACGCCATTTTTTTAAAAAATTTTGGCCGGTGTTCCCCTTAATATCCATACCTGAAGGGCCTGGTATGGAATTTAGGGGGACCCCCCCATAATTTTTTTTTTTTAATTTAGGTTCGGGGTTCCCCTGTGCAGAATTCCCATGCCGTTTTTATTAATGAACTTTTATGTGTATTGTCGGACCAGCAATTCATTAATAGCCGCAAGTAGTTTTAAATGACTTTTTTTCCTTTGAAATGTCATTTTGCTGTCAGACTGTTCTAAACAAGGGAAACATGCGCCCCTTTACAGGCATACTATAGACACCCCCCAGGTACGAAATTTAAAGGAATATTACACTTTTATTGTTTCACTTTAACCACTTGCCGACCGCCTCACGCCTATATACGTGATCAGAGCGGCACGGGCAGGTAAAATCACGTACCTGATACGTGATGCCTTCCCGCGGGCGGGGGGTCCGATCGGACCCCCCCCGGTGCCGTAGGCGGTCGGCTCTTGTTCGCGGGTGATGAGGGGTCAGGGGGAGGCCATCCATTGATGGCCACCCGCTCCCGATCTCTCCCAGCGAATCAAATGCTTCCTCTCCCTCTGTAATGTAAACAGAGGGAGAGGAAGTGATATAATCTCTCCTCGAGCCGGTCTTTTTGATCCGACGCCGAGGAGAGAAGACATCCAAGTAAGTGCACCAACACTACACTTCCAGTAGAACACGCAGGCACACTTTTTACCCCCCTGTCACCCCCGATCACCCCCCGATCACCCCCCTGTCACTCTGACACCAATAGCAGTGTTTTTTTTTTTTGCATTGGTGTCAGTTTGTGTCAGTTATAAGTGTTAGGGCAGTTAGGTTAGCCCCCTTTAGGTCTAGGGTACCCCCCTTTATGTCCAGGGTACCCCCCTAACCCCCCCTAATAAAGGTTAACCCCGTGATCACCCCCCGTCACCAGTGTCACTAAGCGATCGTTTTTCTGATCGCTGTATTAGTGACACAGGTGATGCTAGTTTAGGGAGGTAAGTATATAGGTTCGCTGTCAGTGTTTTATAGCGACAGGGACCCCCATATACTACAGTACCTGCTAAAGGTTTTAACCCCCTGATTGCCCCCTAGTTAACCCTTTCACCAGCGATCACCGTATAAGTGTTACGGGTGACGCTGGTTAGATAGTTTGTTTTTTGTAGTTTATTATAGTTTATTACAGTTTATTATAGTTTATTATAGTTTTAGGGCACCCGCCGTTTATTACCTTATAAAGGTTTAACCCCCTAATTGCCCGGCGGTGATAGAAGTTATGTTTTTAGGATCAGATAAGGTCTGCGTCGCCCCAGGCAGCGTCAAGTTAGCGCCAGTACCGCTAAAACCCACGCACGCAGCATACACCTCCCTTAGTGCTATAGTATCTGAACGGATCGATATCTGATCTGATCAGATCTATACTCCCCAGCAGTTTAGGGTTCCCTGAAACGCAGTGTTAGCGGGATCAGCCCAGATACCTGCTAGCACCTGCGTTTTGCTCCTCGGCCCAGCCCAGCCCAGCCCACCCAAGTGCAGTATCGATCGATAACTGACACTTACAAAACACTAAGCACACATAACTGCAGCGTTCGCAGAGTCAGGCCTGATCCCTGCGATCGCTAACAGTTTTTTGGTAGCATTTTGAATCAGTCGCTGACAGTCAGGAGCTTTTTTGCCTGTGAGTCTCACTAGTGTACCCCTAAATTTAGAGGCCAAAATGGCAAATCGAAGGTACACTAGTGAAGAGGCCTACACGTTTCTGAGCATGACAGATAGTGAAGAGGAAGTCACTCATCTGTCAGATTCGGGCTCAGAATACGATCCTGTAGAGGACAGTGGCTCCATGACAAATAGCTCTGACGATGGAGTTGTGGTCCCTGCTAAGGTCAGGCGTACCAGACCCCGAACTTATTCTGTCCTTGAAGTGCAAGAACCGCAGGGCTCTCGTATGGAGCAGAGAAGTACTAGTGCCGCTATTCCTTCTGGTGAACTGGCAAGCACCAGCGGCCTAGTACACCCTGGTCGTACATCCAGCACTGCAGTAACACTTGGTGACGTGGCGAGTCCCATAAGTGCAGTTCAAGCTGGCGAGGTGGCAAGCACAAGTAGTGTTCCGCTGCCACCAAGAAGACGAACACAGGCCCGTCGTGCCCATAGTGCCCTTCCTGCTGCATTCGCCAATCCGAATTGGGTACCCACCACTTCTGCAGCACCCGTACTTCCCCCATTCACTGGCCAACCCGGAATTCAGGTGGAAACAGTTGACTTTACGCCACTGGATTTTTATTCGCTGTTTTTCACCGAAGATCTCTATAGATCTATTGTGGACCAAAGCAATTTATACGCTGGTCAATACATCGCCGCTAATCCCCAGTCCTCCCTTGCCAGAGATTGGAGACCAATTACGGTCTCCGAATTTAAGATCTTTCTGGGCCTTTCCCTCCTCATGGGGTTGAATAAAAAGAGTGAGTTGTGGTCATATTGGTCCACTGACCCAATTTATCATTCACCCTTGTTCTCTGCCTCCATGGTCAGGGCGCGATACGAGCAGATTTTGCGGTTCATGCACTTCAACGACAATGAACTCTGTCGTCCTCGTGGAGACCCTGCATACGATCGGCTCTACAAAATTCGGCCCCTCGTAAACCACTTCAACCAACGTTTTGCAGACTTGTTTACTCCCCATCAAGTTGTCTGCGTTGATGAGTCCCTGGTTAAATTTTCTGGCCGCTTGTCATTCAAACAGTACCTTCCCAGCAAGCGTGCCAGATACGGGGTCAAGATGTATAAGCTCTGTTACAGGGCCACAGGCTATACATATAGTTTTATGGTTTACGAGGGCAAAGATAGTCACGTAGAGCCGACAAACTGCCCTGACTACATAGGAAGCGCTGGCAAGATAGTGTGGGACTTGGTGTCACCCTTATTCGGAAAGGGGTACCACTTGTACGTGGACAATTATTATACGAGCGTGCCACTTTTTAGCCACCTTTTTGATCATCAGATTGGAGCATGTGGCACCGTGCGACCTAATCGCCGGGGCTTTCCCCAGCGGCTTGTAGATTCCCGTCTTAGGCTGGGGGAGAGAGCCTGCTTGAAGTATAATAATTTGCTCGCTATGAAATGGAGGGATAAGAAGAATGTTTTCGTTCTCACCTCCCTTCATGCAGACACGATGGTCCAAATTCCTACGGCGACTGGTGTTGTGGAGAAACCCCTCTGTGTCCACGAATATAACCTTAATATGGGAGGGGTGGACCTCAACGACCAGTTGTTGGCGCCGTACCTAATTGCCCGTAAGGCCAGACGCTGGTACAAAAAAGTGTCTGTTTATTTATTTCAATTGGCTTTGCTGAATGCTTATGTGCTATACAGAGCTTCAGGACAGACTTGATCCTTCCTTAAATTCCAGGAAGAGATCGTCAGAGCCCTTCTGTATCCAGACGGTGCTCCACCTCACCTTCCCCAACCAAATGCAGTAAGCCGGCTGCATGAGAGGCATCTTATTTATGCCCTCCCGAGTACCCCTACCCAACGAACCCACCAAAAAAGATGTCGTGTCTGCAGCAAGCGCGGATTTAGGCGTGACACCCGGTATTATTATCCCCTCTGTCCTGGCAATCCTGGTCTTTGCATTGGTGAATGTTTTGAACGCTACCATACACTAGTGGAGTATTAGCGTAGGGTACAGCACTGCACAGACTAGGCACACTTCCACAGGGTCTCCCAAGATGCTGTCGCATTTTGAGAGACCCAAACCTGGTACCAGTTAAAAAAGTTAAAGTTACAAAAAAAAGTGTAAAAAAAACAAAAAAAAGTAAAAAAAAAGAAAAAAACACAAAAAAATATATAAAATAAAAAAAACAAAAATAGTTGTTGTTTTATTGTTCTCTCTCTATTCTCTCTCTATTGTTCTGCATTCTATACAGCAATGTTTTATTGTTATGTTTTTATCATGTTTGCTTTATAGGTATGCTATTTTTTTATACTTTATTTTTTTTATTGTTAACCACTTTTTTGTTTTCAGGTACGCCATTCAGCTGCAGAGGGGATTTATTTATCTTGACAGCAACAGCGTTTGCTCCCACCATACATAAAGCCGTGACTCCAGCGCTGTCGGAGGTGATTTCACCACCACAGTTACATACTTCAGCATATATGCCGAAGCGTGGGGGCAACAGTGGGTGGAGGAGCGATTTGCTCCTGCCTTTTGCGGGAGGATGCCCCCATACTTCGGCATATATATTTTTTAGGTAGGCACAGGTTGCGTTAAATGTTTTATTTTTTACTATGTTTTTTTTGTATTTTGCTTTGCAGGTATGGTAAGTATTACTGTTATGCTGTAATGTTACTTTGTTTTTTAGTTAACCATCATTTGCTTAGCAGGTACGCCATTCAGTTGCAGCACGGATTTATTTATCTTGACAGCAACAGCGTTTGCTCCCACGATACATAAAGCCATGACTCCAGCGCTGTCGGAGGTGATTTCACCACCACAGTTACATACTTCAGCATATATGCCGAAGCGTGGGGGCAGCAGTGGGTGGATGAGCGATTTGCTCCTGCCTTTTGCGGGAGGATGCCCCCATGCTTCGGCATATATATACGGTGCATGTATGCCCATCATTAGAAGTGGGTGGATGAAGGGAGGTATTCTAATGGTGGGCATACCCACCGATCAATATCTTTTTTTCGTTCAGCCCACAGGCTGCATGAAAAAAAAGTTTACAATGTATGCCCAACAAGGACCAGCAACGTACTGGTATGTTGCTGGACTTTGAGTGGTTATACCAGAATGATGCCTGCAGGTTTAGGTATCATCTTGGTATCATTCTTTTCAGCCAGTGGTCGGCTTTCTTGTAAAAGCAATCCTAGCGGCTAATTAGCCTCTAGACTGCTTTTACAAGCAGTGGGAGGGAATGCCCCCCCCCACCGTCTTCCATGTTTTTCTCTGGCTCTCCTGTCCCAACAGGGAACTTGAGAATGCAGCCGGTGATTCAGCCAGCTGACCATAGAGCTGATCAGAGGCCAGAATGGCTCCAAACATCTCTATGGCCTAAGAAACCGGAAGCTACGAGCATTTCATGACTTAGATTTCGCCGGATGTAAACAGCGCCATTGGGAAATTGGGAAAGCATTTTATCACACCGATCTTGGTGTGGTCAGATGCTTTGAGGGCAGAGGAGAGATCTAGGGTCTAATAGACCCCAATTTTTTCTAAAAAGAGTACCTGTCACTACCTATTGCTATCATAGGGGATATTTACATTCCCTGAGATAACAATAAAATTAATTAAAAAAAATAAAAATGAAAGGAACAGTTTAAAAATAAGATAAAAAAGCAAAAAAATAATTAAAAAAAAAAAAAAAAAAAAAAGCACCCCTGCCCCCCCTGCTCTCGCACAAAGGCAAACGCAAGCGTCTGTCTGGCGTCAAATGTAAACAGCAATTGCACCATGCATGTGAGGTATCACCGCGAAGGTCAGATTGATGGCAGTAATTTTAGCAGTAGACCTCCTCTGTAAATCTAAAGTGGTAACCTGTAAAGGCTTTTAAATGCTTTTAAAAATGTATTTAGTTTGTCACCACTGCACGTTTGTGCGCAATTTTAAAGCATGTCATGTTTGGTATCCATGTACTCGGCCTAAGATCATCTTTTTTATTTCATCAAACATTTTGACAAAATAGTGTGTTTTAGTGTATTAAAATTTAAAAAAGTGTGTTTTTTCCCCAAAAAATGCGTTTGAAAAATCGCTGCGCAAATACTGTGTGAAAAAAAAAATTAAATACCCACCATTTAAATCTGTAGGGCATTTGCTTTAAAAAAATATATAATGTTTGGGGGTTCAAAGTAATTTTTTTGCAAAAAAAAATAATTTTTTCATGTAAACAAAAAGTGTCAGAAAGGGCTTTGTCTTCAAGTGGTTAGAAGAGTGGTAGATGTGTGACATAAGCTTCTAAATGTTGTGCAAACATGCCATGGGAATATGTGAAATTACACCCCAAAATACATTCTGTTGCTTCTCCTGAGTACGGGGATACCACATGTGTGAGACTTTTTGGGAGCCTAGCCGTGTACGGGACCCCGAAAACCAAGCCCCGCCTTCAGGCTTTCTAAGGGCGTAAATTTTTGATTTCACTCTTCACTGCCTATCACAGTTTCAGGGGCCATGGAATGCCCAGATGGCACAAACCCCCCCAAATGACCCCATTTTGGAAAATAGACACCCAAAGCTATTTGCTGAGAGGTATAGTGAGTATTTTGCAGACCTCACTTTTTGTCACAAACTTTTGAAAATTGAAAAAAGAAAAAAAAAATACGTTTTTCTTGTCTTTCTTCATTTTCAAAAACAAATGAGAGCTGCAAAATACTCACCATGCCTCTCAGCAAATAGCTTGGAGTGTCTACTTTCCAAAATGGGGTCATTTGGGGGGGTTTTGTGCCATCTTGGCATTTTATGGCCATGTGATAGGTAGTGAGGAGTGAAATCAAAAATGTATGCCCTTAGAAATCCTGAAGGCGGTGCTTGGTTTTCGGGGCCCCGTACGCGGCTAGGCTCCCAAAAAGTCCCACACATGTGGTATCCCCGTACTCAGGAGAAGCAGCAGAATGTATTTTGGGGTGTAATTCCACATATGCCCATGGCATGTTTGAACAATATATCATTTAGTGACAACTTTGTGCAAAAAAAAAAAAAATTGTCACTTTCCCGCAACTTGTGTCAAAATATAAAATATTCCATGGACTCAACATGCCTCTCAGCAAATAGCTTGGGGTGTCTACTTTCCAAAATGGGGTCAATATGGGGGGGTTTGTGCCATCTGGGCATTTTATGGCCTTCAAAAATGTGATAGGTAGTGAGGAGTGAAATTACAACTTTACGCCCTTAGAAATCCTGAAGGCGGTGCTGGGTTTTCGGGGCCCCGTACGCAGCTAGGCTCCCAAAAAGTCCCACACATGTGGTATCCCCGTACTCAGGAGAATCAGCAGAATGTATTTTTGGGTGCAATTCCACATATGCTCATGGCCTGTGTGAGCAATATATCATTTAGTGACAACTTTGTGCAAAAAAAAAAAAAAATTCTCACATTCCCGCAACTTGTGTCAAAAAATAAAATATTCCATGGACTCAACATGCCTCTCAGCAAATAGCTTGGGGTGTCTACTTTCCAAAATGGGGTCATTGGGGGGGGGGGTTGTGCCATCTTGGCATTTTATGGCCTTCAAAACTGTGATAGGTAGTGAGGAGTGAAATCAAAAATTTATGCCCTTAGAAATCCTGAAGGCGGTGCTTGGTTTTCGGGGCCCCGTACGCGGCTAGGCTCCCAAAAAGTCCCACACATGTGGTATCCCCATACTCAGGAGAAGTAGCTAAATGTATTTTGGGGTGCAATTCCACATATGCCCATGGCCTGTGTGAGCAATATATCATTTAGTGACAACTTTGTGCAAAAAAAAAATTGTCACATTCCCACAACTTGTGTCAAAAAATAAAATATTCCATGGACTCAATATACCTCTCAACAAATAGCTTGGGGTGTCTACTTTCCAAAATGGGGTCATTTGGGGGGGGTTTGTGCCATCTTGGCATTTTATGGCCTTCAAAACTGTGATAGGTAGTGAGGAGTGTAATCAAAAATATATGCCCTTAGAAATCCTGAAGGCGGTGCTTGGTTTTCGGGGCCCCGTACGCGGCTAGGCTCCCAAAAAGTCCCACACATGTGGTATTCCCGTACTCAGGAGAAGCAGCTGAATGTATTTTGGGGTGCAATTCCACATATGCCCATGGCCTGTGTGAGCAATATATCATTTAGTGGAAACTTTTTGTAAATTTTTTTTTTTTTGTCATTATTCAATCACCTGGGACAAAAAAAATAAATATTCAATGGGTTCATCATGCCTCTCAGCAATTTCCTTGGGGTGTCTACTTTCCAAAATGGGGTCATTTGGGGGGGGTTTGTACTGCCCTGCCATTTTAGCACCTCAAGAAATGACATAGGCAGTCATAAACTAAAAGCTGTGTAAATTCCAGAAAATGTACCCTAGTTTGTAGGCGCTATAACTTTTGCGCAAACCAATAAATATACGCTTATTGACATTTTTTTTACCAAAGACATGGGGCCGAATACATTTTGGCCTAAATGTATGACTAAAATTGAGTTTATTGGATTTTTTTTATAACAAAAAGTAGAAAATATCATTTTTTTTCAAAATTTTCGGTCTTTTTCCGTTTATAGCGCAAAAAATAAAAATGGCAGAGGTGATCAAATACCATCAAAAGAAAGCTCTATTTGTGGGAAGAAAAGGACACAAATTTTGTTTGGGTACACCATTGCATGACCGCGCAATTAGCAGTTAAAGCGACACAGTGCCAAATTGTAAAAAGTGCTCTGGTCAGGAAGGGGGTAAATCCTTCCGGGGCTGAAGTGATTAAGCATTATTAAAATCACTGCTCCTGAAAAAACGTCCCTTTTTAAAACTTTTTTTTCCATTGATCCATGTCCCCAGTGGAAGGACCCAGGTCCCCAAACACTTTTTATGGCAATAACTTGCATATAAGACTTTAAAATTAGCACTTTTTATTTCTCCTATAGACTTTTAAAGGGTGTTCCGCGGCTTTCGAATTTGCCACGAACACCCCAAATTGTTCGCTGTTCAGCGAACAGCCGATGTTCGAGTCGAACATGAGTTCGACTCGAACTCGAAGCTCATCCCTAGTATTTACATCCAAATCAGGCGAACGGTGTAGGAATTACAACAGTTTGTATGTGTGCCTCCCACTTTTTAAGGGACCAAAAGTAATGGGACAGATTATCAATCATCCATCAAACTTTCACTTTTTAATACTTGGTTGCAAATCCTTTGCAGTCAATTACAGCCTGAAGTCTGGAATGCATAGACATCACCAGACACTGGATTTCATCCCTGGTGATGCTCTGCCAAGCCTCTACTGCAACTGTCTTCACTTCCTGCTTGTTCTTGGGGCATTTTCCCTTCAGTTTTGTCTTCAGCAAGTGAAATGCATGCTCAATCAGATTCAGGTCAGGTGATTGACTTGGCCATTGCATAACGTTCCACTTCTTTCCCTTAAAAAATTCTTCAGTTGTTTTCGCAGTATGCTTCAGGTCATTGTCCATCTGCACTGTGAATCGCCGTCCAATGAGTTCTGAAGCATTTTGCTGAATATGAGCAGATAATATTGTCCGAAACACTTCAGAATTCATCCTGCTGCTTTTGTCAGCAGTCACATCATCAATGAATACAAGGGAACCAGTTCCATTGGCAGCCATACATGCCCACGCCATGCCACTACCACCACCATGCTTCACTGATGAGGTGGTATGATTTGGATCATGAGCAGTTCCTTTTCTTTTCCATACTCTTCTCTTCCCATCACTCTGGTACAAGTTGATCTTGGTCTCATCTATCCATTGGATGTTGTTCCAGAACTGTGAAGGCTTTTTTAGATGTTGTTTGGCAAACTCTAATCTGGTCTTCATGTTTTGGAGGCTCACCAATGGTTTACATCTTGTGGTGAACCCTCTGTATTCACTCTGGTGAAGTCTTCTCTTGATTGTTGACTTTGACACACATACACCGACCTCCTGGAGAGTGTTCTTGATCTGGCCAACTGTTGTGAAGGGTGTTTTCTTCACCAGGGAAAGAATTCTTCGGTCATCCACTACAGTTGTTTTCCGTGGTCTTCCGGGTCTTTTGGTGTTGCTGAGCTCATCAGTGCGTTCTTTCTTTTTAAGGATGTTCCAAACAGTTGATTTGGCCACACCTAATGTTTTTGCTATCTCTTTGATGGGTTTCTTTTGTTTTTTCAGCCTAATGATGTCTTGCTTCACTGATAGTGATAGCTCTTTGGATCTCATATTGAGAGTTGACAGCAACAGATTCCAAATGCAAATAGCACACTTGAAACTAATTCTGGACCTTTTATCTGCTCCTTGTAAATGGGATAATGAGGGAATAACACACACCTGGCCATTGAACAGTCGAGCAGACAATTGTCGCATTACTTTTGGCCCCTTAAAAAGTGGGAGGCACATATACAAACTGTTGTAATTTCTACACCGTTCACCTGATTTGGATGTAAATACCCTCAAATTAAAGCTGAAAGTCTGCAGTTAAAGCACATTTTGTTTGTTTCATTTCAAATCCATTGTGGTGGTGTATAGAGCCAAAAAGATTAGAATTGTGTCAATGTCCCAATATTTATGGACCTGGGTGTATATATTTCTTTTACTCGTAATGGCAGTGATCATCGATTTTTAGTGGGACTGCGACATTGTGGCGGACAGATCGAACACTTTTGACACTTTTTTTTGAGACCATTGACATTTATACAGCTATAAAATTGCATTGATTACTGTATAAATTACACTGTCAGGGAAGGAGTTAACACTAGGGGGCGATCAAGGGGTTAAATGTGTTCCCTGGGAGGTGTTTCTAACTATAGGGGGGAGGGGACTGACTGGGGGTACAGACAGATCGCTATTCCTGATCACTAGGAACAGCATATCTCTCTCTACTTCCATGACAGAACTGGGATCTGCTTTGTTTACGTTGACAGATCCCCATTCAGGCTCTCTGTGGAGTGATTGTGGGTGGCCAGCGGACATTGCAGCTGCCGGCCATACGCATCAGCTCCCCCACCATGCAGCGGGCGAGCACGTGCCTGCTATAGCTGTTTAAAGGGCCGATGTACAGCTAAGGCGATTCGCGGGAACGGCGGCTAGTCGGAAAGTGGTTAACTGAATAAAAAACACAAAACACACCTAGAATGTTCCATTCACACCTGACATTTCAGGAATGGAAAGTGCACAGAAAACACGCATTTTGCATCGCATTTGCAGTGCAACTAATTGGTAATGGTGCCCCAAGCGCAGGCATGCATTTTGTCACATGTTAGGGTCCTTCCTTTCACGTGGGCTGGCCAATTAGGTTCGCTCCTCGGTTTTTCAGGCAGACCTAATCAGACCCTCCAGTCTCCTCTATGGAGTGGCAGATGTCAGTGGACCCCCACCGCCAACCAATCCTTCCTGCAATAACCAGACCAACGGTGGTCGTATTTTCCATCTGTCAGGTTGATCGGATGGAAACGGACGGGCAGTCCGTTTCCATCCGATTTCCCCATAGGGGAGAGCAGGACTGTGTCTGTGTCCGTTCTGCACAGTGGAGCAGACATGGACCTGTCATCTGCCTACTCAGCGGGGAT
Organism: Lithobates clamitans; assembly: GCA_037952925.1. NCBI lineage: Eukaryota > Metazoa > Chordata > Amphibia > Anura > Ranidae > Lithobates > Lithobates clamitans. Next base: position 1,566,195 of record JBBGZY010001609.1, read on the forward strand.
CAGTAGAACGATCCCCCACTGAGCAAGGGGAATCCGTAACACGGAGGCGCCCATGTGAAAGGACCCTCAAACATGCCACAAACGTGCCAAAACAGGCAGTGAAAAAATGACCAACAATTCACACCAGTGGCGGCCGTTGTATATTTTTGGGGGGAAGGGCGGAAAACAGTGCACAGCCCCCCCCCCCCCGGGTGGTCACCCGCAACACTTACCCCGGGCAGCGCTTCCTTCCGGGTGATTAGCGGCCGGCTTCCCCTGCGTCTCCTCCTCAGCATCACGGCAGTGTACTCGCCATGTGTATCCTCTCTCCTCCTCCCTCAGTCAATAGGGTAGCTTCTCCATTCGGCCAATCAGAAAACGGGTCTCAGGACCTGCTTCCTAATTGTCCGGGAGGCAGAATCAGTGTGACAATAGTGAATATTAATTTGCTGTTGTCACACAACTGGGTGGGCTTCGGGCGCAGAGCTCTAATCAGGTGCTTTAAAAAAAAATTCCCCATTGGAATCCATGGGTCTGGCGCCCTGCATGTAGATTAGGAGGCCAAATTGGGGGGGGGGGGGAGGCGGGCCACCACTGTTCCACACCCAAAAAAAGATTCTGGAGCAACTTTGGCATGCTTGTCGGGCGTAAGATAGCCCATTCAAGTGAATGTGTGATGACCAGGAACATGCAAAGAAAATGCCAATGCAATTCACCAAAATGGCAAAATGTTCCATATTTTGCAAACTTTTTTTTGCAAAGTGAAAATGGACATTCTCTTATAAAACAACAGACAAAAAAAGCTGTGCCCCCCCCCCAAAAAAAAAGCATTCTTTCCATATCATAAATGCTAAAAGTTATACATATAAATAATAAGCCCACATCAGGAATATGGCAATGGTTCTGCAGCATAATTGATTATCATAGAATAAAACAACAACAAAAAAAGAACATATATACATGTACTCACTTTTGTTGCCAGTGGTTTAGACATTAATGGCTGTGTGTTGAGTTATTTTGAGGGGACAGCAAATTTACCCTGTTATACAAGCTGTACACTCACTACTTTACATTGTAGCCAAGTGTCATTTCTTCAGTGTTGTCACATGAAAAGATAGAAGAAAAGATTTTAAAAAATGTGAGGGGTGTACTCACTTTTGTGAGATACTGTGTGTGTATATATATATATATATATATATATATATATATATTTTTTTTTTTTTTTTAAATCCTATGGGAAAACCAGAATTGTATCATTATTAATTAAAATTAAATCCCTTTACCCTCCTGGTAGGATCACCAGTCATAGATTAATTGAAAGCAGGAGGGATTTGGAGGGACTGTCCCTGATTTGGAGGGACTGTCCCTGATTTGGAGGGACTGTCCCTGATTTGGAGGGAAAGTCCCTGATTTGGAGGGACTGTCCCTGATTTGGAGGGACAGTCACTGATTTGGAGCAATGTCCCTCTGTCCCTCATTCCTCCTCATTTGTCCCTCATTTTGGTCTGATCTATATAGATGTATATAAAATGCACTTTTTAGGCGCATGCGCGGGAGTTCCAAGATGGCTGCTTGAGCCAGGAGCTCCGCTCCACCCCGGACCGCAGAGCCGCACTATGGCAAACACAGCCCTCACCGCCGCTTACAGCTAACCCTCCCGTGTCAGGGATCCTCCGGGGAACCAGCGGAGATGTCCGGCCCCCCGGTGAGGAGAGATCTCGGCCCGCTTTTCGATACGGCGGGAGCCGACGGGAGTCCCAAGATGGCCACCAGCACGGACTCCACACAGCCACACGCGGCCCAGCACTTCAAAGCTCCGGAACACAGGCCAGTATTAACCCCACCGACTCTCACTTATGCCCAGGCAGCACAGGGGCCCTCAACCACCCCTCAGACTTCCCATCAAGGCTCCCAGAAACCCCAGGCCTCTGCAAAGGCCTCCACAGGCTCCACAAGCATGACGCCCCAGGAGTTTTCTCCCCAGGCCCTCCCCATACAAGCCCAGCTCTCAGGGGCAGCTCATCAGCCCTCAGGCTTTTCCCTCAATGACTTTACCCAAATGCAAGAAGACATGTTTCTTAAATTCTCCTCATTGCTGGAGAAAGGCCTGGCCAACACGGCACATCAGATCACTAACACGATCAAAGCTGACCTTTCAAGTATAGGCTCAAGAATAGAAGCAATAGAGGAAAAAGTGGAGTGTACGATCTCTAAAACGAATCAAAATGCAGCCCACCTACAGTCTGTTCAGGAACAACTAGATGTGGCCCTTTCCAGGATAGACGAACTCGAGAACAGGTCCAGGAGGTATAATTTCAGAATTAGAGGCCTCCCAGAAACCTTCACGGATATTCCCTCCACGGTACAGGACATTATCTCTGAGATCATTTCTAATATCCCCACTCAGCGGCTCGAATTAGACAGGGCTCACAGATCCCTCGGCCCCCCCAGACAAGATGGATCACCCAGAGACATAATTGTGAAACCACATTTTTTTGCGACAAAGGAGGAAGTCATGCGACAATCCCGTCAGAATCCCAAACTGCAACACAGGGGTCATCAGATCCAGATTTTTGCGGATTTAGCACCCTCCACCATTCAAAGACGCAGAACTCTAAAACCTCTTCTCTTGATCCTATCACAAAGGGACATTAAATACCGCTGGTCCTTCCCTTTTGCAGTCAAATTCATGCTGCAGGGTAAACCCCACTCCTCCCACCTTCCCAGAAGGTGAAAAACTGCTGCTGTCCCTGAACCTCATCTCACAGGAAGCCCCAATGGACTTTTCTGCACCCTCTTCAGGCTCAACAAAACGCCCTCCACCAGGCAGCCCTGTTTCCCCCCTGTGGAATAAGTTTACGTCCAAGAGAAGCAAGGAGGGAAAAACATCATAAGGCCAGACTGGCCTCTTCTCTTTTCTCTGTCCCAGCAGGGACTTTTGCTCGGGGTATTGGTCCCCACAGTTGACGGAGCGGGAGCTCCACACCCCACCACGGCTCAAAGGCTTGATAAGCCCAGCAACCGTTCTACACCTCCCAATGCACTGTAGAGCACCAATTCCCCACAACAAAACCCCCCCCACAGGGACTAGGAAGTACCCTTCCAGGACCAGAATTTCTACATTCTTTCCTACAGCGGAACTGTCCAGCGAAATTTGTCGCTATCCAGCAGAAGTTCAGATTGTCGGGACTTTAGGCTTAGTGGTCTGTGGATTGGTTTTTGTCTTTATGTGTTCTTGGTACCTAGCCCCACTCTAGTATAGGGCAAGATTTCGTGTGGGTCTGGCTAATAATGACCCAAAGTACACGAGATATGCCCAGTGGGTAAGGGTGTTCCTCTTTTCTTTTTTTTTTTCCTCTCTTCCTCCACAGTACAGAGCCCGGATCCTCCAGGCTCCTCACCAACTCAGATTGGGGGAAGGGAGGGGGGCGGAAGTGCTTGAGCGGGTGGGGTGTTTTCCTTTTTGATTTAAATATTATGGTATATTACCAGTTAACCTGGCATGTAGCGCCATGAGTTAAGGGCTGTTTGAATCTCATTTCAGTTGCTCTTTTATGTTAGAGTGTATGTATTAATGTTTTACAGTGATAAAGATAGGGTCCGGGGTGGATCCCTTGTGCCTCCTCTCACTTCCGAAGAACCTCAGTGTCCTTTGGTTTTGGGACTTCAGTCGGCCTCCCAGCTGGACTGAAGGTTTTTTTTTGGGTCTGCTGTGGGAAATTTTCCACAAGATCCCAAGGGTCATATTTTGAGACCCATGTTGCTATTATTATTGCTCTTATATGTCTGTTTGTCCTTTTCTATTCTTTTTCTCCGCTCATCACTTCTCTTTTTTCCCAGCCGTCCTGCGAGCGGGAGCCTCACACCCCCCTGAGTTAAACACAGAAGACACCCATTTCGTATCTTACCCGGAAATGCATGGAAGACTTCCATTGGTGAGTGACTGTGTGATCCTGAGTTCCCCTCCCCTCTGCTCAGATGACTGACACACTTACACTAGGAATCGATCTCAAGGTGGCCTCACACAATGTCCAAGGACTGAATTCACCTAGAAAAAGGAAACTAGCCTTGGATCACTATAAATCTTTAAGACTCGATGTAGTTCTCCTTCAGGAGACTCACTTTCCCATCCGGTACACCCCAAAGTTCCTGCACTCTTACTATCCGTCACTCTTCCTAGCAAATGCCCCCAACAAAACTAAGGGGGTGGCAATCCTATTTTCCAAGAACAGCAAATTCTCCTATATATCTGATTATAAGGACCCGGAGGGAAGATTTCTAGTGGTGAAGGGGACCCTGGAAGGAGTTATATACACAATCATTTCATATTACGCCCCGAACAAGGGTCAAGCATCCTTCTTTCAGGGACTCCTCAGTGCAATAGAACCCCTTCTGGAAGGGAAGGTCATTATGGGTGGAGACTCTAATGTGGCGTTTGACCAGGGCTTGGACAAAACTAGACCCCCCAAGGACCAGCTCACACGCCCCACGAAATTAAGTACGAAAATAGCGAAACTACTACATACCCACGGACTCGTAGACATCTGGAGGGAACTAAACCCCAGAAGTAGGGACTACACACACTTCTCTGCCCCCCACCAATCCTACGCCAGGATTGACCACATACTTATCCCCTCCTCACTAATACCCCTCTCCAAAAAAGCCTCAATATTAGACACAGCCTGGTCGGACCATTCTTTGATCCTCCTTACCCTGAGCAACGTCCTCTCGGGGCGAGGTGGTTCCTACTGGCGCCTAAACGAATCCCTACTCTCGGACCCCCGCTACTGTAAGGAGATAGCAGACTCCATTAAAGAATACTTTACCCTGAATGACATAGACAATATCTCCCCAGAGACCTTGTGGGCTGCCCACAAGGCAACCATCAGAGGCACTCTGATCAGGATCGCGTCTCAATACAAAAAGGAGCGCTTAATAGATATACAATGCCTTGAAAAAACATTCCTCACCTTAAAAGCTGAACACAAAAAACACCCAAACAGGGACATTTCAGAGAGGTTGGACGCGACTAGACTTGAGCTGAACCTCACCTTAACGGCCAAAGCAGAGAAAAACATCAGGTGGAGTGGAGCTAAATTTTATTGCCAAAAGGACAGATTCGGCTCTATGCTAGCCTCCAAACTCACCCCGAGGTTCCGATCTTCTTCCTTCCCTAAACTTAGAATTGCAGGTCATCCCCCGACAGCTAACCCCAGTAAAATAATGTCAGCCTTTCAGGAATTTTATGAAAATCTCTACAAATCCCCTCAATCAGGGAAGGGCCCTTCAACCGCGGCCTTTCTGGACAATCTGCAGATCCCTTCGATCTCCAAAGATTGCAGGGACCTAATGGAAGGAGCCTTTTCAGTAGAGGAGGTCAGGGCGGTTATAAAAGGTTTAAGGCCCGGATCGGCCCCAGGGCCAGATGGCCTCTCGGTCCCTTACTACAAACAATTTGGAGAAACCCTAGCTCCGTATTTGGCTAAATTTTTCAATTCCATTAAAACAGGAAACCCCCTTGATACACAACTGAATACTGCATTTATCTCGGTCATCCCCAAACCCAACAAAAATCACGAGGAAGTGGAAAATTACAGGCCAATCTCCCTGATTAATAATGACCTCAAAATCCTCACCAAAATCCTGGCCAACCGTCTCTCATCTTTTATCAATCTATATATACACAAGGACCAGGTTGGTTTCATACCAGGGAGACAAGGACCGGACCAAATTAGGAGAGCAATAGACATTGTCTCCATCCTTCAATCGAATTGGGAAGGGGGACCGAAACAGGAAGGTCTTCTCCTCTCCTTGGACCTCCATAAGGCCTTCGATTCTATCGAATGGCCTTATCTCTTTTCCTTACTAGAGAAATGGGGCTTCGGTCCTGGGTTTCTTGGGACACTAAAAGCCTTATACTCCACCCCAAAAGCAGTAATTCGCTTACAAGGCCATTACTCCAAACCTCTATCTATAGCAAGAGGTACTCGACAGGGCTGTCCTCTATCCCCCTTAATTTTTGCCATTGCGATTGAAACCTTAGCAATCGCAGTCTGATCTGATCCCAATATTTTAGGGGTGAAATGCGGCGAACAGGTCCACAAATGCGGGCTATTCGCCGATGATATGCTCTTATTCATCACATCACCAATCACTTCCCTACCAAATCTGTGCAAACTCCTAAAGGAGTTCTCACGGATTTCGGGTCTACAGGTAAACTACTCAAAATCATCCGCACTGAACATTTCCCTCAAACCGCATGTGGTCACTTCCCTCCAGAATGCCTTTGAGTTTAGATGGAGCGACACTTTTATTGACTATTTAGGGATCAGGCTCACCGCGAAAACTGAGCTACTTTATTCGGCCAACTTCCCTCACACATACCGCAAGCTAGAGTCAGACCTAGGCAACTGGGCTAAGGGAGGAATCTCTTGGCTAGGTAGAGTTCATGCAATTAAAATGACCTTACTTCCTAGACTCCTCTACCTTTTCAGGGCCCTCCCGATAAGCATTGTAAAAGATCACCTTTCTGCATTCCAAAGGAAAATCATCAGGTTCATCTGCGGAGACAAGGGGCACAGACTTCAGCAAAATACCTTATACTTGTCCAGATCACAGGGGGGTTTAGGTCTCCCTCAGCTCTTCTGGTATTATCAAGCTGCTAGACTCGCCCAGCTATCAATAGTCTATGGGAAGACAGAAAAACCGGACTGGATCCAAATAGAGAGGCAGGCTGCACCGTCATACACCCTAGATTTCCTACTGTGGGTCCCCCCTAGAAAACGTCCCTCAATTCTCTCACCAACTCTTTCTCAATCCTTTAAATTATGGGATTCCCTCAGAAACAATCGGAACTTGATCTCAAATTGCCACCCACTAGCTCACATATTTAACAACCCGGACTTCGTTCCAGGTCTAGACATCAAAGCATTCCGTTGGTGGTTGGATAAGGGGATGTACCGGATCGGACACTTCTATACGAGTTTAGGCCCTATTACCCTGGCCTATTGTGTGAGCCAATTGGAGATGCCTACCTCGGAGCGATTCAGATTTCACCAAATTCGTCACTTCCTCGCCCACAACGGGGAGGCAAAATTGGTCCCCCACTCATTCACGCCATATGAACTCTGGTGCGGCAGGTCTTCTGAGCAGAGGGGAGGCATCTCCATCATATATCAGTCACTCGCCAATCAGTCAACCAAGACGCCATATATGCTAGCGTGGGAGTCAGACCTGTCTATGCAGTGGGACATTGATAAATGGAGGACAACCTTTTTCAGGGCTTACAGGGGCATTAAGAATATCTCCATGATAGAGTCTAGTCTTAAGGTTTTTACCAGGTGGTATCTACCTCCTGACAGATTAGCCAAAATGTTCCCCTCAGCTGACCCAAGTTGTTTTAGAGGATGTTTACTTAGGGGTACGTTGGTCCACATATTCTGGGAGTGCCCAAGACTGAGGACATACTGGAACAAGATCTTCCTCCTGATAAAGAAAACTACCAAGGCCCTTATCCCGAAAAGACCATCGATCGCTCTCCTAAATGACAATTTGCCCAGGCTCCCGAAGCTTACCCGCAAACTTATCCATTTTATTTTCCAGGGCGCTAAGCTCACCATAGCCAAGGCATGGAAGAAACCCAGAGTATCCCTCAAGGCGACGATCCGGAAAATTTCCTGGATCATGGCTCAAGAGAAGCTCGCTAGCATTCTCGACAACTCAAAAGACCAATTTGAAGCTACTTGGGAACCCTGGGCAAATTTCATTGGCATCTCCCTGATTCCGGGCGTACAACCATAACTCAGCTTGATGTTACGGGGTTGTGGGACATCTCCCCGCGGGCTGGCTTCCTTTCCTCTCTCCCTTCTCCCCCCCCTTCCCCTCTCCTTTTCACACTCTTCTCTTTCTTTCTTGCTTATTACTTGTCTTAAAGTTTCGAATCACAGACAGTTTGTTGATCTTAGTGTCACTCTGGATCCCTGTAGGTTCCTGTTATAAGGGGTTCAAGTAATATGATGCTGTTTCACTATCAGGATATTCACTTTTCAGCAATGTTTACGGGGCGGTTGGGGGGGGCTGTGGGAGGTTTCGCCGGTCACAGCGAGTTCCCTTTTGGGGTGCCGACGGAATCCCTCTGGCCCCCTACTCCTGCCACAGGGAAAGCCTAGGGTTTTATCCTCTCTATAGCTTTTTTCTTATGGTAAACGGCATTGTTCTTTCGGAATTCTGTTAAAACCACAGGCCGGATCCTAACCCCTCACACCTATTATTGTTTTATTTTATTTTCTGGGTTTCGTTTGTGATTCCTCCTCTTTTTGAAATACCTACCCCACTGGGGTCTAACTTTATGTGTTATGTCCAATGTACATTTATGATTCATTGACTGTACAACTTACTTGTTGTTGAAAAATCCAATAAATACTTTGAAAGTAAAATGCACTTTTTATCTTTCAAAAAGTGTTTTCCAGCGCTAAATCTTTCATCTGATTTCTAAATTGCTGCATTTGTAAATTCCAAAAGCCAATATAAAGGAGTAGTTGTGGTAAAAAAAGCACTTGTGGGTTTAACCAATCTTGTTTTTTTTTGTACAATTCTCCTTTAAGGGGACGTGGCAGTGGGTGTGTCCAATACCTGCACACTTTTGCTGATAGGTGTCCCTCATTCCCATCTCAAAAAGTTGGGAGGTGTGTCTAATGGGGAAGTACATTGTAACTGCAAAGGAACTACAGGAGATCAGCAGCACTATAATACAGTAAAGGTTGAACAAAAAAAAGGTGAAAAAAAAGTACTTTATTTGAAAAAAATGACAATTGTTAATGATACGCAGTGCAAAGTGTAAACTAAATGTCACTTTGTTAAGGTTTACATTTCCTTTAAAATGGAAATAAAAACAAAAAAATATTCTGGCAGATTGTGACAATTGCAAAATGTTTCTCTAATTATTTTTGTGTGTGTCGGAAGTATAACAAAAAAAAAAGAAAAAAAAAGAAAAAAAGTGCCTCTCTTTCTTAAGATCATTTTGGTCTGGTCTGTCAGGGGTTACTATGTAAACTATCTGGTGGGGGAAGGGCTCAGGAAATGTTTACTCTCACATGAAACATTGTAAAAAGTAGACAAATTACAATCAGTTACAGATGGAGGTGATTTAAATGAATTATACAGAAAAAAGTACTTTTTGTATTTAGTTATACTTTAACTTTTTTTTAAATAGTTTGTTGTGTGCTGAAAATATCCATCCCAGGCACCTTGGAGTCATTTCCTGTAATTGTCTAAATGGAAAATGAAAGTATCTGAGATTGAGCAACTGCTACGACTGCAACTGACACAGAAAATAGAACAAAAAATGTAGAAAGATAGGGAAAGAAAGCAAAAAAAAAAAATATCAGCAATGGACATTAGACAGCTAAGGGACAACATCAGGAACTTCAGCCTGGATGATGGAGATCTGGGCAGTCAATGTTACACAAGAGTCCTACTACAGCTGTTTGGCTATACAGGACATGGAAAATCTTCCTTCATTAACTCCTGTAAGTACGTCCTGGAAAAGGATGAATATTTCAAAGAACACGCTGAGGCCCGAGAAACTGACTACAGACTGACCATGGTCAGAAATGCCTATCCACTTACCAAAGTGATCACCATAGTAGACAACAGAGGATGCAGCAGAATAAACGATTTTGAAAGAGCTGAAGTGTATGCCCAGTTGGGTGAGTAACATTCTGAGAGCTCCAAAGGCTACGGGACTGGCAGGCTAGCCAAAAAAAACAAATAATGTAAAATTACTTGTGGCCAAAAATAAATCCACATGATGCCCCTTAGATCTGTAACACTTTGTTGGTCACTCCATAGAAGTCCCTTATATGACTATTGTAGTCTTGGTTGTAGTAGAGGCAACTCTCCTCACTACAGATATGGCCACCTGAAGGTGGAGCTAAACCCCATTGATTTAATTGTTTCCCAAAACAGTTACATTCAAAGCATGCAGTGAATGATAACAGTTATATCCGAACTGTCAAGCCATCATATGCCTGGTGTCATCACTGATCACCTGGGCAACATCACGGCAACTGCAGATCAAACAGAACTCTGTTAAGAGCACAGGCCGGTCACTCTGTGAGTTCCAAAATCCAAAACTTTATTTGCTACATGTTAAAAATCACAGTGAATATAGCTACTGCGTTTCAGCTGTAATGGCCTTAATTAGGGCGCACTGCACAGAAACGCTGTGCGTCTTTGGCTCAGTTTAAGGTCCGAATTCAGGCATAGAATCGACCCTGATTCGTCCATGAAACGGGAAACAGGGATGCACATCGCTCCTGTGTGATTCGCATTGGGTTATAGTGTGAACCCGGCCTCACAAAGCAGACAAAAAAAAGTTTGAATTATTTATTGTTTATAAAAATAGACATGAACAAAAGAAAAAAAGCAGGAAAATAATAATTAACCACTTCAGCCCCGGACCATTTGGCTGGCAAAAGACCAGAGCACTTTTTGCGATTCGGCACTGTGTCGCTTTAACTGACAATTGCGCGGTCGTGCGATGTGGCTCCCAAACAAAATTGATGTCCTTTTTTCCCCACAAATAGAGCTTTCTTTTGGTGGTATTTGATCACCTCTGCGGTTTTTATTTTTTGTGCTGTAAACAAAAAAAACAACAATTTTGAAAAAAACGCATTATTTTTTACTTTTTGCTATAATATCCCCAAAAATATCTAAAAAAATTTTTTTTTTTCCTCAGTTTAGGCCGATACGTATTCTTCTACATATTTTTGGTAAAAAAAAATCGCAATAAGCATTTATTGATTGGTTTGCACAAAAGTTATAACATCTACAAAATAGGGGATAGTTTAATGCCATTTTTATTATTTTTTTTTAACTAGTAATGGGGGTGATCTGCAATTTTTATCGTGACTGCGACATTATGGCGGACAGATTGGACACTTTTGGCGCTATTTTGGGACCATTCACATTTATACAGTGATCAGTACAATTAAAGATGCATTGATTACTGTGTAAATGTGACTGGCAGTGAAGGGGTTCATCACTAGGGGCAGTGAAGGGGTTAAGTGTGTCCTAGGAAGTGATTCTAACTGTGGGGGGATGGGCTATGTGTGACACGACACTGATCATAGCTCCCGATTACAGAGAGCTGTGATCAGTGTCCTGTCACTAGACAGAACAGGGAAATGCTAATTTACATTAGCGTTTCTCCGTTCTTTCTCTCCGTGAGATGATTGTGAGTATCCCCACGGACATCGAGTCCGCGGGACCCACGATCACACTCACGGAGCTTGTGGCGAGCACCCACAAACCACTTCTTAAAGGGCAATGTACAGGTACGATAATATGCCTGTACGTGCCATTCTGCCGACGTATATCAGTGTGAGTCGGTCGGCACGCGGTTAAATGGAGGAGAATAGGGAGTTCATTAAGGCTGTTTAGAGTAAATGAAGGGTTATTAAGGGGTTAAACAGAGGAACATTTGTTCATCCCTTTGATCTGCAGATGAAGAAACAGAAATATACTAAAGAAATATACAAAAAGAAACAATGTTTCTTTTTATTTTAGTGTTTCAGGGCTGAGCAATGTTGGTAATAAACATTGCTTCTTTAACACTGGGGAGACCCACTGACAGCTCAAAGAGCCGAGCCTGAAAGGATTGGTTTCCGGTATCGATGCATTTGCACGAGTTTACTTGTGCAAATACTCGGTATCAGCACTGATACCGATACAGATATCTGTGCAACCCTAGCCTTAATCATAGCATGAGGTTATGATTAAGCCCATTATGGCCGAAACACGTTAGCTGTATGCACTGTGATTTTTAGCATGTAGTAAATAAAGATTTGTATTTCTGAACTCACCGAGTAGCCAGTCTGTACTTATCACCGACTTCTGTTCTAGGAATGAATATCCAAGCCAAGAGCACTGGTTTCCAGCAACAAGTGATTAATAGAGCAGCAGAGCTTTGGTTTTGTTCTCTGTTATACTGCAGATCAAATAGAGGTTAATGCGGCTTTATTGGTTGTAAAGAAGAGGAGGGGGAGGGTTTGGTTCCACTTGATGTCTGAGCCTAGAAAAGTGGGATCCAGCCATATTGGAGAACACAGTGCCTTGGGGCCACTATGTTCTGCTCAGCTGAGCCATTATTGATTAGTCTGAATGTGCATAAAATTTTCAAGCATCAAGTTAAAAAAAATGTAAGCCATGGTGGGGCGCTGTTTTTTTTTTAAGCTGTTATGTACACTCCAGAGCTTGGAGGCAACAAATCATCACCATAGGGGTCATCCAGTTGACAGGGCAGCAGCTGTCAGATCTCAGTTGTGGCTCTCATTCTCATTCAGGTCTGGTATGGATTTTAAGGGGAACCCCGAGCAAAAAAAAAAAATGGTGTGGGGTCCCCCCAAAAATCCATACAAGACCCTTATCCGAGCACGCAACCTGGCAGGCCGCAGGAAAAGAGGGGGGGCGTCCCGAACCAAAATTTAAAAAAAAAATGACGTGGGGTTCCACCTAAATTCCATACCAGGCCCTTCAGGTCTGGTATGGATATTAAGGGGAACCCCTGCCAAATGTTTTAAAAAAAATGACGTGAGGGTCCCCCTAAATTCCATACCAGACCGTTCAGGTCTGGTATGGATTTTAAGGGGAACCCCGCGCCAAAAAAAAAACGGCGTGGGGTCCCCCCAAAAATCTATACCAGACCCTTATCCGAGCACGCAACCTGGCAGGCCCAGGAAAAGAGGGGGGGCCGAGAGAGCGCCCCCCCTCCTGAACCGTACCAGGCCACATGCCCTCAAAATTGGGAGGGTGCTTTGGTGTAGCCCCCCAAAACACCTTGTCCCCATGTTGATGAGGACAAGGGCCTCATCCCCACAACCCTGGCCGGTGGTTGTGGGGGTCTGCGGGCGGGGGGCTTATCGGAATCTGGAAGCCCCCTTTAACAAGGGGACCCCCAGATCCCACCCCCCCCTGTGGGAAATGGTAAGGGGGTACTTGTACCCCTACCATTTCACTAAAAAACTGTCAAAAACATTAAAATTGACAAGAGACAGTTTTTGACAATTCCTTTATTTAAATGCTTCTTCTTTCTTCTATCTTCCTTCCTCTTCTTCTTCTGGTTCTTCTGGTTCTTCCTCCGGCGTTCTCTTCTATCTTCTTCTCCTTGGGCCGCTCCGCACCCATGTCATGGGGGAGGCTCCCACTCTTCTCTTCATCTTCTTCTCTTCTTCATCTTCTTCTTTTCTTCTCTTCTTCTCTTCTTCATTTTCTTCTCCGGGCCGTTCCGCATCCATGCTGGCATGGAGGGAGGCTCCCGCTGTGTGACGGCGTCTCCTCGTCTGACGGTTCTTAAATGACGGGGGGTGGGGCCACCCGGTGACCCCGCCCCCCTCTGACGCACGGGACATGACGGGACTTCCCTGTGGCATTCCCCGTGACGTCACAGGGAAGTCCCATCAAGTCACCGTGCGTCAGAAGGGGGCAGGGTCACCAGGTGGCCCCGCCCCCATTATTTAAGAACCGTCAGACGAGGAGATGCCATCACACAGCGGAAGCCTCCCTCCATGCCAGCATGGATGCGGAGCGGCCCGGAGAAGAAAATGAAGAAGAGAAGAAGAGAAGAAAAGAAGAAGATGAAGAGAAGAGCGGGAGCCTCCCCCCATGCCATGGGAGCGGAGCGGCCCGAGGAGAAGAAGATAGAAGACGCCGCGGAGGAGATGCTGGACGAGAACACCGGAGGAAGAACCAGAAGAGCCAGAAGAACCAGAAGAAGATGAAGGAAGAAAGAAGAAAGAAGAAGCATTTAAATAAAGGAATTGTCAAAAACTTTCTCTTGTCATTTTTAACATTTTTGACAGTTTTTTAGTGAAATGGTAGGCCCTTACCATTTCACACAGGGGGGGGCCGGGATCTGGGGGTCCCCTTGTTAAAGGGGGCTTCCAGATTCCGATAAGCCCCCCGCCTGCAGACCCCCACAACAAGGGGCGTAACTAGAACCTTCAGGGCCCTGATGCAAGGAACCATGAAGGGCCCCCCTGACCTTTGGTCCCGGGGCCCTTACCAATGATTCTGGGGTCCCTTTCTAGCATTGCGGGGCCCTTGATTATGGTCCTGCAGCAGCACCCCTTCCTGACATCTTGGTAGGGTTGCCACCTTTTTTTCAAGCCAAACCCAAAGCCTTTAGCAGCGCACAGCAAATTCCTTTTTGTAGTATACACTATACATGTATTTTGTGAGTAAATAACAATTCTAATTGCATATATTTAAATCCACAGAGTTCCCCTTTATATCTGAATATGCAGAGTTTCCCATTTACATCTGAACTTGCAGAGTTCCCCTACACTGTAAGGGTCCCCCTTACTGTGCAGACTCTGATATAAGGGAGAACTCTGGGGACTTTGATTTAAGGAAGAACAGTGAGAACTCTGATATAAGGGGGTCCTTGGTAACTGGAGCCCCCACTCCAGCATTCCCCTTTTAGTCAGGGTTCCCAGAGCCCCTGTTACTTAACAGTCTGCAGAATTTTCATTTTCCACCCATTGTTCTGTATGGGGAGGTGGATGTAAATGGATATGTTTACATTTACACCTGCCTGGATCTGATCCAATGAGAACAGATGGATGGGGATCCATTCACCATCTGTCTAGTGGATTGGATGACAGTCAGACTGGTCCATAGAGAACAGTGAGCTGCATCCCTGTCTGCTCTGTGCAAGTGGAGCATACACGGACCTGTCATCCGCCTGCTCAGTGGGGATCAGCGGAGAGATCCCCTGCTGAGCAGGCAGGTCCGCCTTTGTAAAAGGGCCCTAAGGGGGAGCTCTGTGGATTGTAATGTAAAGGGGAACTCTGATGTAAGGGGTGCTCTGGGAACCCTGATGTAGGGGGATCTCTGCTCATCAAAGCCCCACTTACATCAGAGTCCCCCTTTACATTAAAGTCCACAGAGCTCTCACTTACATTGGTGTGCTCAGAGGGTGGTGAGAGCAGAGAGGAAGGGAGGGACACTTCACTCAACATAAATGGAGGCTTGGGCCCTGGAGTTTTGCCAGTACTGTGGTCAGCAAGCAAGGCCTACTAGCCTGTGCTATACATACACACAGGCTGGCAGAGCATGCTGAAGCTTGTAGTGCACCACACCAGGGAAACCCCAGCGGGCTGCTGTGTTGGTAGAGGGGCTCTGGAGGTGACAACACTCTCTCTATTGACTGACCCACCTGTGTGATGCTTTGCTTTCAACCACTGAGATGTTTGATTAGGAAGGAAGGCTGTCCTGGAGAGTTATGGATCCCCTGTGGAGGTTTGCAGCATCCATGGTAAAAGCTGTCCTTCCCTCCACGATCTAGCAGCTTGCCGACTTTTGAACTTTCCATTTGAAAGGCACAGAATTGCCAGGGATTGGAATGTGGGTGGAGCAACGGGTGTGCACACACACACACACACACGGGAGGAGAAGAGCCTGCTCACTCTATCTCTTTCCTCTCCTGTCCCTGCGAGGAGGGAGGGCGGGCTGTCAGCAAGTACGGGGTCTGTGCACTGCAGTGTGAGAGAGAACCCTGGAGCCGTATCCCGGGCTTTTGGCCCCCCCACAGTGGCAGAACTACAGGGCCCAGTCGCAAGTGTGGCTGCTGCGACCCTGATAATTCCGCCACTGCCCACAACCACCGGCCAGGGTTGTGGGGATGAGCCCTTGTCCTCATCAACATGGGGACAAGGTGTTTTGGGGGGCTACACCAAAGCACCCTCCCAATGTTGAGGGCATGTGGCCTGGTACGGTTCGGGGGGGGGCGCTCTCTCGTCCACCCCTCTTTTCCTGGGCCTGCCAGGTTGCGTGCTCGGATAAGGGTCTGGTATGGATTTTTGGGGGGACCCCACGCCGTTTTTTTTTTTTTGGAGTGGTGTTCCCCTTAAAATCCATACCAGACCTGAATTTAGGGGGACCCCCACATCATTTTTTTTTTTTTAATTTTGGCAGGGGTTCCCCTTAATATCCATACCAGACCTGAAGGGCCTGGTATGGCATTTAGGTGGAACCCCACGTCATTTTTTTTTTAAATTTTGGTTCGGGGTTCCCCTGTGGGGAATTCCCATGCCGTTTTTATCAATGAACTTTTATGTGTATTGTCGGACCGGCAATGCAATAGGCGCGAGAAGTTTTAAATGGCTTTTTTCCTTCGAAATGTCATTTTGCTGTCAGACTGTTCTAAACACGGGAAACATGCGCCCCTTTACAAGCATACTATAGACACCCCCCAGCTACGAAATTTAAATTGATATTACACTTTTTTTTTTTTTTCAAAATCTTTTTATTGGTTTTTAAAAAGAGAAACAAAAACAGATAAAGAGAACAAACAGTTAAACATACATTGGTCTAATATGATGTCTATGTGATCTTTGCAGGAATCACGCTGTCACCTTATTCATGAAGAATATATTATGACATCAGTCATAGCGGTACAGTTTACTGGGTCATGGTGGTGCTATGTGCAGTTGTACATGGTAAAATAGCATATTGTAGATTATTGTGTACACCTGGCACCCGCTTGGGAGCTACTTTGTGATTGGGGTCTACTGAGAGGCCTCTGAAGCGGTGGAGGGATCTGCCAGCCACTTAGACCAGACTTTGCTATATTTGTTGGGGCAGCCTCTGTTGTCATATGTGTCTTTATACAGAGGTAAGCTATTGTTAATTAATTGTTTCCACAGGGAGAGAGGAGGGGGGGTTGCTTTGCGCCAACTAAGGGCTATAGCTTTACGGGCATAGAACAGGAGCAATCCCACCAGTGTGCGTCCCGCCACCGTAGGAATTAGTTGTTCTACCAGGCCTAGTATGCAGATTGGCATTGATGGTTGTAGTGGCACAGAGGTGATTTGTGTGATAAAGTCCAATATCTCCCTCCAGTATCCGACAATTGCCGGACAGGTCCAGATGTGGGTGAAGTCCCCAGGAGTCCCACCACATCTCCAACACCCGGGAGGGGAGTCGGGGTTCATTTTGTGTAGTCTGTGAGGGGTAAAATATGCCCGATGGACTATCTTGAATTGGATCAGGCGATCTCTCAGAGAGACCAGGGAGCTAAATGGGAAATCCCATATGTCATCCCAGTCATCGTTGTCAAAATTGGGGATGTCTTGGGACCATTTAGATCTTAGCTTTTCCATAGTCGGGAGGGAGGTGACAGTCAGGTGTGAATATAATTGAGAAGTGGGTTTTTTCGCACAATCTGATCTAAGAAGGTCCTCCAGTGAAGATTGGACTAGTTGAGGAGGGGAGTTGGAGAATTGGTGACTGAAGGCATGGGAGAGTTGAAGGAATCAGAAAAAAAAGGACTGGGGTATATTAAAATCGGAGTTTAGTTTGGAGAGCGGGACTAGGGATTGATTGGAGATAATCTGTGCCACCGTTTTAATGTTAAATTTGGTCCAGGCATGAGGCTCAGGTAGTTTATAGATGTGCTCCAGGGTTGGGTTTATCCAAAGGGGAGCATTGGGTGAGATTGCCTGTTGAGGGTATTTTTCTAATTTGAGACCTGCCCCCCATGCACGCAGTGTGGTGCGCATGGAGGGTGTCAGTGGATAAGGGGCTCGAGGGCCTTGAAAAAGCAAAAATTTGAGCGCCTCTAGGGATCCCAACACTGCCGTCTCGACCATAGTAGCTGGGTTGGAGGTGTCCGGATTGAGCCACCAAGCAGCTGTTACTAGCTGGGCGGCCAGATAGTACTTGTATAGATCCGGACACGCCAAGCCACCTTGGGAGGTCGGGCGTATCAGTGTTGACCAGCTGTATCTGGGGGATTGGGACCCCCATAGGAAAGAGGCGAGGAGGCGATGTAGTTGTTTGAAAAAGGATTTAGGAATCCACTGTGGAGAGTGGCAAAATAAGTATGTAAATTTGGGGAGTATTTTCATTTTACACAAATGAATGCGTCCCAACAGTGAAAGAGGCAACGATTACCACGCCTTCAGCCGTTGCCGAGTCTCCTGAACCACCGCGGACAAGTTGTGGGGTAAGAACTCAGAAGCCTGCCTGGAGACCACCACCCCTAAGTATTTAAAATTCTCGACCCATTGTAGAGGGATGTCCGTGGGAGCTGTGTCATGGGCTGCAGGATCCACGGGGAACAGGAGAGATTTTGTCCAGTTAACCCTGAGGCCCGTGACAGAGGAGAAGGAGTTGAGGACCTGCAGGGCTCCCTCGAGCATCATTAAGGAAGAGTAGGAGGTCATCCGCATACAGGGCGACCCTCTCCTCCAGCCAGCCAACCCGCAGTCCCCTAATGTGAGGAGAGGTGCGTAGGGCCTCGGCAAGTGGCTCCATCGCGATGGCAAATAAGGCCGGAGAGAGAGGGCAGCCCTGCCGCGTGCCCCTGGATAGATGGAAGGACTGTGACAGGCCCCCTCCCAGCTTAATAGCCGAGGTGGGGTCACGGTAGAGGACCTTCATCCATTCAATGAAGATCAGGGGGAACCCTATCCTGCGGAGGACCTCCCAGAGAAAAGGCCACTCGACCGAGTCGAAGGCCTTCTCAATGTCCAGGGAGGCCAACACTCTAGATCCTTCATTGATATGTTGTGCGTGTATGTTGGTGAACAGACGCCTCATGTTAACGTCTGTCGCTCTATTGGCCATGAAACCAGTCTGGTCAGTCTCAATGATAGATGGTAGTAGGGGCTGTAGTCTTGTGGTTAGTAATTTGGTGAGAATCTTGAAGTCTGTATTAAGTAGGGCGATTGGTCTGTAGGAGGCACAGGATGTGGGGTCTTTAGACACTTTATGAATGAGAATGACATGGGCATGGCCCATGGAAGCTGGGAGGGCACCATCAGTCAAACATTGGGAATAGAGCTGGGCCAATTTGGGGGCCAATAGGTCCCCATGAGTTTTGTAGAACTCAATGGGTAGTCCATCTGGGCCCGGAGACTTTCCCGCGGGAAAGGACCTAATCGTTTTCAGTACCTCCTCCGGGGTAATCGGCCTCACTAGGGATTCTCTCTCCCCATCAGACAACCAGCCAAGTGCCAAGGGGTCCAGCCAAGGTGCGAGGTCCCGCGACTGGAAGTCCGATGGTAGCACTGAAGTATAGAGAGAGCTGTAGTACTGACAGAAGGCTTCAAGTATGTCTGGCAGGGAAGAGGCCGACCCTCCCGAAGGGGACACCACACTAGAGATCACCGTCAGCGGTCTGTCATGTTGGATATTACACTTTTATTGTTTGACTTTAAGCATTATTAAAATCACTGCTCCTGAAAAAACGGCCGTTTTTAAAACTTTTTTTTGCATTGATCCATGTCCTCTGGGGCAGGACCCAGGTCCCCAAACACTTTTTAGCACAATAACTTGCATATAAGCCTTTAAAATTAGCACTTTTGATTTCTCCCATTGACTTTTAAAGGGTGTTCCGCGGCATTCGAATTGTTCGCTGTTCGGTGAACTTATGAACAGCCAATGAACATGAGTTTGACTCAAACTCGAAGCTCATCCCTACTCAGCATCAGCATAGGCAGTCCTTGAAGGGATCTGACATTTCAAAAAAATTATTCGGTGACATCAGCATCAGGTGCTTGGTAGCTGGTGGTGATCCAAGACTGATTCATTTTTATGAAGGTCAGTCGGTCAACTAAATCGGTGGACAGACACACCCTGTGATCGGTTACAAAGCCTCCAGCAGCACTGAATGTGCAAGAACGCTGGATGCAGGACAGGCCGGTAGCTAAATTGCATACTGTGCAAGCTCTGGCCAGTGATCCATCCTCAAGACCCAGTAACCCAGAGGATTTTCGGTGGGAAAGCTGTCCAAGTGAGATCTTACCCCTAGGTATTCCTGCACCATGTAAAACAGACACTGGCGATGGTTGCTGGAACTGATCATACCTTGGGGCTGAGGACTAAAAAATTGTCTGAACGCATCGGTCAGACGGCCACCTTCTCCACCACTCCTTCTTTGACTGACCGAAGCCTCAGCAACACGTTGTCCAGAAACAGGAGTTTGTAACCTCCCAGTCTCTGGGAACGCGTTGCACAGACCTTTCTGCAAGGCCCCCCGAAGATGTTTCATCCTCTGCTCCCTCTGCGACGGCAAGATAAGGTCCGCAACCTTACCCTTGTAACGTGGATCAAGGAGGGTTGGCAGTCAGTATTGTTCCTTCTCCTTGATACCACGAATACGAGGATCCTTCCACAGGCTTTGCAGGATCAGGGAGGCCATGCAGCGTAGGTTTGCTGAGGCATTCGGTCCGGAGTCCTCTGGTTTACTAAGGACGACTTGATCCGCATCCACATCCTCCCAGCCACATACAAGTCCATGTGTTTCTTGGTAATGTAAATGATCCCTTAAAGACTGCTGCTGATGCTGAGTGCCAGGCTCCACCTCCATACTGACACAATCCACCTCCTCCTCGTCCTCTTCCTGTGTGATTGGCGGGCATGCAGGAACACTGTCTGGATAAAGGGGGCCTTGAGAGCTAAGGAAGTCCTCCTCTTCCTGCCTCTGTTCTGCCTCAAGTGCCCTGTCCATTATTCCACGCAGCGTGTGCTCCAACAGGTATACAAGGGGGACAGTGTCACTGATGCATGCACTGTCACTGCTCACCATCCTCATGGCCTCCTCAAATGGTGACAGGACAGTGCATGCATCCTTGATCATGGCCCACTGGCGTGGGGAAAAAACCCAAGCTCCCCTGACCCTGTCCTGGTGCCATAGTCGCACAGGTACTCATTGATGGCCCTCTGCTGTGTGTGCAGCTGCTGCATCATGGTCAACGTTGAGTTCCACCTGGTGGGCATGTCATAGATTAGGCGGTTCTTGGTCAGGTTAAATTCCTTTTGGAGGTCTGCCAGCCGAGCACTGACATTATATGACCAGAGGAAATGCACACAGACTTTCCTGGCCTGCCTCAGGACATCCTGTAAGCCCGTGTACCTGCCCAAGAATCGCTGCACCACCAAGTTAAGGACGTGAGCCAAACAGAGCACATGGGTCATTTGTCCCTGACGGAGGGCGGAGAGGAGGTTGGTGCCATTGTAGCAAACCACCATTCCTGCCTTAAGTTGGCGTGGCGTCAACCACCTCTAAACCTGCCCTTCAGAGCTGACAGAACCTCTGCCCCAGTGTGGCTTCTGTCCCCCAAGCACACCAGCTCAAGTACCGCATGGCATCTTTTGGCCTGCGTACTTGCGTAGCCCCTTGAATGCCTACGGAGCACCGCTGGTTCCGAGGACAAAGCACAGGAAGAGGCCATGGAGGAAGAAGAAGAGGAGGGGGTGGAGGAGATAGGTGTGTCAGAATCACTAGTAGTGGCATTTTGGAGGCGTGGTGGCGTAACAACCTCCAACACTACTGCACCTTGTCCTGCATCATTCCTAGCTGCCAGAAGAGTCACCCAATGCGCCGTGAAACTTAGGTAACATCCCTGTCCATGCCTGCTGGACCATGAGTCAGTGGTAATATGCACCTTACCGCTGACCGCCCTGTCCAGCGAGGCCAAGACATTGCCTTCCACATGCCGGTAGAGAGCCAGAATCGCCTTCCGTGAGAAAAAGTGGCGTTTGGGAACCTGCCACTGAGGAACCGCACATTCCATAAACTCACGGAAGGGGGCAGAGTCTATCAACTGAAAAGGTAGCAGTTGAAGTGCTAGCAATTTTGCCAAGCTAGCCTTCAACCGCTGAGCATGTGGATGGCTGGGAGCAAACTTCTTTTTGCGGTGCAGCAGCTGGGGCAGGGAAATTTGCCTGGTACAATCTGATGTCGGTGTACCGATAGCAGATTGCCCGCAAGTACTTGGCTGTGACACACCTAATTCTACACCTTCATTCCTCTCAGTGCAGGTCTCAGAGAGGACTGAAGGTATAGTGGGGTTGGAGATCCCAGCTGATGAGGAGTAAGGAGAGGTCCTCTTTGTTTTTTGGTGTGGGTCTTTTAGGTACGCTTGCCAACGAACTGCATGGCAGGTCAACATATGTCTGGTCAAGCATGTGGTGCCCAAGCGGGAGATGTTTTGGCCACGCGAGATACGCTTGAGACATATGTTGCAAGTAGCAGCGCTGCCATCTGATCTTTTGGAATAACACGCAGAGACAGCAGCGCCCTGCACATGCGGAGCTCTGAGGTGTGCTGCCCTTAGGCTTGCCCCTGGAGGGCATCCTGCCTCATCGGTGATGTGCCTCCTCCTACTACTCTCTCCTATCAGGCACCCACATTGAGTCAGTGACCTCATCATCCCCTCCTTCCTCATCACTGGAGCAAACCTGGCGGTATGCTGCATCAGGGGGAGCATGACTGCCAGATTGCTGTCCTTCTTGGGCACCCCCTCTGTCTGTGCTCACGTTACTTCCTTCATCTAGCTCAGTGTCATCATCAGAGCCTTCTAAATGCTGGGCATCCTCCTGGAGCATGTACCCAACACTGTGGTCAAGCAGTTTGAGGGACTCTTCAGGAGGACATGGTGGGGCTAGGGAAGGAGTCACTGATGCCATTGAGCCGAGGGAAGGGGCCGCATTGGCAGCTGTTTTGCCAGACAAAGTACCCTGAGCATGGGTGAGAGAATGAGGAGGATGATGACGGCTTGGTCATCCACTGGACCAAGTCTTCTGCATGTTGCGGCTCAACACGGCCAGCTGCCGAAAAAAAGACCAAGCGTGTCCCACGGCCACGTGCTGATGAGGATGCACCGTGTCCACGATCAGCACTGTTGCCTCTAGACACAGAGCCTGCTTGCCCTTTTTTATTGGCTTGTGACTGTCTGCCTCACCTTGTTGGCCTTCCAGACATACTAATGGCCTGCAGTGAGATTTAGCTGCACTAAGCTGGGATGTATATATATATATATATATATATATATATATATATATATATATATATATATATATATACTGATACTGCAGCTAGCAAAATTTACTGCCTGTAGTATTATTAGTATGAGAACACCACCAATCTTCTACAGGTAGCTTTAGCTGAACACTGTGCAGAGGTCGCACTACACTAATTTGTATCTTTAGCTGAACACTGTGCAGAGGACGCACTACACTAACGTTTAAATAATGTAGCTGCATGCAATAGTGATAGGATCAGGAAAACACCACCAACCTTCTACAGGTAGCTTTAGCTGAACACTGTGCAGAGGTAGCACTACACTAACGTGTAATTAATGTAGCTGCCTGCTGTAGTAATAGGATCAGGAAAACAACACCAACCTTCTACAGGTAGAGTTAGCTGAACACTGTGCCAGAAGCATGGCGGACAAGATGGGTGAACTAGAGATACTGTTGTACGAGGAGGATTTGGATTTTGTGGGAATTTCAGAGACCTGGTTCAACAGCTCTCATGATTGGCTGGCAAACATTCAAGGGTATACACTTTACCGCAAGGATAGAGAGGGTAAAAAAGGGGGAGGGGTATGCCTATATATCAAGAATAATGTACAAGTGAATGTGAGAGATGACATCACTGAGGGAGCTAGGGAGGAGGTGGCATCCTTATGGGTAGAGCTCCAAAAGGGTTAAACTAAGAGGAAAATAATACTGGGAGTATGCTATAGGCCCCCTAACCTGAGGGAGGAAGTGGAGACAGATCTCTTATCACAATTTGGATTAGTAGAAAGGATGGGAAGTGTTGTCATAATGGGGGATTTTAATTATCCAGACATAGACTGGGCGGAGGGAACCGCGCATTAATTTAAGGCTCGCCAGTTCCTTAATGTCTTGCATGACAATTTTTTGGGTCAGATGGTAGACGCACCAACTAGAAATAAAACATTACTGGATCTACTGATTACCAACAATACAGACCTGATCACGGATGTGGAAATACGGGGCAATTTAGGTAACAGCGATCACAGGTCAATTAGTTTCAGTATAAATCACACAAATAGGAAACATAAAGGGAATACAAAGACACTGAACTTCAAAAGAGCCAACTTCCCTAAACTACAAACCTTGCTAAAAGGCATAGATTGGGATAAAATATTAGGAACAAAGAATACAGAGGAGAGATGGGTTTGCTTTAAGAGTATATTAAATAAGGGCATTAGCCAATGTATCCCATTGGGTAATACATTTAAAAGAGCGAACAAAAGTCCGGGATGGCTTAACCCCAATGTAAAAATGCATATAAAAGCAAAGGAGAAGGCCTTAAAAAAATACAAGGTTGAGGGATCATCCTCAGCATTCAGACTTTATAAAGAATGCAACAAGAAATGTAAGGGTGCAATTAGGACGGCTAAGATAGAACATGAAGGACACATAGCGGAGGAGAGCAAAAAAAAATCCCAAGAAATTCTTTAAGTATGTAAACAGTAAAAAAGAGAGGACAGACCATATTGGCCCCATAAAGCATGAGGAAGGACATCTGGTTACAAAGGATGGGGAGATGGTGAAGGTATTGAATTTATTCTTCTCCTCGGTCTTCACGAGTGAATCGGGGGGCTTCAGTAACCAAAACTGCAGTGTTTATCCTCATGACACAACACAGGAAGCACCTCCATGGTTAACAGAGGACAGAATTAAAAGTAGACTTGAGAAAATTAACATTAATAAATCCCTGGGACCAGATGGCTTGCATCCGAGGGTGCTTAGGGAACTCAGTCAAGTGATTGCCAGACCGTTGTTCCTAATTTTTACAGACAGTCTACTGACTGCAATGGTACCAGCTGATTGGAGAAAACCCAATGTAGCGCCAATATTTAAAAAGGGCCCAAAATACATCCCTGGGAATTACAGACCAGTTAGCCTAACATCAATAGTATGTAAACTCTTGGAGGGGATGATAAGGGACTATATACAAGATTTTAGTAATGAGAACGGTATCATTAGCAGTAATCAGCATGGATTCATGAAGAATCCTTCTTGCCAAACCAATCTACTAACCTTCTATGAGGAGGTGAGTTGCCATCTAGATAAACGAAGGCCTGTAGACGTGGTGTATCTGGATTTTGCAAAAGCATTTGACACAGTTCCCCATAAACGTTTACTGTACAAAATAAGGTCCGTTGGCATGGACCATAGGGTGAGTACATGGATTGAAAACTGGCTACAAGGGCGGGTTCAGAGGGTGGTGATAAATGGGGAGTACTCGGAATGGTCAGGGGTGGGTAGTGGGGTTCCACAGCGTTCTGTGCTGGGACCAATCCTATTTAATTTGTTCATAAACGACCTGGAGGATCGGATAAACAGTTCAATCTCTGTATTTGCAGATGACACTAAGCTAAGCAGGGCAATAACTTCTCCCCAGGATGTGGAAACCTTGCAAAAAGATCTGAACAAATGAATGGGGTGGGCAACTACATGGCAGATGAGGTTCAATGTAGAAAAATGTAAAATAATACATTTGGGTGGCAAAAATATGAATGCAATCTATACACTGGGGGGAGAACAAAGAAGGGCAACAAAGCTAATAAAGGGTCTGGAGGATATTAGTTATGAGGAAAGGTTGCGGGCACTGAACTTATTCTCTCTGGAGAAGAGACGCTTGAGAGGGAATATGATTTCAATATACAAATACCATACTGGTGACCCTACAATAGAAATAAAACTTTTTCGCAGAAGAGAGTTTAACAAGACTCATGGCCACTCATTAAAATTAGAAGAAAAGATGTTTAATCTTAAACTATGTAGAGGGTTCTTTACTGTAAGAGCGGCAAGGATGTGGAATTCCCTTCCACAGTCGGTGGTCTCAGCGGGGAGCATTGATAGCTTTAAGAAACTATTAGATAAGCACCTGAATGACCGCAACATACAGGGATATACAATGTAATACTGACACATAATCACTCATAGGTTGGACTTGATGGACTTGTGTCTTTTTTCAACCTTGCCTACTATGTAACTATGTAAGAGATCGCACTACACTAACGTGTAAATAATGTAGCTGCCTGCGTTAGTGATAGGATCAGGAAAACACCACCAACCTTCTACAGGTAGCTTTAGCTGAACACTGTGCAGAGGTCGCACTACACTAACTTGTAGCTTTAGCTGAACACAGTGCAGAGGTTGCACTACGCTAACTTGTAGCTTTATCTGAACACTGTGCAGAGGTCGCACTACACTAACTTGTAGCTTTAGCTGAACACTGTGCAAAGGACACACTACACTAACGTTTAAACAATGTAGCTGCCTGCGGTAGTGATAGGATCAGGAAAACACCACCAACCTTCTACAGGTAGCTTTAGCTGAACACTGTGCAGAGGTCGCACTACACTAATGAGTAAATATTGTAGCTGCCTGCAGTAGTGATAGGATCAGGAAAACAACACCAATCTTCTACAGGTAGCTTTAGCTAAACACTGTGCAGAGGTCACTCTACACTAACTTGTAGCTTTAGCTGAACACTGTGCAGAGGTTGCACTACACTAACTTGTAGCTTTAGCTTAACACTGTACAGAGGACGCACTACACTAACGTGTAAATAATGTAGCTACCTGCGGTAGTGATAGGATCAGGAAAACAACACCAACTTTCTACAGGTAGCTTTAGCTAAACACTGTGCAGAGGTCACACTACACTAACTTGTAGCTTTAGCTGAACACTGTGCAGAGGTCGCACTACACTAACTTGTAGCTTTAGCTAAACAATGTACAGAGGACACACTATACTAACGTTTAAATAATGTAGCTGCCTGCGGTAGTGATAGGATCAGGAAAACAACACCAACCTTCTACAGGTAGCTTTAGCTGAACACTGTGCAGAGGTCGCACTACACTAACGTGTAAATAATGTAGCTGCCTGCGGTAGTGATAGGATCAGGAAAACATTACAACCTTCTACAGGTAGCTTTAGCTGAACACTGTTCAGAGGTCGCACTACACTAACGTGTAAATAATGTAGCTGCCTGCGGTAGTGATGGGATCAGGAAAACAACACCAACCTTCTACAGGTAGCTTTAGCTGAACACTGTGCAGAGGTCGCACTACACTAACTTGGAGCTTTAGCTGAACACTGTGCAGAGGTCGCACTACACTAACTTGGAGCTTTAGCTGAACACTGTGCAGAGGTGACACTATACTAACTTGTAGCTTTAACTGAACACTGTGCAGAGGTCACACTACACTAAGTTGGAGCTTTAGCTGAACACTGTGCAGAGGTCGCACTGCACTAACTTGTAGCTTTAGCTGAACACTGTGCAGAGGTCACACTACACTAACTTGTAGCTTTAGCTCAACACTGTGCAGAAGTCGCACTACACTAACTTGTAGCTTTAGCTGAACACTGTGCAGAGGTCACATTATACTAAAAAATAATGTAGCTGCCTGCGGTAGTGATAGGATCAGAAAAACAACACCAACCTTCTACAGGTAGCTTTAGCTGAACACTGTTCAGAGGTCGCACTACACTAATGTGTAAATAATGTAGCTGCCTGCGGTAGTGATGGGATCAAGAAAACAACACCAACCTTCTACAGGTAGCTTTAGCTGAACACTGTGCAGAGGTCGCACTACACTAACTTGTAGCATTAGCTGAACACTGTGCAGAGGTCGCACTACACTAACTTGGAGCTTTAGCTGAACACTGTACAGAGGTCACACTACACTAACTTGGAGCTTTAGCTGAACACTGTGCAGAGGTCGCACTACACTAACTTGGAGCTTTAGCTGAACACTGTGCAGAGGTCGCGCTACACTAACTTGTAGCTTTAGCTGAACACTGTGCAGAGGTCACACTACACTAACTTGTAGCTTTAGCTGGACACTGTGCAGAGGTTGCACTACACTAACTTGTAGCTTTAGCTGAACATTGTGCAGAGTTCGCACTACACTAAAAAATAATGTAGCTGCCTGCGGTAGTGATAGGATCAGAAAAACACCACCAATATTCTACAGGTAGCTTTAGTTGCACACTGTGCAGAGGACGCACTGCACTAACTGTAAATACTGTACCTAATAGGACTAATAGGATCAGAAAAAAAAAATAAAAAAAAAATATATATATATATATATATATATATATATATATACACACACACACACAACACCTGGGATGCATATATATATATATATATATATATATATATATATATATATATATATATATATATATATATATATATATATATATATATATATATATATATATATATATACACAATACACTGTAAGTGCAGCTAACTGACTGACTGTCCTGCCTAATCTATCTAACTCAAATCAAATGACACTGTCTCTCAACGCTGGAACACACTACACAGAGTCGACGTGCAGGCTGCCTTATTATTATTATTATATAGGATTTATATAGCGCCAACAGTTTGCGCAGCGCTTTACAACATGGGGCAGACAGTACACTTACAATACAAATCAATACAGGAGGGATCAGAGGGCCCTGCTCGTTAGAGCTTACAATCTAGAATATAGTGTGGGGCATGTACTAAACCCCCTGAGCCATAATTGGCCAAAGTCACCAAGGCTTTGGCCAATTACAGCTCTCTGTACGGACGGCGCTGTTATTGGCCAAGTATGCGGGTCATAGTACATGCTTGGCCAATCATCAGCCAGTAATGCACTGTGATGCCGCAGTGAATTATGGGCCGTGATGCACCACTCCAATTTGTCACGACCGGCGAACGATCGAACAGACGATGTTCGAGTCGAACATGGGTTCATCTCGAACACGAAGCTCATCCCTAGTTGGCAACGACAGAGGTAAAATGTTTTCTGTAAGTCTTCGCAAGGTTGTCACACACTGTTGCTTGTATGTTGGCCCATTCCTCCATGCAAATCTCCTCTAGAGCAGTGATGTTTTGGCTGTCGCTGGGTAACACAGACTTTCAACTCTCTCCATAGGTTTTCTATGGTGTTGAGATCTGGAGACTGGCTAGGCCACTCCAGGACCTTGAAATTCTTCTTAAGAAGCCACTCCTTTGTTGCCCGGGCAGTGTGTTTGGGATCATTGTCATGTTGAAAGACCCAGCCATGTTTAATCTTCAATGCCCTTGCTGATGGCAGGAGGTTTGCACTCAAAATCTCACGATACATGGCCCCATTCATTCTTTCATGTAGACGGATCAGTCGTCCTATTCCCTTTGCAGAGAAACAGCCCCAAAGCATGATGTTGCCACCCCCATGCTTCACAGTGGGTATGGTGTTCTTTGGTTGCAACTCAGCATTCTCTCTCCTCCAAACCCGACGAGTTGTGTTTCTACCAAACAGTTCTACTTTGGTTTCATCTGACCATATGACATTCTCCAAATCCTCTTCTGGATCATCCAAATGCTCTCTAGCAAACTTTAGACGGGCCCGGACATGTACTGGCTTAAGCAGGGGGACATGTCTGGCACTGCGGGATCTGAGTCCCTGGCGGCGTAGTGTGTTACTGATGGTAGCCTTTGTTACGTTGGTCCCAGCTCTCTGCAGGTCATTCACTAGGTCCCCCCCGTGTGGTTCTGGGATTTTTGCTCACCGTTCTTGTGATCATTTTGACCCCATGGGGTGAGATCTTGCGTTGAGCCCCAGATCGAGGGAGATTATCAGTGGTCTTGTATGTCCTCCATTTTCTAATTATTGCTCCCACAGTTGATTTCTTCCCACCAAGCCGCTTGCCTATTGCAGATTCAGTCTTCCCAGCCTGGTGCAGGTCTACAATTTTGTTTCTGGTGTCCTTCGACAGCTCTTTGGTCTTCACCATAGTGGAGTTTGGAGTGTGACTGTTTGAGGTTGTGGACAGGTGTCTTTTATACTGATAACAAGTTCAAACAGGTGCCATTAATACAGGTAATGAGTGAAGGACAGAGGAGCCTCTTAACCACTTGAGCCCCGGACCATTATGCTGCCTAAGGACCAGAGGTCTTTTTCCAATTTGGCACTGTGTCGCTTTAACTGCTAATTGCGCGGTCAAACGAAATTTGCGTCCTTTTCTTCCCACAAATAGAGCTTTCTTTTGATGGTATTTGATCACCTCTGCGGTTTTTATTTTTTGCGCTATAAACGGAAAAAGACCACAAATTTTGAAAAAAAATGATATTTTCTACTTTTTGTTATTAAAAAAATCCAATAAACTCAATTTTAGTCATACATTTAGGCCAAAATTTATTCGGCCACATGTCTTTGGTAAAAAAAATGTCAATAAGCGTATATTTATTGGTTTGCGCAAAAGTTATAGCATCTACAAACTAGGGTACATTTTCTGGAATTTACACAGCTTTTAGTTTATGACTGCCTATGTCATTTCTTGAGGTGCTAAAATGGCAGGGCAGTACAAACCCCCCCAAATGACCCCATTTTGGAAAGTAGACACCCCAAGGAAATTGCTGAGAGGCATGTTGAACCCATTGAATATTTATTTTTTTTGTCCCAAGTGATTGAATAATGACAAAAAAAAAAAAATATTTACAAAAAGTTGTCACTAAATGATATATTGCTCACACAGGCCATGGGCCTATGTGGAATTGCACCCCAAAATACATTCAGCTGCTTCTCCTGAGTATGGGGATACCACATGTGTGGGACTTTTTGGGAGCCTAGCCGCGTACGGGGCCCCGAAAACCAATCACCACCTTCAGGATTTCTAAGGGCATAAATTTTTGATTTCACTCCTCACTACCTATCACAGTTTTGAAGGCCATAAAATGCCCAGATGGCACAAACCCCCCCAAATGACCCCATTTTGGAAAGTAGACACCCCAAGCTATTTGCTGAGAGGCATGTTGAGTCCATGGAATACTTTATTTTTTGACACAAGTTGTGGGAAAGTGACAATTGTTTTTTTTTTTTGCACAAAGTTGTCACTAAATGATATATTTCTCACACAGGCCATGGGCATATGTGGAATTACACCCCAAAATACATTCTGCTGCTTCTCCTGAGTATGGGGATACCACATGTGTGGGACTTTTTGGGAGCCTAGCCGCGTACGGGGCCCCGAAAACCAATCACCACCTTCAGGATTTCTAAGGGCATAAATTTTTGATTTCACTCCTCACTACCTATCACAGTTTTGAAGGCCATAAAATGCCCAGATGGCACAAACCCCCCCAAATGACCCCATTTTGGAAAGTAGACACCCCAAGCTATTTGCTGAGAGGCATGTTGAGTCCATGGAATACTTTATTTTTTGACACAAGTTGTGGGAAAGTGACAATTGTTTTTTTTTTTTGCACAAAGTTGTCACTAAATGATATATTTCTCACACAGGCCATGGGCATATGTGGAATTACACCCCAAAATACATTCTGCTGCTTCTCCTGAGTATGGGAATACCACATGTTTAGGACTTTTTGGGAGCCTAGCCGCGTACAGGGCCCCGAAAACCAAGCACCGCCTTCAGGATTTCTAAGGGCATAAATTGTTGATTTCACTCCTCACTACCTATCACAGTTTTGAAGGCCATAAAATGCCAAGATGGCACAAAACCCCCCCCAAATGACCCCATTTTGGAAAGTAGACACCCCAAACTATTTGCTGAGAGGCATGTTGAGTCCATGGAATATTTTATATTTTGACACAAGTTGCGGGAAAGTAACACTTTTTTTTTTTTTTGCACAAAGTTGTCACTAAATGATATATTGCTCAAACATGCCATGGGCATATGTGGAATTACACCCCAAAATACATTCTGCTGCTTCTCCTGAGTATGGGAATACCACATGTTTAGGACTTTTTGGGAGCCTAGCCGCGTACAGGGCCCCGAAAACCAAGCACCGCCTTCAGGATTTCTAAGGGCATAAATTGTTGATTTCACTCCTCACTACCTATCACAGTTTTGAAGGCCATAAAATGCCAAGATGGCACAAAACCCCCCCAAATGACCCCATTTTGGAAAGTAGACACCCCAAGCTATTTGCTGAGAGGATGTTGAGTCCATGGAATATTTTATTTTTTGACACAAGTTGCGGGAAAGTGACAATTTTTTTTTGCACAAAGTTGTCACTAAATGATATATTGCTCAAACATGCCATGGGCATATGTGGAATTACACCCCAAAATATATTCTGCTGCTTCTCCTGAGTACGGGGATACCACATGTGTGGGACTTTTTTGGAGCCTAGCCGCATACGGGGCCCCGAAAACCCAGCACCACCTTCAGGATTTCTAAGGGCGTTAAGTTGTGATTCCACTCCTCACTACCTATCACAGTTTTGAAGGCCATAAAATGCCAAGATGGCACAAACCCCCCCCAAATGACCCCATTTTGGAAAGTAGACACCCCAAGCTATTTGCTGAGAGGCATGGTGAGTATTTTGCAGCTCTCATTTGTTTTTGAAAATGAAGAAAGACAAGAAAAATTTTTTTTTTTTTTCTTTTTTCAATTTTCAAAAGTTTGTGACAAAAAGTGAGGTCTGCAAAATACTCACTATACCTCTCAGCAAATAGCTTGGGGTGTCTATTTTCACAAATGGGGTCATTTGGGGGGGGGGTTGTGCCATCTGGGCATTCCATGGCCTCCGAAACTGTGCTAGGCAGTGAAGAGTGAAATAAAAAATTTACGCCCTTAGAAAGCCTGAAGGCGGTGCTTGGTTTTCGGGGTCCCGTGTGCGGCTAGGCTCCCAAAAAGTCCCACACATGTGGTATCCCCATACTTAGGAGAAGCAACAGAATGTATTTTGGGGTGTAATTTCACATATTCCCATGGCATGTTTGAGCAATATATCATTTAGTGACAACTTTGTGCAAAAAAAAAAAAAAAAAGATTTGTCTCTTTCCCACAACTTGTGTCACAATATAAAATATTCCATGGACTCGACTTGCCTCTCAGCAAATAGCTTGGGGTGTCTACTTTCCAAAATGGGGTCGTTTGGGGGGGTTTGAACTGTCCTGGCATTTTATGCACAACATTTAGAAGCTTATGTCACACATCACCCACTCTTCTAACCACTTGAAGACAAAGGCCTTTCTGACACTTTTTGATTACATGAAAAAATTATTTTTTTTTTGCAAGAAAATTACTTTGAACACCCAAACATTATATATTTTTTTAAAGCAAATGCCCTACATATCGAAATGGTGGGTGTTTCATATTTTTTTTTTCACACAGTATTTGCGCAGCGATTTTTCAAACGCATTTTTTGGGGAAAAAACACACTTTTTTAAATTTTAATGCACTAAAACACACTATATTGCCCAAATGTTTGATAAAATAAAAAAGATGATCTTAGGCCGAGTACATGGATACCAAACATGACATGCTTTAAAATTGCGCACAAACACGCAGCGGCGACAAAATAAATACATCTTTAAAAGCCTTTAAAAGCCTTTACAGGTTACCGCTTTAGATTTACAGAGGAGG
Organism: Lithobates clamitans; assembly: GCA_037952925.1. Taxonomy (NCBI): domain Eukaryota; kingdom Metazoa; phylum Chordata; class Amphibia; order Anura; family Ranidae; genus Lithobates; species Lithobates clamitans. The sequence continues at coordinate 1,599,381 of JBBGZY010001609.1, forward strand.
TCTACTGCTAAAATTACTGCCCTCGTTCTGTCCTTCGCGGTGATACCTCACATGCATGGTGCAATTGCTGTTTACATTTGACGCCAGACCGACGCTTGCGTTCGCCTTTGCGCAAGAGCAGGGGGGGACAGGGGTGCTTTTTTTTTTTTTTTTTTTTCTTTATTATTTTTTTGCTTTTTTATCTTATTTTTCAACTGTTCCTTTAATTTTTATTTTTTTTTATTAATTTTATTGTTATCTCAGGGAAAGTAAATATCCCCTATGATAGCAATAGGTAGTGACAGGTACTCTTTTTTTTTAAATTGGGCTCTATTAGACCCTAGATCTCTCCTCTGCCCTCAAAGCATCTGACCACACCAAGATCGGTGTGATAAAATGCTTTCCCAATTTCCCAATGGCGCTGTTTACATTCGGCGAAATTTAAGTCATGAAATGCTCATAGCTTCCGGTTTCTTAGGCCATAGAGATGTTTGGAGCCATCCTGGTCTCTGATCAGCTCTATGGTCAGCTGGCTGAATCACCGGCTGCATTTTCAGGTTCCCTGTTGGGACAGGAGAGCCAGAGAAAAACATGGAAGACGGTGGGGGGGGGGTCATTCCCTCCCACTTCTTGCAAAAGCAGTCTAGAGGCTAATTAGCCGCTAGGATTGCTTTTACATGAAAGCCGACCGCTGGCTGAAAAGAATGATACCAAGATGATACCTAAACCTGCAGGCATCATTCTGGTATAACCACTCAAAGTCCAGCAACATACCAGTACGTTGACGGTCCTTGTTGGGCATATATTGTAAACTTTTTTTCATGCAGCCTGTGGGCTGAACGAAAAAAAAGATATTGATCGGTGGGTATGCCCACCATTAGAATACCTCCCTTCATCCACCCACTTCTAATGATTGGCATACATGCACCATTTATATATGCCGAAGCATGGGGGCATCCTCCCACAAAAGGCAGGAGCAAATCGCTCCTCCACCCACTGCTGCCCCCACGCTTCGGCATATATGCTGAAGTATGTAACTGTGGTGGTGAAATCACCTCCGACAGCGCTGGAGTCACGGCTTTATATATCGTGGGAGCAAACGCTGTTGCTGTCAAGATAAATAAATCCACGCTGCAACTGAATGGCGTACCTGAAAACAATAAAATGGTTACCAACAAAACACAGTAAACAGTAAAGTATAAAAAATCTGAAAAGCAAACATGGTAAAACATAATAACCATAAAACATTGCAGAATAGAATAGAGTAAAAAAGAGCAGAACAATAGAGAGAGAATAGAGAGAGAGAGAACAATAAAACAACAACTATTTTTGTTTTTTTTATTTTATATTTTTTTTTGTGTTTTTATTTTTTTTAATTTTTTTTATCTTTTTTTTTTTACACTTTTTTTTAGTAACTTTTAACTTTTGTAACTCGTTTCAGGTTTGGGTCTCTCAAAATGCAATGGCATCTTGGGAGACCCTGTGTTAGTGTGCCTAGTCTGTGCAGTGCTGAACCCTACGCTAATACTCAACTAGTGTATGGTAGCGTTCAAAGCATTCACCCATGCAAAGACCAGGATTGCCAGGACAGGAGGGACAATAAGACCGGGTGTCACACCTAAATCCGCGCTTGCTGCAGACACGACATCTTTTTTGGGGGGCTCGTTGGGTAGGGGTACTCGGGATGGCATAAAGAAAATGCCTCTCATGCAGCCGGCTTACTGCATTTGCTTGGGGATGGTGAGGTGGAGCACCGTCTGGATACAGAAGGGCTCTGACGATCTCTTCCTGGAATTTAAGGAAGGATCCAGTCTGTCCTGAAGCTCTGTATAGCACATGAGCGTTCAGCAAAGCCAATTGAAATAAGTAAACTGACACTTTTTTGTACCAGCGTCTGGCCTTACGGGCAACTAGGTACGGCACCAACAACTGGTCGTTGAGGTCCACCCCTCCCATATTAAGGTTGTATTCGTGGACACAGAGGGGTTTCTCCACAACACCAGTCGCCGTAGGAATTTGGGTCGTCGTGTCTGCATGAATGGTGAGGTGAGAACGAAAACATTCTTCTTATCCCTCCACTTCATAGTGAGCAAATTATTATACTTCAAGCAGGCTCTCTCCCCCAGCCTAAGACGGGAATCTACAAGCCACTGGGGAAAGCCCCGGCGATTAGGTCGCACAGTGCCACATGCTCCAATCTGCTGATCAAACAAGTGACTAAAAAGTGGCAGGCTCGTATAATAATTGTCCACGTACAAGTGGTACCCATTTCCGACTAAGGGTGACACCAAGTCCCACACTATCTTGCCAGCGCTTCCTATGTAGTCAGGGCAGTTTATCGGCTCTACGTGACTATCTTTGCCCTCGTAAACCATAAATCTACATGTATAGCCTGTGGCCCTGTCACAGAGCTTATACATCTTGACCCCGTATCTGGCACGCTTGCTGGGAAGGTACTGTTTGAATGACAAGCGGCCAGAAAATTTAATCAGGGACTCATCAACGCAGACAACTTGATGGGGGGTAAACAAGTCTGCAAAACGTTGGTTGAAGTGGTTTACGAGGGGCCGAATTTTGTAGAGCCGATCGTATGCAGGGTCTCCACGAGGACGACAGAGTTCATTGTCGTTGAAGTGCATGAACCGCAAAATCTGCTCGTATCGTGCCCTGGCCATGGAAGCAGAGAACAAAGGTGAATGATAAATTGGGTCAGTGGACCAATATGACCACAACTCACTCTTTTTATTCAACCCCATGAGGAGGGAAAGGCCCAGAAAGATCTTAAATTCGGAGACCGTAATTGGTCTCCAATCTCTGGCAATGGAGGACTGGGGATTAGCGGCGATGTGTTGACCAGCGTATAAATTGCTTTGGTCCACAATAGATCTATAGAGATCTTTGGTGAAAAACAGTGAATAAAAATCCGGTGGCGTAAAGTCAACTGTTTCCACCTGAATTCCGGGTTGGCCAGTGAAAGGGGGAAGTACGGGTGCTGCAGAAGTGGTGGGTTCCCAATTCGGATTGGTGAATGCAGCAGGTAGGGCACTATGGGCACGACGGTCCTGTCTTTGTCTTCTTGGTGGCAGCGGGACACTACTAGTGCTTGCCACGTCACCAGCTTGAACTGCACTTATGGGACTCGCCACGTCACTACGTGATACTGCAGTGCTGGATGTTCGACCAGGGTGTACTAGGCCGCTGGTGCTTGCCAGTTCACCAGAAGGAATGGCGGCATTAGTACTTCTCTGCTCCATAGGAGAGACCTGCGGTTCTTGCACTTCAAGGACAGAAGAAGATTGGGGTCTGGTACGCCTGACCCTAGCAGGGACCACAACTCTGTCGTCAGAGCTATCTGTCATGGAGTCACTGTCCTCTACAGGTTCGTATTCTGAGCCTGAACTTGACAGATGAGTGACTTCCTCTTCACTATCTGTCATGCTCAGAATCCTGTAGGCCTCTTCACTAGTGTACCTTCGATTTCCCATTTTGGGCTCTAAATTTAGGGGTACACTAGTGAGGCTCACAGGCAAAAAAGCTCCTGCCTGTCAGCGACTGTATCAAAATGCTACCAAAAAAATGTTAGCGATCGCAGGGATCAGGCCTGACTCTACGAACGCTGCAGTTATGTGTGCTTAGTGTTTTCTAAGTGTCAGTTATCGATCGATACTGCACTTGGGTGGGCTGGGCAGGGCTGGGCCGAGGGGCAAAACGCAGGTGCTAGCAGGTATCTGGGCTTATCCCGCTAACACTGTGTTTATGGGAACCCTAAACTGCTGGGGACGCTAGTATAGATCTGATCGGATCAGATATCGATCCGCTCAGATACTATAGCACTAAGGGAGGTGTATGCTGCGTGCGTGGGTTTTAGCGGTACTGGCGCTAACCTGATGCTGCCTGGGGCGACGCAGACCTTAGCTGACCCTAAAAATGTAATTTATATCACCGCCGGGCAATTAGGGGGTTAAACCTTTATAGGGTAATAAACGGCGGGTGCCCTAAAACTATGATAAACTATAATAAACTGTAATAAACTACAATAAACTACAAAAAACAAACTAGCTAACCAGCGTCACCCGTAACACTTATACGGTGATCGCTGGTGAAAGGGTTAACTAGGGGGCAATCAGGGGGTTAAAACCTTTAGCAGGTAGTATATGGGGGTCCCTGTCGCTATAAAACACTGACAGCGAACCTATATACTTACCTCCCTAACTAGCGTCACCTGTGTCACTAATACAGAGATCAGAAAAACGATCGCTTAGCGACACTGGTGACGGGGGGTAATCAAGGGGTTAACCTTTATTAGGGGGTGTATGGGGGGTACCCTGGACCTAAGGGGGGGTACCCTAGACCTAAAGGGGGCTAACCTAACTGCCCTAACACTTGTAACTGACACAAACTGACACCAATGCAAAAAAAAAAAAAATGCTATTGGTGTCAGAGTGACAGTGGGTACAGGGGGGTGATCGGGGGGTGATCGGGGGGTGATGGGGGGTGACAAGTGTGCCTGGCGTGTTCTACTGAATGTGTAGTGTTGTGCAGACTTACTTGATGTCTTCTCTCCTCGGCGCCGCGATGAAAAGACCGGCTCGAGGAGGGATGACATCACTTCCTTTCCCTCTGTTTACATTACAGAGGGAAAGGAAGCATTTTCTTTCGCTGGGAGCGATCGAGAGGGGGTGGCCAACAATGGATGGCCTCCCCCTCACCTCTCATCGCCCGGGAAGAAATGGCGACCGCCTCGGGCACCGGGGGGGGGGACCGATCGGACCCCCCACCCGCGGAAGGCAAATCACATACATGTACGTGATTTTGCCTGTCCGTGCCACCTTGCCGACGTACATCGGCGTGAGGCGGTCGTCAAGTGGTTAAAGAAGAAGATACAGGTCTGTGAGAGCCAGAAATCTTGCTTGTTTTTAGGTGACCAAATACTTATTTTCCACCATAAATTTGCAAATAAATTCTTTCAAAAATCAAACCATGTAATTGCCTGGATTTGTTTCCACATTTTGTCTCTCATTCATAGTTGAGGTATACCTATGATGACAATTACAAGCCTCTCTCATCTTTTTAAGTGGGAGAACTTGCATAATTGGTGGCTGACTAAATACTTTTTTGCCCCACTGTAGATATATATATATATATGTATATATATATATATATATAAAAATCGAATTTCTTCATAAACTTGGGCCAATATGTATTCTGCTACATATTTTTGGTACAAAAAAAAAGAAAAAAAGAAATCCCAATAAGCGTATATTCATTGGTTTGTGCTAAAGTTATAGTGTCTACAAGCTATGGGAGATATATATATATATATATATATATATATATATATATATATATATATATATATATATATATATATATATATATATATATATTTTTTTTTTTTTTTCCGGGCGCCTGAACTACAGCGGCGGGGGGTGGTGGTTTTGAAGCACCTGATTAGAGCCATAGGCCCTAATAGGTGTCAAAAAACGTGACCTGCGAGCGCCATGCTGGGCGCTCGCAGGTCACTCAGCTGTGTTAGAAGAACGAATGAATATTCGCTTTCCTAACACTAAACTGCCTCTCCGCCAATCAGGTGCTCAGATCTGTTACCTGTCACCTGATTGGCTGAAACGACAGGCGCTGTGATTGGACACCAGGCGTCCAATCATAGGAGAGGACGGGTGGAGAGGACGGAAGAGGACATCGAGGAGCTGTCCCACTGAGACAGGTAAGTGCAGACGGCGGGCCGGCAGGGGGCACAATGGCAGCATTTGATATGGCACAGTGGCTGCGTTTGATGGCACAGTGGTGGCATTTGATGGCACAGTGGCTGCGTTTGATAGCACAGTGGCTGCGTTTGATGGGCACAGTGGCTGCATTTGATGGCACAGTGGCTGCGTTTGATGGCACAGTGGTTGCATTTGATAGCACAGTGGCTGCATTTGATAGCACAGTGGCTGCATTTGATGGCACAGTGGCTGCGTTTGATGGGCACAGTGGCTGCATTTGATGGGCACAGTGGCTGTGTTTGATGGCACAGTGGTGGCAATTGATGGGCGCAGTGGCTGCGTTTGATGGCACAGTGGTGGCAATTGATGGGCAGAGTGGCTGCGATTGATGGGCACAGTGGCTGCGATTGATGGGCACAGTGGCTGCGATTGATGGCACAGTGGCAGCAATTGATGGGCACAATGGCTGCGATCTGTGATAACGTCCTGTAGAGAAAATGCAACTGTATTCTTAATTGCTATGAGAACACCATTGTGTTTCAATTCTGCATTCGCAAAAAAATATGCGGATACTGTTTATGGGAACATTTGGGCGCTTTGGTGGCCAAGAAATTTGTTTCCTGTATACATAGAACATCCCCTTTCAGTCTCTGGGCTTTGGATCAGTGGCGTATCTAAGGTATGGCAGCCATGACAAGTGTCATGGGCGCCATGGGGGGAAGGGGCGGCAAAAAAGCCGCCATCTGCATGAAAAAAAAAAAAAACCTTTCCTCCCGGACTAATATAGCCCCCAGCGCGGCGGCCAGCCTGCTGGATCATGGCGCCGGTGTTCTATCAGATAGCCAGTTGTTGGGCTCAGCTTAGGCTGAGGAAGGCTCTGTCAGCAGGGAGGGGCAGGGCAGGGAGCTTCACTGATGCTCTGACCCTGCCCTGCCCCGCCCCATGTACTCTGTATGTGCCTCGGAGGGCTGAGATTGCCTCTCCTGGAAGACAAAAGTTCCCCCCCCTCTACCGCAAAAGCCCCGCCCCTACCCCAGGAAAGCTCCGCCTCCGGACCTCTGAGTGGGAGGTGAGCCCGGCTGGCCAGGTAGGTCTTTCTGCCTTTAGACTCAGTTACAAAACCCTCCATGACAATGTTGTTTACCCCCCTGTATAGCTGTGCATTGCTGAACGTTTAACTGTTAAAACTGGCTACTTGGCCATCTCCTGTAGTATGTCACATTCGCAGTCTCTGGTAATCTCCTGTAGTATGTCGCATTCGCAGTCTCTGGTCGTCTCCTGTAGTATGTCACATTCGCAGTCTAGTCATCTCCTGTTGTATGTCGCATTCACAGTCTCTGGTCATCTTCTGTAGTATGTCGCATTCGCAGTCTCTGGTCGTCTCCTGTAGTATGTCACATTCGCAGTCTAGTCATCTCTTGTGGTATGTCGCATTCGCAGTCTCTGGTCATCTCCTGTAGTCGCATTTGCAGTCTATTACACTTTTGAGCACTATACTGTATATGATTGGCTTCTTCTGCTTGGCACACACGCACAATCAAATAGTGCTCAATATGGATTAAATAAATTGATATCATAAAGTGTAATAAAGTGATTTGTGCAACAAGCCCCTTAAACAGTCCACATTCAGTGACAGTTCATGTAGTGCAAACTTTGCAGTACATGAACTTTCACTGAATGTAGAATGTTTAATGACCAGGGGCGAACTGACCCATCGGGCAGTTTATGTAGTGCCAGTCCATAATTTGTTAATTGAAAGATTAAAGAGCTTGACTTGTAGTTTTGTTAGCTGTTTTTTTGTTTTTGTTTTGACAGGGGCGCAGTTTCAGTGCTAGCCATAGGTGCCATTTTCACTAGATACGCCTCTGCTTCAGACCACATGAGTTTGCGCTTAAAAGGGCTATTCAAACCCTTAACGTTGAGGGAAACCAACTTAAAGTGGTTGTAAACCCTTACAGACAACTTTGACCTACAGGTAAGCCTAGATTAAGGCTTACCTGTAGGTCCAAGAAAAATCTCCTAAATCTACACGGTTTAGGAGATATTTGCAAAAAGACCGGCACCCCATCAGGGATTACTTCCTCTTTAATAGTCATCGAAAATCAAAACGCAGTCAGCAGACGTTCTTTGTACAGACTTATGAGGAGGAGGGGCTGTCTCTTTCACAGAAGTATTTGGTGCATTAACGGGTTGTACTTAGAAGAAGTTAGTCCAGTAGAGAGGAAATGGCACCATTTATTGGGGAAAACTATTGGTGCAACCAGCAAATGGTAGGTAGAGCAGGGGTGTCCAAACTTTTTTTAAAGTAGGGCCAGATTTCATGAAGTGAACATGCGTGAGGGCCGATCATTTTGCCTGACTTTTTTTGATCCATTAAAATTAAATGCAAAGTTTATTGCAAACGGCATACTATTCATTTCATAATATTGATGACAATATATGATGATATGTATTATATATATCTTCTCCGCTCAGGGTAACAATGATCTCAGGCATGTTATGTTTAAAAAAAATCTCTCAATCTCTCTTTCTCTCTCTCTCTCTCTCTCTCAAAGGAGCTGCATTCGGGTTTGATGTGGCCCCCCAAGTATATTCATCTGTGGCCCCCAAAGCTCGAGTGTGTTATGTTTTTTATGCTCTTAATATATCTATCTTCTTTAGCCTGACAAATCTATCTGTCTCTGTCTCTGTCTCTATCTCTCTCTGTCTATCTCTATCTCTTTCTCTCTGTCTCTCTCTTTGTCTCTATCTCTCTCTGTCTCTCTCCTCTCTCTCTCTTTGTCTCTCTCTCCTCTCTCTCTCTTTGTCTCTCTGTCTCTCTCTCTGTCTCTCTCTCTATCTGTCTCTGTCTCTCTCTCTGTCTTTCTCTCTGTCTCTGTCTGTCTCTGTCTGTCTGTCTCTCTCTCTCTGTCTGTCTCTCTCTCTGTCTGTCTCTCTCTGTCTCTCTGTCTGTCTCTCTGTCTGTCTCTCTGTCTGTCTCTAAGGAACCTCATTCGGGTTTGATGTGGCCCCCCCAAGTATATCCATCTGTGGTCCCCAAAGCTTGAACGTGTTATGTTTTTTATGCTGTTAATTTATCTATCTTCTTTAGCCTGACAAATCCTGAGCGCCGCGCTCATTGTTAGTATGATTCGGGGCGTGTGGCTGGGCGTGTTCACAAGTCTATGTGCCCAAGCCCGCAAGGAAGCTGACAGCGCACATCGCCATCGCCATTCACAGGCACTGTGACATTTCCCAGATCGGAAATAGTCACAGTGCCTGAGAATGGCTCTTTGCACTGTCAGCTTCATAGTGGCTCAGGCACATCGACTTATGAACACGCCCAGCCACAAGCCCCAGCTCATACTAACAATGAGCGCGACGCTCGGGATTTGTCAGGCTAAAGAAAATAGATATTAAAAAACAGTATAAAAAACATAACACTCTCGAGCTTTGGGGGCCACAGATGGATATACTTGGCGGGCCACAGATGTGTATATATATATGCAAATTCCAAGTGGGGGCCACATCAAACCTCGGTCCGGAATTTGGACATGTCTGGGATAGAGTATTAAAACTGTAATATTCAAGCAAACATGTCAGTCAATGTGCAGGGAGTCTCTCAGGGGAATCAGCATGTCTTTCATATTAGTCATTGACACAGGCTGAGAAGATGAAGGGAAGTGCTTAAGAGGGGTCTGGGTGGAATGCTCTGCAGCATTCTCTTCCATATTAGAATCCTCTGCTTGCTGGGCTCCTTTAGCTTTTTTAAATTTAGATGGGCTGCGGGTAGATGGGCTGTCAGGGGCATAGATGTCAGTGTCCCCTGTGTTTGCACAGTGTATGGCTGTACATACCGAAGTGGATGATCTGCTGGAGTCTGAGGAGTGCTCTCCTTCCTCGGCAGGCCGCGTGTGTGCTCCGGCGCCATCTTGGTACACCCGTCCATTCATGGTGGGGTAATAATCTTTCAGTTTCTGTGGGGCTAGGCACTGTGAGCCCCGTTTTGCGGGTAGCACCTAGTGCTGCATCTTCCAGGGAAGCCATAGGTAGTCGCTGGGAGTACCTCCCTTGCTGGTTATCGTAGCTTGTCGGTGGCTTGGAGCAGGAGCTCAGCTAGCAGGCAGCCGTCTTCCTCGGTGGTCAGACATGCCCCCGGCAGATTTTTTTTTAAGGGAAGTATCTGCCCTCCTAAATTAGCCCCCTCTTAGCCCCGCCCCTGAAACGCATTGCCAGTACATGCAAATTTTGTTTGAACTATTTAAATGGAAAAAATATTTTTGGACTCTAGATTTCTGGTGTGATGCATTCTCTGTGCCTTGTCAATTCCAGGAAACTTCATCCCCATCAGACAGAAAGTTGAATGGAAAGAAAAATTCAGAGATATGATTAAGGCCATCGAAATTTTTGAATTGGAACCAAATTTCTCAGACTTTATTGTCCCCATCTTTGTGTACAGGTAAGTGATTCTTGTGTTAGATGAGGACTCCTTGGAGCAGATTGGTTTCCAGGAATTAGATGGTGGGCTGATCTAATGATAAGTTTGCTGGTGATATGTTCAGAACTGAAGATGAGCACAAGAAAATCTTATAGTTTGGGGTTACCATTATTTTCTTTAATTACTGTTAAGCATGTAAATTTCTGTTCTCTAATTTTTTCTGGTGATCCCCCTAACAAGAGTACTTCCTGACATAGTGTAAGAGATACCGAGTGCAGGTATCCAGCATCAGCAGGGATGACCAGTTCAGTGTAGCTATACTTAGGAAACTGGAATCAGACTGAGTATGGTTAGAATGAAGTTTATTAACCACTTGCCGTCTGCCCTATTACAAAATGACGGCGGCAAAGTGGTTTGATATTCCTGACCAGACGTCATATGACGTGATCAGGATATCGAGCCGCTGCGCGCTCCCGGGGGCGCGCATCACGGCGATCATTGTTGTGGGGTGTCATTCTGACACCCCGCAACACCGATCTACAGGGCCGGACTGGGAATAACATCCAGCCCTGGAAAAAATTTCATACCAGCCCCACAGCATTATTATACCACCGCAACAGCATAACGTCATTGATTTCTTGTTCATGAAAGGGAAAACCATAAAATGCACATTTGAAGAGTGTATTATATATAGATAAGACAGATATGAAATCACATAGGGCTTTATATATATATATATATATATATATATATATATATATATATATATAAGCAAATTCCAGTTAAAAGTGGTAAGTGATCAATCATCAAGGGGGACCCCAGGAACTCAGAATGTGGGAGGGGGGGGGAACCACCTTCCGCAGAAAGAATACACTAAGGTAAGGGGGAGTGGGTTACTGATATAAGGCTGTGCTTTATATTGGTGCCCCCTTACATTATCGTATTCACTCCCCCCTTACATCAGTGACCCCCCTTTCAGACTGGCCTAGCGGTGCTGTCACTGACCTCCTCTCAGGTACACCGTCCCGGCGGTGCTCCCACTCTTGACTCCTCTGCAGACTCCCTCAGAGACTGCAGACATGATACAGGAGATGGTCAGAGACTGCAGACATGATACAGGAGCTCAATGCAGCCTCACCAGTGCCCATCAAATGCAGCCTCACCAGAGCCCATCAAATGCAGCCTCATCAGTACCAATCAAATGCAGCCTCATCAGTACCAATCAAATGCAGCCTCACTGTGCCCATCAATGCAGCCTTACTGTGCCCATCAATGCAGCCTCACTGTGCCCATCAATGCAGCCTCACTGTGCCCATCAATGCAGCCTCACTGTGCCCATCAATGCAGCCTCACTGTGCCCATCAATGCAGCCTCACTGTGCCCATCAAATGCAGTCTCACTGTGCCCATCAAATGCAGTCTCACTGTGCCCATCAAATGCAGTCTCACTGTGCCCAGGAATGCAGCTTCACTGTGCCCATCATTGCAGCCCCTCCTGTGCCCCATGGCCCAGTCAGCAGTCCCTGTCTGTGGGAAGGTGTGTTGTTGATGCTCAGTACGGTACCTTGCATGCCAGCAGGATATCCATGATGGCCAACAGTAGGCAGGGTCTGTTCTCGTTTTGGATGGGGACAGTGCTCCTTCCAGAGGATCTGTTTGCTGTGAGATGGAGTGGTCCCTGGCCACCTGCACCTTCAGCCATCCTCATTTTCCGGCCCCAGTCAGCCTGTCCTCTGGTCCTGGGGAAGTGGAGAGCACTGGGTGGGAGCTGGAAAGAAGGGGGGGCAGAGAGTACTGGCGGGGTTGGAGAGCACATGGGTGGGGGCAAAGAGCAGGGGGGAGTGGAGATCACAGGGATGGGGAGCGGAGAGCGCTGGGGGGGGGGGGACTTGAGAGCACTGGGGGTCCAAAAAGAACAGTGGTGGAGAGCACTGTGGGGGCTAAGAGTGTGGGGTGGCGAAGAGCACTGGGGGAGGGGCAGAAAAACAGGGGTGGAGAGCACTGGGGAGTGGAGAGCAATGGGGGGAGCTTGAAAGCACCAGTGGGGGAGGGGCAGAAAAACAGGGGTGGAGAGCACTGGGGGGTACAAAGAGCAGGGGGGAGTGGAGAGCAATGGGGGGAGCTTGAAAGCACCAGTGGGGGAGGGGCAGAAAAACAGGGGTGGAGAGCACTGGGGGTACAAAGAGCAGGGGGGAGTGGAGAGCAATGGGGGGAGCTTGAAAGCACCAGTGGGGGAGGGGCAGAAAAACAGGGGTGGAGAGCACTGGGGGGTACAAAGAGCAGGGGGGAGTGGAGAGCAATGGGGGGAGCTTGAAAGCACCAGTGGGGGCCAGAAAGAACAGGGGTGGAAAGCACAGGGGACTGGAGAGCACTGGCGGGGGTTGGAGAGCACGTGGGTGGGGGCAAAATGCAGGGGGGAGTGGAGAGTACAGGGGTGGGGAGAGGAGAGTGCTGGGGGGGAAGCTTGAGAGCACTGGAGGGGGAGCCAAAAAAAAACAGGGGTGGAGAGCACGGGGGCAAAGAGCATGGGGGGGGCTGGAGAGCGATGGGTGGAGCTTGAGAGCACCAGGGGGGACCGAAAACAGGAGTGCGGAGAATGGGGGGCTGGAGAGCACTGTGGGGGGCGGAGAGCACTGGGGTGGGGGCTGGAGAGTGATGGGGAGAGCTGAAGAGCACTGGGGGGGGGAGAAAGAACATGGGTGGAGAGCACTGGGGGAGTGAAGAGCACTGGGATGGTGGCTAGAGTAGGATGGGGAGAGCTGGAGAGCAGGGGGGGCAGAAAAAACACGGGTGGAGAGAACTGTGAGGGGGGGGGCTGGAGAGTGTGGTGAGGGGAGGAGAGCATGGGGGGAGCCAGGGAGCACAAGGAGAACTGGGGGGGGCCAGTAAAAGAAGTTGGATAGGAGGATCGGCGGGGGGGCGCATATAGAGGAAATTAGCTTTCTATATTCCTCCATGCAGCCGCTGAATACTTGATTCTCCTCCTCTCCCTCCTGCAAGTATTCAGCGGCTGCATGGAGGAATATAGAAAGCTAATTTCCTCTATATGCGCCCCCCCGCCGATCCTCCTATACAGGCACACAGGGCGGACTGTACGGGCGGGCATCTACTGGATCCCTCTCTCCTGCGTGTCACGGAGCTGGCTGGGTCTGTGTTCGGCGGCCGCGCTGTAACATGGTCCCGCCCCCCTAGACCGCCTCGTGTGATAGGCGGAACACTGATTCCATCCACTATCACACAACCCGGTCTAGGGGGGCGGGACAGTGTTACAGCGCGGCCGCCGAACACATATCCAGCCAGCTCCGTGACACACAGGAGCAGGAGGGGAGCACTGCAGCCGCAACTCAGGCGGCCTACCGGGAAATCTCCCGGTATCCCCGTAGGCCAGTCCGGTCCTGCCGATCTAGGTAAAGTGTCTCTGACGGAGACTCTTTACCATGTGATCAACTGTGTCCAATCACGGCTGATCACGATGTAATTAGGAAGAGCCGGTGATCGGCTTTTCCTCACTCGCGTCTGAGAGACGCGAGTAGAGGAGAGCTGATCGGCTGCTTTCCTGACGGGGGGGGTCTGTGCTGATTGTTTATTAGCAAAGCCCCCCCCATCGGATCCCACCCAGGGCCACCAGGATGGCCATAACACTGGACCACCGGGTATGCCCCCTAGACCCCCAGGAAAATACCAATCTGTGCCCAGGCAGCTGCCAATCAGTGCCCACTCCAATGCCTACCACTGCCAGTGCCACCAGGGATGCCTATCAGTGCCATGTATCAGTGCCCATCAGTGCCACGTATCAGTGCCCATCAGTGCCCAGAAGTGCCGCCTATCAGTGCCTATCAGTGCCGCCTATCAGTGCCACCTATCAGTGCCACCCTATCAGTGCCCATCAGTGTCGCCTATCAGTGCCACCCATGAGTGCCCATCAGTGCTGCCTATCAATGCCCATCAGTGCTGCATATCAGTGCCACTCATCAGTGCCGCCTACCAGTGCCCATCAGTGCCACATATCAGTGCCCATTGTCAGTGCCCGTCAGTGCCCGCTCATTGGTGCCACCTCATCAGTGCCACCGTATCAGTGCCTGTCAGTGCCGCCTTATCAGTTCCCCATCAGTAAAGGGGAAAACTTACTTATTTACAAATTTTTTTAACAGAAACAAAAGCAAAACTTTTATTTTTTTCAAAATTTTCGGTCTTTTTTTACTTGTTTAGCAAAAATAAAAACCACAGAGGTGATCAAATACCACCAAAAGAAAGTTATATTTGTGGGAACAAAATGATAAAAATTTAGTTTGGGTACAGTATAGCATGACCGCGCAATTGTCATTCAAACTGCGACAGCGCTGAAAGCTGAAAATTGGTCTGGGCAGGAAGGTGTCTAAGTGCCCTGTATTGAAGTGGTTAACCACTTAAAGTGGAGTTCCACCCAAAAGTGGAACTTCCACTCATCGGATTCCTCCCCCCCCCTCCGGTGTCACAGTTGGCAACTTTCAGAGGGGAGGGGGGTGCAGATACCTGTATATTACAGGTATCTGTACCCACTTCCGGCATAGATAGCCGAAGAATCTGTGGTTATTTACGCCACTTCCTGTTTCCTCCCCGCTGTCTGCTGGGAAACACACGGGTCCCAGAGACAGCAAGGACCAGCCGTATTGTGCTGCGCGACTCGCGCATGCGCAGTAGGGAAAAAAGAGGAGTGAGAAGAGACACCACTTTTTATTGTCCCCAATGTCATTCCCAACCAGGCCTCTGCATAGTTGACTGTTTCCGCCGTTACCATACTTCACTAAATTTATTAGTAAAGTATGGTAAACAAAACCCTCACTTCCTGCCATTTACGTTCACACCCCTTATGCCTCTACTTGCTCTGTAACTGACCCTGGCTTATTATTCGACCACGCTTCTGCCTACCGATTCTGTACATACCTCTGCCTGATCTTATTAGATTGTAAGCTCTTCTGAGCAGGGCCCTCTTAATCCTATTGTATTGTATTGTATTATAACTGTATTGTCTCCCTTTTATATTGTAAAGCGCTGCATAAACTGTTGGCGCTATATTAATCCTGAATAATAATAATAATAATAATCTGGAACCGACCCTGGACTGTTTGACCATCCTTTTTGCCTGCCTCTTGGACTGATCTTGTACCCTGCCACTGGACTAGTGGGATTCATAACACAGGGGTCTCACATATGTGAGGGGCTCCAGAATTGTTTTTCTGGATGAAGAAAACTTTTTTTTGTGTTTTCTCATTCCTAGATTAGGGTCTGGAGACTCGGAGGCTTCAAAGAGATTTGGGTGGGAGAAGCCTCTACCCCTGTCCCCATTCTGTCCTGAATGAGACCCTACTTCTGCCTGCTGCCTGTAGGACCTATGCCATCATGCCTCTGCCTGTCGCATGAACTGACCGCACCACATGGATAGAGCATGTTCCTGCCTACTACCAGGATCAATATTTTGGCACTGCTGACAATCTCTGCCTGCACTGACCCTGGACTGTATATGGACAGTATCCCTGCCTGCTGCCTGTATTGACTATGGACAGTGTTCCTGCCTGTTGCCTGGACAATTGCATTCGCTTTTGCTGACCAAGTCCCTGCCTGCTGCCTGGACCAGTGCTATGCTCCTGTGGACAACTGTGCTACTAAAACCACAGGTAATCTTTTTTTTTTTTTTTTACCCTTTGCTCAGCAGAATGTATTTTGGGGTGTAATTCTTAGTATGTGCATGAGTCCATATAATAGGGAGCTCAATCTGGTCCAGGAATTCCAGAGATCAAGACCAGCAGCAGATGACATATATGTCCCCAGGCTGTGGTATTACACCAGCCTGCGTCTTCTGTCAGACCAGACTGAACCCAGGTCATCACGTTCTTCTCTTTGCTGCAGCCTTCCCTCCACGCTGCCCTGCAGCCTTCCCTGCAGCCTTCCCCGCACCCTTCCCTGCAGCCTTCCCTGCAGCCTTCCCTGCAGCCTTCCTTGGAGGCTGTGGCTCTGGTGGTGGACTTATGGCAGGAGGAGGAGGAAGAGGAGAAGGAGGAGGATGGGTGAGATCATATATTTTGCTGTTGGCAGTTAATTCGCCCTTCAGCCCCTTGTGAAGGGCATCACTAATAATTTGTTCACAGAGGAGGCATTGGCCCCTCTCACATTCGAAAAACCTCGCTATATAGCATCCATAGGCCTCTTCAGCATTGAGTGGGCTCCTCAGGACCTCTGTAGCTTCTCTAATGAGGCGCAGTGATGCCTCCTGTGTCACCTTCCCTTTCCTGGGCCTTTTTGTTTGCATGCGGAAGGGAGGCACCTGCGATTGGGTGAGGCTCTTACTGGGCCCGCCCACCTCCTGGCTGACACTGGGCCCGCCAATCTCCTGGCTGTCACTGGGCCCGGCCTCCTCCTGCCTGACACTTTCCAGAACTTTCTCCTGGCTGAGTTCATCTTGTGTATAGAGTGTAAAGGGGCATAGTTTTAGTTTTTGGTTCATCAATCACACACAATTTTCAGCTCATGACTTGCAAATTCAATGTTAAAGCGGAGCGGCACCGAAAAAAATTTTTTTAAAAGTCAGCAGCTACAAATACTGCAGCTGCTGACTTTTAAAACATGGACACTTACCTGTCCAGGGCGCCCGCGATGTCGGCACCCGAGGCCGAAGCGTCTCTCTGTCCTCGGGTGCTGCCGCCTCCATCTTCGGTAAGGGAATCAGGAAGTGAAGCCGTGCGGCTTCACTTCCCGGTTCCCTACTGCGCATGCGCGAGTCGCGCAGCGCAATACGAATGGTCCCTGCTGCCTCTGGGACCCGTGTGTTTCCCAGCAGGCAGCGGGGGGGGGAACAGGATGTGGCGTAAATACCCGCAGATTCTGCGGCTATCTACGCCGGAAGTGGGTACAGATACCTGTAATATACAGGTATCTGTACCCCCCTCCCCCCTGAAAGGTGCCAACTGTGTCACCGGAGGGGGGGAGGAATCTAATGAGTGGAAGTTCCACTTTTGGGTGGAACTCCACTTTAATACATATAAAAGAGTATCATTCTGACCCCAGCATTTTTTCAAGCTGGTGACAAACAAACATTTGTGGCCACTACTGTCAATTGATATGTAGAAATCATTTTTTGGATAAAATCCTTAATAGTTAATAAATTATAACATCTAGTTAACATCATTATTATTAGGACACTAAATATGTCTAAAAATAATATACCTGGCTCCAGATGGGCCCATCTGGTTCTTCCAGGATGGAAGGTCCAGGCTGTTCCTCATCAGCCTCTGCTGGGGTGGAGGGAAGGGTGGAGGGAAGGCTGCAGGGAAGGGTCGAAAGCGATTCCCTGGCTTCAGTCTGGTCATCAAGAAAACGCAGTTTTTCAAAGTACTACAGCCTGGGTACATACACATCATCTGCTGATGCTCCTGATCTCAGGGAAGCCTGGATCTTGTTATGCTCCCTCCTGTACATATTCCTCAAGATCCCAATTTTACGTTCCAAAATCTCCAAGGTTGCTTCTGGGATCAAAGTCTGCACAAATGGCAGAAGTCTCTCCAGCGTTGCCTTCCTTACTGATTTGTTGTAATATGCACTGTGCTTGACCTCCCACAGATTCCTCATCTCCCTGTACTTGTCAATAAATTGTACATGACATGAATTCAGGGTCCTTAAACTTATTCATTTTTTCTGTAAGACAATAAGCAAGACAAAAACACTAATGTTAGCCTAAACTCTCATAATCTTATCCCAATATAGGCCTCAATCTATAAGCAGTATAGGCCACTGATGTTCGAACATTTGTATAAAAATTACCTTTGTTTCGGTCGCTCGCAACTTCCGTTCCTATTTCCTCCGCATGTAAGGCACTTGCGTGTCAGCTTTATATACAGTGCGCATGCATGAAACTCCACCTGCGTCGCCCGCCCCTGACGTTCTTTTTCACGAATATTCACCGCCCATTCACTCTATGCACAGAACATACGTACGGCACTTGCTTGTCAGCTTTATATACAGTGTGCTTGCATGAAACTCCGCCTGCCCATGACTTTCTTTTTCATGAATATTCCCCACCCCTTCTCTCTACGGTGCGCAGTAAGAGCAACACGGGTGTGTGTTAATTACTCCCATAGCGAGGAAAGCCCAGAGCCCGAAACATCCCGATGCGGGAAGAAGAGATTTAAGGCCTCCAATATGGCCTTTGAAGAGATGGTGGAGATGGTGGACATCTTGTGGAGGAACGATTATGATGGGAAGCATGGACCGTACACCCAGCCAAATTTGCGCAAGGCCAAAATCATGTCCAAAAGTAGTGAAGACCCTGCATCAGAATTTTGGGGTATGACGCTCTAAAGACCAATTGAGGAAACGCTGGTCCGACCTTAAACTGAGGGAGCCTGATCAGTACAGAAGAATAAAGAAAGTTCTTCAAAAAAAGTAAGTACTTGTCATGTGTTCCTATTCTGATTTATTAAGTTGCATGCTGCTCCATGTGCTTTTCTTTACTGACGTACAGTTTTAAATGGCTACTTTCATATTCGTGTAAACATGAATCGTTCGTAGGAAACATCGTTCGTAGGAAACATCGTTTAAAATATAGATACAGGGTTTAAATAACATTTTGGTCTTGGTAATTTGTCTTATTAAAAGAAATTTAGGACATTGTTGTCTAGATGTCTTTGAAACTAGAATGAATAGCAAACTTCATTCAGTGGAATGTAAGGAGAGGACACTCAGCAGATGTTTACACATCTGGACTCAGGAGCACTAGTCTGGGACACCAGAGAACATTTTTTAGGGTAACCCACACAGGGGCTCCAGGGGATACTTGGGGTGTCTCCATCTGTGAAACTTGGCCAAATAAGGTAAGTATTGCAGCTTGTTTAAAAGGGAATTAATCGTGTCTTCAACTTGGATCTCTTTCCAAACAGACAATTGTACACCACTTCTAAGCAATGTTTCATATTCCTATTTCTGGACTCAAATATCTGTGTGCTAAGTATACCTTTTGTTTAATTCTCATAGGGGAGAAAAGACTCAGACAACAGGATCCCAGGGACCCCTGACCTTGACAGCCTGAATGGCAACTAAGCCCCAGCCCCCCCGAGGATGTGGAGGAAGGAGAGGGGGAGAAAGTGGGCAACATGGGCACCCCACCAGGTGAGTGTCTGACACCCCAGCTTCAGGTAATCTATGTATGCCTGCATATTTTTAAATACATGTTTTTTCATCACTTTTAGGTGATGTTCTGGTTGTGGAAGGGGAAGCATTTACAACGGACAGCGCCCAAAGATTGATTGGCCAGATCATAGCCTGGAATGGGGAGATTGATGCCATGTGCAATAGCCTGGACATCATGCGCATTTGGCTGGACAATATGCAGCAGGAAATGAAGAACATGATCGATGTTTTGGGGAGAATCTAATCCCTTTTTCCCAAAAAAAACATTGATCATGTTCTTCATTTCCTTTTTTTTGTTGACCCCATTCTGGGCTTTGACTTTTTAAAAATGTTAAAAGTCAAATTTTGTAAAAAAGCCTGTTTGTAAAAAAAAAAACACAAAAAGAAAAAAATATGCCTGTTTGTAAAAAAAAAAAAAAATATGCCTGTTTGTGAAAAAAACAAAACAAAAAAAAATGTTTTTAAACCAAAAAAAAATATTGTTAAAAAAAATATGTTTTCTAAAAAAAAAATATAAATGCACATGTGAATGTGCACAAATTAAACAGTTTGCGAATCAACAATGTGTGGCTTCTTCTTTCAATGCTCAATACCAGTTTTGTAAGTTATTTTACAGTGACAATGGGGCTTATTTACTAAAGGAAAATACACTTGGCACTACAAGTGCAAAAGGAGAACCTAGGAGACAGCCAAAAAGAAAGGCAAGCAATAAATACATTTCTAGATTTTATCTGATCATTATTTTTTATTCATAAAAACTAGACATTGTCTGGCATTGCAATGGCCCCCCTACCCGAGAAAAAATTAACATATTTATCCCGAATTTCACTGCGTTTTGGGGGGCTAAGCCAGTACGGCCAGTATCCAGGCCCGTCAGAGCCTTACCTTAATATAGTCCTTCTGCAGGTCCTGAATGATGGCAGAACAGGTCTCTGGGATAATGATCCCCAGAGCCTGGGGGGAGATGCCTGTCGAGAACTTGAAGTCCTGCAGACTTCTCCCGGTCACCAAGTGCCGCAACGTGGCGACTAGCCTCCGCTCCGGAGTGATGGCTTGCGTAATGCAGGTATCCTGCCTGCTGATATAAGGAGTCAGCAAAGCCAACAAACGGTGAAAAAACGGGGTCCGTCATCCTGAGAAAGTTCCTGAAATCGTCAGGATTATTCTCACAGATCTCACGAAGCAAAGGCATGTGAGAGAATTGGTCACGCTGGAGCAACCAATTCTTCGTCCATGAACTCCTCCCCACCTTGTTCATGGGCTGGACATGGGTTGGAAAACGAACCCCAACACCAAGCAAAGCACGAACTCTACGACGAGTACGTACACGCAACATGGCTTCAAAACAGTCGGCTGGTCAAGAAAAACTTAACAGAACACACTGAAGAACAGCAAGGCCTGTGAAGAGCGAGCTGAAAATCAGCAACGAGCGTACAAGAACACACTGAATAAATCAATGCAAACTCAGTACACGCACTGAAAAGCAGATACAAATCTCACAAGCACAAACTGAACAACAGTTAAACCATCTGAAAAACACGAGTCTGAAAAGCGCGAATTGTCTCTCACCAAACTTCTGCTAACACGAGGTAAACACGAAATTAGCAGAAGGGGCCCAAAGGGTGGTGCACGATTACACTTCCTTTTTATAGTCTCGTCAGACCTGGTGAACGTCACCGCGTACTAGACGGTTAGACTTTGGTGTGATCGTGTGTAGGCAAGTCTGTTTCGGTGGACCTCCATCGTAAGTCCGTTGAAAAGTCCAACGTGATTCAGTCCGTCGAAAGTCCGCTCGTGTGTACATGGCATTAGCCCAATTTTGCAACTTTGACAATTTTGCAACTGTACATATCACCACAACTACTTTGTGCATCCAGGCGGATTATACCATGCTTTTTTCACGGACAAATTTGGCTTTCAGTTGGTGGTAAATGGTAATGGATATCTTCAGATTTTTTTATTAAGAAAATATTTTTATATAGAAGTGTCACGGAACGCCCCACACTCCACTTGAGTGCTTCCGTCAGTATACCGCTTCCTAAGTTCTGGAACACGAGTCCAATGGATCTGGCTATAGGAACCCCCCAAGAACTAGACAACACCAGTCTTGGAGTACATCAGAACTGCCTTTTATTTTGAGATTTCACAGACCTTTATACAGCAGGGATGACTCAAAGCTAACCTAATTAACATGAGCTAATTTACTACAAAATGTACCCAGACCAGATGACAGACTTGTAGGCACCGAGCTCTCTCAATTAACATAAACAACAATGGGTGAAAAGACTCTTAGAGCCACACTAAACACATTATAGCAGAATTGATGACATTAGCATTTAACAGTACGAGTCCCAATGGTATAAATCAGTCACCATTCTAATATGGCATATAAAGGGTTCCAGAGTCTGTGTGTTTTGGGGGGACATGGAGCTGAATCCATAGTAACATCAACCCCAGGGTCCCCAGGCATACAGCTCACAGAGAGCACCATTCCCCCAAATGCTAGGGCCCATAATCGGTGGGCAACAGGCTTGCATACAGTCCTCTCCAACAGCCTCCGTCCCGGCCAGGTCCGTGACATTTCTCCCCTTTCGGCAGGAGACTAACACAGGAGGAGACCCCAGACGGGTTGACTCCGAAGTTAGTAAACAGCTCCAGTCCTCTACTGCCTGTACCCACACCGTACCCCAAATAAATTATTCCAAACAGAGTATCACTCACCCAGCCAACCTCTCTGTCATGCTGTTGGGGATCGGGGCCCACTGCCCAGCATCCCTGGGGTATACAGGTGGAGACTGAAGTCCCATCCACCTTCACAGGAAATCCATCCTCTGTTAGTTGAGGGCAGAGTCCAGCAGTCCTCGGCCCTGTTGCCAGCCCTTCTGCTGGAAACTCCACACCATCTGTTCCGGCTAACTGTTGGAGAGGGAGGCCGACTGCCCCGCCTCCCTGGAACTCTGTAGTTGTTGCTGGTGCTGGGCAGAGGTTGGTAGCGCTCTGCCCTGTTGCCAGCACTTCTGCGGGGGACTCCGCATCCTCTGCTCCAGCTAACTGTTAGGGCAGGCAGCTGGCTTCCTCCCCTCCCAAACTGTGTAGCTGCCATTGGGGAGGTGAGCCGGCTGCTTCCTTTTCCATTCCCTCATCTGGCTGCTGGGACGACATGTCGATGGTACTGTCTCCCAGGTACACGGATCTTTGCTGGGGAGGAAAGCCCACTTCCTCCACCCTGGCCAACTGTTGGGGAGGGACAACACACACCTCCTCTCCCTTCTCCCCCTGTATCTGCTGCTGGGAAGTGATTGCCATCTTCTCACCCTGAGCCTCCACAATTGCTGCAGGTGTGGGGCAGAGGTGTTGGACCCTCTGTCCGGTTGCCAGCACTTCTGCTGGGGGTTTGCTAGGTGGTTCCTCCTCTACAGAAATGTCTATTAAATCCCCAGTCTCTGGAAGTGGTAAAAGTGTGGGACAGAGGTCTTGGACCCTCTGTTCAGTTACCAGATCTTCAGCTGGAGAAGTTTGTTTTAACTCCATAGATGCTGCTGGCAGAAAATCACATGTCCCTGTCAGTGTTGTGGGAGAAAGGCCGACTACCTCTTCTCTCAGGAAGGCCGAAGCCACTGTTGGTGCTGGGCAGAACACAGTGCACTTTGGCCCTGATAGCAGCTCTTCTGCTGGAGGCTCATCAGGTTGTTCTTCCTCAGCAGAAAAGTCTATCAAATCCCATGTCTCTGCAACTGATGTCTGGGAATAGAGGTTCACCATCTCCTGTCCATGGAACCCAGAAGATGTTATCATTTCTGGACAGAGGTTAGCAGAGCTCTGCCCTGTTGTCAGCACTTCAGGTTTGGGGACGGCAATCTCCGGATTTTCCACTGCCGATTCTCTGGCATGCTGCTGAACTTGTTCTAGCAGTTTCCTGTATGCCCTTTCCAGATGCTGTTCCTTCCTTAGCAAATGGTCCAGATCAGGTTTGAGCTCTGAGACCCCTGCAAGACTGAGCATAGACTCTCTATAGTCCCTCATGTCCTCAAGGTCAGGTTCCCCCTCATCGCCAAACATAAAAAGATCTGTAAGGTTCTCCCACAGCAATCCAGGGCCGTCAAAGTCATATCCCTCCGGAGAGCATTCTGTTGTCTCCCCTAAATATCCCTCCTCTGCGTGCCATTGCAGAGCCCGATAACGATTGTCCAGCTCTATCTCCTGCTGGACCAACCTGTCCAACTCAGTCACCCATTGCTCCTGGGGCTGCTCTCCCAGGAATGCCATCCGCAATGCCCGTTGGTCACTGGCCCGTTGCTCTTGGGTTGGAAAGCACTTGCCCTGTTTTATACCAGCGAGACGGAGGGCTGCATTCCAGAGCTCCACCCGAATCAGCTGCCTGAGCTCCAGGTATTCATCCTCAGACACAGTCCTGGTGTACGTTGAAAGGATGATCCGCAGCAGCCCCGGGAATTCTGATGCCAGGTCCATATCTCCGCTGGGGTGACTGAAGTCTGCTATGCTGATCTTGGATCCAGTTGGAGGTTTGGATGTCCCAGACTTCAGGAAGCTATCCCACCGCTGCCACCAATGTCACGGAACGCCCCACACTCCACTTGAGTGCTTCCGTCAGTATACCGCTTCCTAAGTTCTGGAACACGAGTCCAATGGATCTGGCTATAGGAACCCCCCAAGAACTAGACAACACCAGTCTTGGAGTACATCAGAACTGCCTTTTATTTTGAGATTTCACAGACCTTTATACAGCAGGGATGACTCAAAGCTAACCTAATTAACATGAGCTAATTTACTACAAAATGTACCCAGACCAGATGACAGACTTGTAGGCACCGAGCTCTCTCAATTAACATAAACAACAATACGTGAAAAGACTCTTAGAGCCACACTAAACACATTATAGCAGAATTGATGACATTAGCATTTAACAGTACGAGTCCCAATGGTATAAATCAGTCACCATTCTAATATGGCATATAAAGGGTTCCAGAGTCTGTGTGTTTTGGGGGGACATGGAGCTGAATCCATAGTAACATCAACCCCAGGGTCCCCAGGCATACAGCTCACAGAGAGCACCATTCCCCCAAATGCTAGGGCCCATAATCGGTGGGCAACAGGCTTGCATACAGTCCTCTCCAACAGCCTCCGTCCCGGCCAGGTCCGTGACAAGAAGCATCATAGAGCAGGTCTCCTCGATGCAGGATCGAATCGCAGCTGTCCTGCCCCTAGTGCGAGAACATATGGAGCGAGCCCAGAAGACCCATAGGAGGGTCTATGATAGAGGTGCCAAGGCCTGTACTTTCAGCCCTGGGGACAGAGTGTTGGTACTGGTTCCAATGGTGGAAAGTAAGTTCCTAGCCAAGTGGTAGGGTCCCTTTTTGAGGTTGTCGAAAAGGTGGGGGAGGTAAACCACAAAGTCTACCAGCCAGGGAAAAGGAAACCACACCAAATTTATCACGTGAATCTCTTAAAGCCCTGTAAGGACAGAGAGACCTTACTGGCCGCTTCCCCGTCTCCAACGGACCGGGTACCGGTGACACCTGACGTCCCCATAACGGATTCCCTGTCCGTGGCACAACAAAGTGACATTAGGGTGTTTGTGCATAAAAACAGAGACTTTTTTTCCCCCTTACCTGGACTGACCAAGGTGATCCAGCATGACATAGTGACGTAACCAGGGGTTCGGGTAAATGTAAAGCCATATAGAACCCCAGAGGCCAGGAGAGAGGCAGTCGCAAAAGAAATCAAAAATATGTTAGAGCTGAATGTGATTAAAGAGTCCCACAGTGAGTGGTCGAGCCCCATAGTGCTGGTCCCAAAACCTGATGGCACTATCAGGTTTTGTAATGACTTTAGGAAACTCAACAATGTGTCTAAGTTCAATGCATACCCAATGCCTTGGGTCAACGAACTTGTGGAAAGGTTGGAACAGGCTATCTACATAACAACCCTAGATCTAACGAAAGGCTATTGGCAAATACCGCTAACTGAATTGGCCAAGGAGAACACTGCCTTTTCCACTCCTGGGGGCTCGTTTCAGTACAAGCGGATGCCTTTTGGTCTGCACGGGGCCCCTGCATCGTTCCAGCCAATGATGGACAAAAATTTGAGACCGCATCACCCATATGCAGCTGCTTATTTGGACGATGTGTTCATCCACAGCCCAGATTTGGAATCGCACCTACTCCGGGTACAAGCAGTGGTAGATTTCCTTAGGGAAGCGGGTCTCACGGCCAACCCAAAAAAGTGTGCCATAGGCCTGGAGGAAGCCAAGTACCTTGGGTACGTTATTGGCCAGAGACTTGTCAAGCCTCAGACCAATAAGATTGAGGCAATTCAAAAGTGGCCCCATCCAGTAAACAAGAAACAAATTCCGTCCTTCCTAGGCATTACGGGGTATTACCGACGGTTTATACCCAACTTTGCCACCATTGCAGTCCCTCTGACCGACCTGACGAAGGGTAGAGGGTTGGTAATGGTCAAATGGAATCCTGAAGCCGGGGAGGCATTTCATACGTTAAAACAGGCCCTTTGTGTTCTATCGGTGCTGGTGACCCCGGTCTTCACAAAGGGGTTTGTGGTACAGACAGATGCCTCTGAGGTGAGCCTAGGTGCTGTACTATCCCAGAACAGAGATTATGAGGAGCACCCGGTTGTATACCTGAGCCGAAAACTGAATAAGCATGAAAAAAACGATGCTATTGTCGAAGGAGTGTCTTGCTATTAAACTGGCCTTGGACTCCCTGAAGTATTACTTGTTAGGTAGGTCATTTAAGCTGGTCACCGACCATGCTCCCCTAAAGTGGATGTGTGACAACAGGGAGAAAAATTCCCGCGTGACAAGATGGTTCCTGGCTGTACAGCCCTTTAAGTTTACAGTAGAGCATAGGCCGGGCAAGCTCCAAAACAATGCAGATACCCTCTCCAGCATGCTTGTATGCTTGGGTCAATTGCTCAGCCGCAGGGGCTTGAGCAGAGGGGGAGGATATGCAACGGTATGCGAGGTGATATAGTGGATAATCGCTACATTTCACCTCGCATTCGTTCTGTCGTAAGGGGTGGAACAGGAATCCGGCCCGGGTTTCTCCAGCCTCTGTGGCAGGCTAGGTTCAGGTCCGGATGTTCTGGTCCACTTGAGCCCACAAGGTGGACTTTAAATAACCAGGAAGAGAGCTCAACAGGTCTCTGGTTTTGAGACTCAGGAAGGAACCTGAGTGAGAGGAGCTCCGGCTATTGGACTAAAAGGTTTGCTTTACTGCACGTTTTGTGGATGACAGGGACCAGCCCCGCACTGTATAGAGAGGAGACTGTTTAGTCAGCGTCGGACGGCAAGGATTTACTTTACTGTTTTGTTTATTTTTATTTTGCAAACCTCCTGTAAATAAACCTGGCATCCGCCAGATTTTTAAGAAAGTGCCCGTTTGCTGACTGTCCTTCAGAAAAGGTGATCCCCACGAGCTAATCTTCCCACAATTGGCTGTTCGCCTGTTTGTGGAAAGCCGAACATTAAGGGCCGTTCGCGCCAAATTCGAGCGGCGCGTAACAGCCCATGCTTTGGCCTATCACAGCGCCCTCAGCTAAGAGAGCCATAATTGGCTAAAGGCAGGGTGCCTTTGGCCAATCATGGCTCAGGGGGACTAAGTCCACGCCCCACACTATATAAGGCCGCCTGCACGTCGGCCTCGTGTAGTGTGTCACTGGCGTGGATGGAGAGAGAGTGTCATTTAGATTGAGCAGGCAGGCAGACTATTCACTTAGCTGCAGTGTATTTAATATATAAATATATATATATATATATATATATATACACAGTCAGTTTTGTGTGTGTGTATATATCCACTGTATCCAGTTTGGCTATATCTCACTGCAAGCCGTTCCTGGTGTACTGTTTCTAATATACCGTACTTCAAGTGGTGTACACAGTATACAGTGCTGTGCACCCATAGTGCAGTTGCTCATACTTTTCTGGTGGTCAATACAGTATACCCATAGTTGTTGTTGTACTTCTGTTGGTGTACACAGTACCGTGTACCCCTAGTGTAGTTGCTTCTACTTTCCTGGTGGTGTACACAATACATACAGTGTACCCATAGTTATTATACTTCTGTTGGTGTATACAGTACCGTGCACCCATAGTGCAGTTGCTACAACTTTCCTGGTGGTGTACACAGTACACAATATAGTGTAGTGTTTTTTGGCTAAACAAAATTTACAGCATGTCCGGAAAGGCCACCAAGGAGAGGCAGACACTCACAGGCCACTAAAAGAGGGCAAGCAGGCTCCATGTCTACAGTCGACAGTGCTGGTCATGGACACGGTGCATCCTCAGCACGTGGCCGTGGGGCATGCTTGTCCTTTTTTCCTGCAGCTGGCCGTGTTATTGAGCCACAACATGCAGAAAAGTTGGTGGAATGGATAACAAAGCTGTCCTCATCCTCCTCATCCTGTCACCCAGGCTCAGAGTAGTTTGCCTACCAATGCAGCTGCCAAAGCGGCCTATTCCATCGACTCCATGTCAACAGTCACTCCTTCCCTAGTCCCACCATCATGCACGGAGGAGTCCCCCAAACTATTCGACCACAGTGTCGGGTACATGCTGCAGGAGGATGCGCAGTGATTTGAAGGCTCAGATGATGCTACCCAGGTTGAGGAAGGGAGTAACGTGAGCCTAGAGGGAGGGGGTGCCCAAGAAGGTCAAGAAACTGGCATTCATGTTCCCCCAGCTGCAGCATACTGCACAAGTTTGCTCCAGTGACGAGGAGGGATGGGATGATGAAGTCACTGACTCAACTTGGGTGCCTGATAGAAGAGAGGAGGAGGAGGAGGCACATCTCCAGGGGGCAGCTTAAGGGCAGCCACCCTATTGCATCACACCACAGAGCTAAGCAGGTGCAGGGTGCTGCTGACTCCCCACATATTTTGAAAAGTTCTTTAGTGTGGGCTTTTTAGGCACGTGTGCAGCAGATCGCACCGTTGCGGTTTGCAACATATGTCTGAAGCGTACCAAGCGTGGCCAAAACAGCAGCCTCTTGGGCACCACATGCTTGACCAGACATATGACGACCTCCCATGCAGTCTGTTGGCAACAGCATTTAAAAGACCCACATCAAAGAACAAGGTGGACCTCTCCTTGCTCCTCATCAGCTGGGATCTCCAACCCCACTATACCTCCATTCTTCTCAGAAACCTGCACTGAGAGGAATGTAGGTATAGCAATAGGTGTCCCAAGTACTTGCGGACAATCTGCTAGCAGTAAACCAACATCGGATTTTAGCAGGCAAATTTCCCTACGCCAGTTGCTAAACCGTCAAAAGAAATTCAGTCCCAGCCATCCACATGCTCAGCATCTGAATGCTAGCTTGGCCAAATTTCTAGCACAGCAACTGCTGCCTTTTCAGCTGGTAGACTCTGCCCCCTTTTGTGAATTTGTGGAATTTGCGGTACCTCAGTGGCAGGTTCCCAAACACCATTTCTTTTCACAGAAGGCCATTCCGGCTCTCTACCAGCATGTGGAAGGCAACGTCTTGGCCTCGTTGGACAGGGCGGTCAGCAGTAAGGTGCATATTACTGCTGACTAGGGATGGGCTGACTGTTCGAGTCGAAACATGAGTTCGACTCGAACATTGGCTGTTCAATCGAAGATCGAACATTATGAGCAGTTCGCACCAGATTCGAGCAGCGCTTCATGGCTCATAATGCACTGCGTCATCGCAGTGCATTGTTGGCTGATGATTGCCCAAGCATGCACTATGATCCGCATGCTTTGGCCAATCACAGCGCCGTAAGCAAACAGAGCCATAATTGGCCAAAGGCAGGGTGCCTTTGGCCAATTATGGCTCAGGGGGTTAAGTACGCGCCGCACACTATATAAGGCCGCCTGCACGTCGGCCCTGTGTAGTGTGTTGCTGGCAGAGAGAAAGATAGAGAGAGAGAGAGTGTGTCATTTCATTTACTTTGAGCAGGCAGTTTATTCAGTTAGCTAGATCTCACTGCAGACCGTTCCTGCTGTACTATTTCTAATCTACTTCAGGCAGGCAGTTGATTCAGTTAGCTAGATCTCACTGCATTGTATTTATTGTATTTAAAATATATATATATATATATATATATATATATATATATATATATATATATATATTTTATTTTTTTTTATTTTTTTTTTGTATATGGTATATATATATATATATATATATATATATATATATATATATATATATATACAGTCAGACTGCTCTCTCTCTCTCTCTCTCTCTCTCTCTCTCTCTCTCTCTCTCTCTCTCTCTCTCTCTCTCTCTATATATATATATATATATATATATATCTCCACTGTATCCAGTTTAGCTAGATCTCACTGCAAACCTTTCCTGCTCTACTGTTTCTAATCTACTTCAGGCAGTCAATTGATTCAGTTAGCCTGGTGTACTATTTCTAATATACTTTAGGCAGGCAGTTGATTCAGCTAGCTGCAGTGCATTTAATATATATATATATATATATATATATATATATATATATATATACACACATACATACAGGCTTGTGTAATAATATATATATATTTTATTAGTCTAGCTAAGCCTGTACCTGACTGTATGCCATTCCTGGAGTGTGTGTTCAAAAACACTTTTAGGCAGGCAGGCAGGCAGGCAGGTGACTCAGTGAGCTGCAGTTTATAAAATATATATCCACTGCATTGTAGTCAAGCCTAGCTTATACCTGACTGTAGGCCATTCCTAGGCTTGTGTGTGTATATATAATATATATAAGTACACAGTCTAGCCAAGCCTATACCTGACTGTAGGCCATTCCTGGTGTACTGTTTTTAGTAAACTTCAGGCGTTGTTTTGCTAATCTTATTGTACAGTATGTCTGGAGGGCCACCAAGGAGAGAGGCAGATGCTCACAGGCCACTAAAAGAGGGCAAGCAGGCTCTGTGTCTACAGCCAACAGTGCTGGTCGTGGACATGGTGCATCCTCAGCATGTGGCCGTGGGGCACGCTTGTCTTTTTTTTGGCAGCGTGTTGAGCCACAACATGCAGAAGAGTTGGTAGAGTGGATGACCAAGCCGTCCTCATCCTCCTCCATCCTCTGTCACCCAGGCTCAAGGTAATTTGTCTGCCAATGCAGTTGCCAAAGCAGCCTCTTTCATTGGCTCAATGTCATCAGTCACTCCTTCCCTAGCCCCACCATCATGCCCTGAGGAGTCCCCCAAACTGTTCAACCACAGTGTAGGGTACATGCTGCAGGAGGATGAGCAGTGTTTTGAAGGCTCTGATGATGGTACCCAGTATATAGTGGTGTTTTTATAAAAATTTTCTTTGTTCGCTTATAAAGTCCCACTATACCAGGGGGTACAAATGTCCCTCTTTTTAGGGTCCCCTTTTTGGTGATGATGGTACCCGGTTTGAGGATGAAGGAAGTAACGTGAGCCCAGAGAGGGGGGGTGCCCAAGAAGGACAAGAAACTGGCAGTCATGTTCCCCCAGCTGCAGCATACTGTCAGGTTTGCTCCAATGGCGAGGAGGGAAGGGAAGATGATGAGGTCACTGACTGTACGTGGGTGCCAGATTGAAGAGAGGAGGAGGAGGAGGAGGCACATCTCCAACGAGGCAGGATGCCCTGCATTGGCCAGCTTAAGGGCAGGAAACCGACTGCATCACACCGCAGAGTTCCGCATGTGCAGGGCGCTTCTGACTCCGCATATTTTTCCAAAAGTTCTTTGGTGTGGGGCTTTTTTGAAACGTGTGCAGCAGATCGCACCATTGCTGTTTGCAACATATGTCTGAAGCATATCAAGCGTGGCCAAAACAGCAGCCGCTTGGGCACCACATGCTTGACCAGACATATGTCAAGCTCTCATGCAGTCCGTTGGCAACAGTACTTAAAGACCCACACCAAAAAACAAGGTGGACCTCTTCTTGCTCCTCATCAGCTGGGATCTCCAACCCCACTATAACTTCAGTCCTCTCTAAGACCTGCACTGAGAGGAATGATTGTGTAGAATTAGGTGTCCCAAGCACTTCCGGGCAATCTGCTAGAAATCTATAGCAGGCAAATTTCCCTAACCCAGTTACTAAACCGGTGAAAGAAATTTGGTCCCAACCATCCACATGCTCAGCGGCTGAATGCTAGTTTGGCTAAATTGCTAGCATTCCAACTGCTGTCTTTTCAGCTGGTAGACTCTGCTCCCTTTCGAGAATTTGTGGAACGTGCGGTACCTCAGGGGCAGGTTCCCAAACGGCAATTATTTTCTCGGAAGGCCATTCCGGCTCTTTACCAACATGTGGAAGGCAATGTCTTGGCCTCGTTGGACAGGGCGGTCAGCGCTAAGGTGCATATTAATGCTGACTCATGGTCCTGCAGGCATGGAAAGGGACGTTACCTTTCTTTCACGGTGCACTGGGTAACCCTGCTGGCAGCTGGGAAGGATGCAGGACAGGGTGCAGTATTGTTGGAGCTTGTTCTGCCTCCAAAATACTGGTAGTGGTGATTCTACCACACCTCTCTCCTCCACCCCCTCCTCTTATTCTTCCTTTATGGCCTCTTCCTCTTCAGATTTCTCCTCTGAACCAGCGGTGCTCCATAGGCATTCAAGGGGCTATGCAAGCACTCAGGCAAAAAGATGCCATGCGGTGCTTGAGTTGGTCTGCTTAGGAGACAGGAGCCACACTGGGGCAGAGATTCTGTCAGCTCTGCAAGGGTAGGCTCAGAGGTGGTTGACGCCACGTCAGCTTCAGCCAGGAATGGTGGTTTGCGACAATAGCACCCACCTCCTCTCCGCCCTCCAACAGGGACACTTCGCCCATGTTCCCTGTTTGGCTCATGTCCTTAATTTGGTGTTGCAGCGGTTCTTGCGCAGGTACCCGGGCTTACAGGATCTCCTGAGGCAGGCCAGGAAAGTCTGTGGGCATTTTCACCGGTCATATAATGCCAGTGCTCAGCTGGCTGACCTCCAAAAGGAATGAAACCTGCCCAAGAACCGCCTCATCTGTGACATGCCCACTAGGTCGAACTCAACGTTGGCAATGCTGCAGCGGCTACACACGCAGCAGAGGGCCATCAATGAGTACCTCTGCGAGTATGGCACCAGGACAGGGTCAGGGGAGCTTGGCTTTTTTTTGCCACTCCAGTGGCTCATTATCAAGGATGCATGCACTGTCCTGTCACCATTTCAGGAGGCCACGAGGATGGTGAGCAGTGACAGTGTATGCATCAGTGATACTGTCCCTCTTGTCTTCCTGTTGGAGCACACGTTGCGTGGAATATTGGACAGGGCACTTGAGGCGGAACAGAGGGAGGAAGAGGAGGACTTCCTTACCTCTCAAGGCCCCCTTTATCCAGACAGTATTCCTGCAGACCCGCCTATCACACTGGAAGAGGAGGATAGTGTCAGCATGGAGGTGGAGCCTGGCACTCACTCAACATCAGCAGTAGTCTTCAATGGATCATTTTCCTCAGAAACCCATGGACTTGTACGTGGCTGGGAGGAGGTGGATACGGATCAGGTCGTCCTTAGTGACCCAGAGGTCTCCAGACTGAATGCCTCAGCAAACCTATGCTGCATGGCCTCCCTGATCCTGCAAAGCCAGCAAAAGGACCCTCGGATTTGTGGTATCATGGAGAGGGATCAATACTGGCTGGCAACCCTTCTTGATCCACATTACAAGGGTAAGGTGATGGAACTTATCCAGCCGTTGCAGAGGGAGCAGAGGATGAAACATCTTCGGGAGGCCTTGCAGAAAGGTGTGTGCAATGCGTTTCCAGAGCCTGGGAGGTTACAATTTCCTGGTACTCATGGACAACGTGTTGCTGAGGCTTCGGTCAGTCACAGAAGGAGCGGTGGAGAAGGTGGCCGTCTGACCGATGCGTTCAGACAATTGTTTAGTCCGCAGTCCCAAGGTCTGATCGGTTCCAGCAACTATCGCCAACATCTGTTGTACATGGTGCAGGAATACCTAGGGGCAAGATCAGACTTGGAGACCTTTCCAACCGAAAATCCATTGGGTTACTGGGTCTTGAGGATGGATCACTGGCCAGAGCTTGCACAGTATGCAATTGAGCTACTGGCCTGTCCTGCATCCATTCATTTGGAATGCACATTCAGTGCTGCTGGAGGCTTTGTAACCGATCACAGAGTGTGCCTGTCCACCGACTCGGTTGACCGGCTCACCTTCATAAAAATGAATCGGTCTTGGATCACCAGCTACCAAGCACCTGATGTTGATGTAACTGATTAATTTTTTTATGAATGTGAGATCCCTTCAAGACTGCCTATGCTGATGTTGAGTGACTATCCTGTTATGCTGAGTGACTATCCTATTCCTCCTCAATGTTCATGTTGATAGCTTGTAAGAACATTTTTGGTTCTGGGCACCACCACCAGTGGCTAAGGCCCAATTTTTCTGCCCCTGTTTAACAGGGGCATGTAATTACAATTTTTGATCTAATATTTCACAGCAGGGCTCATTCCTGCACCCACCATGAGTAACTGTGAGGGCTTACAGAGTTGTGGCAACACCACCACACCACCACCAAAGGCCCAATTTTTCTGCCCCTGTTTAACAGGCGCATGTAATTACAATTCTTGATATAATATTTCACAGCAGGGCCCATTCCAGCGTCCACCAAGAGTAACTATGAGGGCTTACAGTGTTCTGGTACCACCAACACCTAAGGCCCAATTTTCCGCAGAGTGCATAGGGAAGGCCGTATAGAAATTTATTCCTTTAGAAATGTCATTTTGTGCAGAGACTGTTCTAAGCACGGGAAACACGCGCCACTTTACAGGCATACTATTGACACCCCCCAGGTACGATATTTAAAGGAATATTTCACTTTTATTTTTTCACTTTAAGCATCATTAAAATCACTGCTCCCGAAAAAACGGATGTTTTTAAAACTTTTTTTCCATTTATACATGTCCCCTGGGGCAGCACCTGGGTCCCCAAACCCTTTTTTGGACAATAACTTGCATATTACAAACAAGGCCTGGGGAATGCCCAGGAAAAAATTCCAAGCCTACTTACCAGCAGCTCGCAGACAACCAAATTAACCTGTTCAACAGTATGCGTAAAAAACAGGGTTTTATTCTGCACACATTTGCAAGTGCATGCGTAAGCCACAGAGCCTCGTCACGGCACCCTGATATCTGTGGTCCTAACACTAAAATATGAGTGTCCCCACAGTGGAGGCACATGCATTCTGATGGATAAATGAGAGCAGGTGGACTGAAGGGCAGCCCATCCCTTCTTAAAGGTACAGGAGCACTCCAGACACCCAGCAAATAGCACAATGGCTGCAAAGGTGCTGGTGCATTGCTGGACCAATACACACACCAAGGTGATCTCAAAAAACTTGCCACCACCCTCATTTATAGCTGGCTATCACCGTAAGCGGCATTGGAGGGCTACAAACATATTAGCCTTTAAAATTTGCACTTTTGATTTCTCACGTTCAAGTCCCATAGACTTTAACGGTGTTTGAATGTTCGTGCAATCTTTCGGTCCGTTCGCGAGTTCTGGATGAGAACCGAACTGGAGGGTGTTCGGCCCATCCCTACTGCTGACTCATAATCCAGCAGGCATGGACAGGGACGTTACCTTTCTTTCACGGCGCACTGAGTAACTCTGCTGGCAGCTGGTAAGGATGCAGGACAGGGTTCAGTATTGTTGGAGCTTGTTCCACCACCACGCCTCCAAAATGCTAGTGGTGATTCTGCCACACCTCTCTCCCCCACCCCCTCCTCTTCTTCTTCCTCTATGGCCTCTTCCTCTACACCCACTGGGTCAGGTAAGCGACACCAAAACACCAATCGCACACCGGTTCATACTAGAGCCATAACGGCCAAAATTAACAGCTCTTCGCACGCACCGGGTCACCGGGACATCCCGCCCAGTACTCATTCAACTAACCCATCATCCCTAACACCGGCACCATCAACAAGTAATACCAATGATCTCACTTTTCAGTCGGATTTTCGTCCGGCTCCCATCTTCACACAACCGGTGCACGATTCAAAGAAAGTGACCACCACGCAGGGTTTTCAGAAACAGGCAAAAAGTTTGAGGTAATTAATTTATCCTCCATTCCCCTAAGTGCTGATCAAGTTTCTGTCTTGGAATTAGGTCTCACCTTCTGTCCGACACAGAAAATTGATCAGTTTGAACTTATTAAAGATCTTAATTTATTTGCTCGCAAACTAATGCTGCGCATTATCTACGACAAACCCAAACAACCCACTTCAACCTCAATATTTAATGTACCCGCATCGGAAAACATTACACTAAATGAAATCAAAGCCATGGAGGAACTCATGGAGCTCTGGGATGAGGGACACATCGATGAGACTGAGCTCTCTGAAGCTCAAGCTCTTGATTGGGATGGCTACCCCGACCGTTATGTATGTGCCCCTCACCCAGGAGTTTCCGTTGTCCCTACGGAATACAAACCCAAATCAAAAATCTTTCCTACACCACAGGGTAACCCCAACGTCTGGGCCTTCATCCATCAGGTCACAGATGACATCTGCAAGACCAAATGGAAGGGCCTATCACAATCCAATCTCACAGTTCAGCAGAAAGCAGCCTTAAAGTCTTTACAACAGGACTCCCGCCTAGTAGTAAAACCCTCAGACAAGGGAGGCAATTTGGTAGTGATGACTACCAAACAGTATGAATCCATGGTCTTACGCCTCCTCCAGAATAGAGACTGGTACAAGAAAGTATCTGAGGCGCATGTCACCAATATGACCATACGCTACAGAAAACTGATTGGGACTGCTTACCATCAGGGTTTAATCACAAAACCAACATGGAATTTTCTTAATGTGCCTTGTCCTCGGATTCCTACACTGTACGCCCTTCCTAAAGTTCACAAGGATTTATGTAATCCCCCCAGCCGGCCGATAGTGTCCGGTAACGGATCTTTAACTGAAAATGCTAGCCAACTTGTGGACGATTTCCTTAGGCCCCATGTAGAAGGCCTTACATCATATCTACAAGATACTAGTGAACTTCTTCGAACTCTGGATGGTTTGGCCATCCCCGAAGGGGCGTGGCTTGTGACTTTGGATGTGGAGGCCCTCTATAACTCCATCCCCCATGATTTGGGGGTGGCAGTTGTAGAGGGCTTCATTTCTCTTAATGGTGATGTCCCCCGGGCCTACAATGGGTTCATTCTTGACCTATTGAGGTTCATCCTTACAAATAACATCTTTTTGTTTGCACGCTCCCACTACCTCCAGGTGCAGGGAGTCGCAATGGGGACCAGGTGTGCCCCCTCTTATGCGAACCTGTACCTGGGGGAGTGGGAGCAAAGACTTTTTTTCAGAGACGATATGCAATCCTTGGTGGAATACATACTGATATGGAAAAGGTATATTGATGATGTTTTCCTCATTTGGACGGGTAGTAGAGAGGATCACTCCCGTTTCTTTGACGGATTAAAAACCAATCCTTATAATTTAACCTTCACTATGGAAGCTAATCAAACCACTCTAACTTTCTTGGACATTACCATTCTGATTAATCCCGACAGAACCATAGGGACTACCCTATTCCGTAAACCATCAGCAGGAAATTCGCTCCTGCACGCCACCAGCTCACATCCATTGTCACTCATCAATAATGTCCCGTACGGACAGTACTTAAGACTAAGGAGAAATTGCAGTGAAAACATCCACTTCGAATCCGAGGCTAGAGCACTGAGAGAACGTCTCAAGGCACGGGGCTATAGTAATAAATGCCTTAAAAGAGCTTACCTCAGAGCCAAAAAGAGTGATCGCAGCCAACTCATTCATGACCGCATTAATGCTAAACTAGATCCGGGCTTAAGATTAATCACAACCTTCTCCGGTCAACATCAGCAAATGCGTGATCTGCTACAGAAGCATTGGTATTTGCTGATGGGTGACCCCAGGGTGTCCAAACATCTTAAGGATCACCCTGAGATCACTTACAGACGATCTTGGTCAATTAGGGATCACATTGTTCACAGCCACTATGCTCCCCTGTCCGCAACTGCTACTAAAAACAAGGGAACAATACCCTGTCACAAGTGTGATTTTTGCAGTTACATTTATTCATCTCGCAATATCGCTCTTCCAAATGGACGGCTTTATAATCCTAATTTTTTAGCCACATGCAAATCCATCGGTGTAGTCTATATTATGATATGCGAGTGTAATGCATTTTATGTGGGGAAAACCAAACGTCCCTTTTTCCACAGAATCAGAGACCATGTTTCCTTAGTAAATAAAAAAAAGATGGAAACTCCCATCAGTCGACATATGGGGTTATGTCGCCAGTTTGATGACAGCAAAATGCATTTTTTCGCCCTGGAGTACGCCCCCCCAACTGAAAGGGGTGGAGATTACGATAGGACTTTATTACAACGTGAGACTAAATGGATTTTTAGTCTAAATGCTTTGAAACACCCTGGGCTGAATGACGTTCTGAGTTATAAACCCTTTCTTTAAATTTTGTCTGTCAGTATGTAATACATTCATTTTAATATTTAATTTAACCCTTTTTTTTTTTTTTCCAACACAATTTATATCGTGTTTCCAATTCCATCTGTTAGAATTAATAGTTTATGGATGTTGAATTTTGATGTTATACTCTATATGCGATTTTCCATTGATACTTTTATTATTGACACAGCATTTTTATTATTTGATTTGTGCATTATTGGGGTTTTTTCTCTCTCCCCCCAGCCCGTTACCTCCCTCCCCTTTTTTTTGGCATGTATGGACACCCGGGGCACTCATCGGTTCAGCTCCTAATCAATGTTTTGGCTGTATGTTTGCCCCTTCATTGACAACCAATGCTGTGTCGCCTCTCCCGGCTATTCGTGCATGAGATTAGTCTATTTATTTTATCTATTGATTTCCCCTTAGCCTTAGGGCTTCCATAGTGCCTATCCTGGGCATCGGATTTTCAAAAATGGCCGCGGGTCAATCAAAGACCTCTGACGCCGCTTAAACTGCTTCCGCATTGAGGCCGGGAGGCACGCGCATGCGCGGTTGCCTCTTCTCGGTCCGCAGCGTGGCGGCGAGTCAGACGCCATCACGCTGGAGAGGTTTAAAAAGCGGGTTCTCCCGCTACTCTCTGTCACTCCCTCCAGACACGCTGGGCAGGCAGACGTCCCTGGATACCTTTGGCTGGTGTTACAATCGGCTTCAACACTCACAAGTAAGCTTCACTGATTGGCTCTCTGATTTCCTTATATCTAGCTTTATCTAATTTGTTCCAAACCATGCATTTGAACTTAGTTCATTCTTTGTCATTTTACCCATAGGTTCTTTGCACTAGGCTGCAGATGACCTTTCAGGTCTGATCACCCACTATATTTTTTGTGGGTGCTCGAACCCTGCATCCTGCCCCTTGTTCAGCTGCTATCCTGCTGCACAAAAAGAACCACCTATCTACATATTCAGCAATCAGGCTTTCCATCATCTTTTGGATGTTGATCCGTTATTTATGAATTGATTCTACTTATTATATTGAAGGTACCTTACTGCAACACCGCTATCCCTTTCACTTTGCCCAATGTTAGCTTATTTATGCTTTTGACTTATGCATCAGATCCTATGACACCCCCTTTTTTCTTGTTGCCAGAGAATTTCATCCACTGTTGCAATCCTTTTTATTCCTCTCTGCATGCTAATCAGTGAGGTGCGGACTGGAGGGAGAATCTTCCGCTTGCACAGATTTCCTTTTTAAAACCTAGATTCTTTTTTTTTTTTTTTTTTCCCCCGATTTACGGGTAAGATCAATGAGCAATTTATGACGTGATGTATGCTGAATCAAATGTGTACACATATGTATTGTGTTTTTTTTTTTTTTTTTATATTATTATTTTCATTCATATCATTATTTTTTCATTCTCGATACATCCCCCTTTGGGTCTACATATTGTAAAATTCTTTCCAATAATTCTTTTCAACAATTGTTCTTTTTTGACATAATGGATATATATTATGATATATTAGCAGACATAAAATTCTTATTGCTGTTTTTTCTACCTTATAGTTGATCTAATGCCACATTATGTCTCCTGAAGAAGTTTAAGAAAGCGAAACATGTTGAGAAAGTGGTATCAACTCCTGTATCATTCAATTATCCTATTTGCTTTGTAAAAGTGTTTTTCTCTTTGTCTGTTTTTTAAAAGATTGTTAAATAAAAGATCTTTTTATTCTATTTTTTCTACTTCATTAACCCCAGCACTGTTAAAAGTCCCGGGGCCTGTCCCTGGCCTCAATGTCCCCTCTTTTTACTCTTCCTCTGCAGATTTCTCCTCTGAACCAGCGGTGATCCATAGGCATTCAAGGGGCTATGCAAGCACTCAGGCAAAAAGATGCCATGCAGTGCTTGAGTTGGTCTTCTTAGGGGACAGGAGCCACATGGGGCAGAGATTCTGTCAGCTCTGCAGGGGCAGGCTCAGAGGTGGTTGACGCCATGCCAGCTTCAGCCAGGAATGGTTGTATGCAACAATGGCACCAACCTCCTCTCCGCCCTCCAACAGTGACACTTGACCCTAATTCCCTGTTTGGCTCACGTCCTGAATGTGATGGTGCAGCAGTTCTTGAGCAGTTACCCGGGCTTACAGGATCTCCTGAGGCAGGCCAGAAAAAGTCTGTGGTCATTTCCGCCGGTCATATAATGCCAGTGCTCGGCTGGCTGACATTCAAAGAGAATGCAACCTGCCCAAGAACCGCCTCATTTGTGACATGCCCACCAGGTGGAACTCAACGTTGGCAATGCTGCAGCAGCTGCACACACAGCAGAGGGCCATCAATGAGTACCTGTGTGAGTATGGCACCAGGACAGGGTCAGGGGAGCTTGGCTTTTTTTTGCCACGCCAGTGGCTACTGATCAAGAATGCATGCACTGTCCTGATACCATGAGGATGGTGAGCAGTGACAGTGCATGCATCAGTCATACTGTCCCGCTTGTCTTCCTGTTGGAGCACACGCTTTGTGGAATAATGGACAGGGCACTTGAGGCAGAACAGCGGGAGGAAGAGGAGGACTTCCTTACCTCTCAAGGCCCCCTTTATCCAATACTAGTATTCCTGCAGGCCCGCTGATCACACAGGAAAAAGAAGAAGAAGAGGAGGAGGATTGTGTCAGCATGGAGGTGGAGGATAACACTCAGCATTAGCAGCAGTCTTCAAGGGATCGTTTTCAGTCCCCAGAAACCAATGGAGTTGTACGTGGCTGGGAAGAGGTGGTTTAGGATCATGTGACCCTTAGTGATCCAGAGGATTCAGGATCGAATGCCTCTGCAAACATACGCTGCATGGCCTCCCTGATTCTGCAAAGCCTGTGAAATGACCCTCGGATTCGTGGTATCAAGGAGAAGGATC
Source organism: Lithobates clamitans (assembly GCA_037952925.1). Classification (NCBI taxonomy): domain Eukaryota; kingdom Metazoa; phylum Chordata; class Amphibia; order Anura; family Ranidae; genus Lithobates; species Lithobates clamitans. The sequence continues at coordinate 1,640,023 of JBBGZY010001609.1, forward strand.
ATTCCTGGCTGGCAACCCTTCTTGATCCACGTTACAAGGGTAAGGTTGCAGAACTTATCCAGCCTTCGCAGAGGGAGCAGAGGATGAAACATCTTTGGGAGGCCTTGCAGAAAGGTTTGTGCAAGGCGTTTCCAGAGCCTGGGAGGTTACAATTTCCTGGTGCTGGACAATGTGTTGCTGAAGCTTTGTTCAGTCACAGAAAGAGCGGTGGAGAAGGTGGCTGGCTGACCGATGCCTTCAGGCAGTTCTTCAGTCCTCAGCGCCCAGGTCTGATCGGTTCCAGCAACCATCGCCAGCGTCTAAATTCCATGGTGCAGGAATATCTAGGGGCAAGATCAGACTTGGAGACCTTTCCACCAGAACATCCACTGGGTCTTGAGGATGGACCACTGGCCAGAGCTTGCTCAATATGCAATTGAGCTACTGGCCTGTCCTGCATCCAGCGTTCTTTTTGAATGCACAATCATTGCTGCCGGAGGCTTTGTAACCGATCACAGAGTGCGCCTGTCCACAGACTCTGTTGATCGGCTCACATTCATAAAAATGAATCAGTCTTGGATCACCAGCTACCAAGCACCTGATGCTGATGTAACCAATTGATTTTTCTATGGATGTGGGATCCCTTGAAGACTGCCTATGCTGAGTGAATATCCTATTATGCTGAGTGACTATCCTATTCCTCCTCAATCTTCATGATGATAGCTTCTAAGAATATTTTTGGTTCAGGGCACCACCACCACTGCATAAGGCCTGATTTTTCTGCCCCTGTTTAACAGGGGCATGTAATTACAATTTTTGATCAAATATTTAACAGCAAGGCTTGTTTCTGTGCTCAACAAGAGTATCTGTGAGGGGTTGCAGTGTTGTGGCACCACCACCACTACCTAAGGCCCAATTTTTCTGCCCCTGTTTAACAGGGGTGTGTAATTACAATTTTTTATCAAATATTTATCAGCAGGGCTCGTTCCTGCGCTCAACAAGAGTATCTGTCAGGGGTTTCAGTGTAGTGGTACCAGTGCCTAAGGCCCAATTTTTCTGCCCCTGTTTGACAGGGGCATGTAATTACAATTTTTGATCTAATATTTCACAGCAGGGCCTATTCCTGCACTCAACAAAAGTATCTGTGAGGCTTAACAGTGTTGTGCCACCACAACCACCACCACCATCGCCTAAGGCCCAATTTTTCTGCCCCTGTTTAACAGGGGTGTGTAATTACAATTCTTGATATAATATTTTACAGCATCGCCCGTTCCAGCGCCCACCAAGAGTTACTGTGAGGGCTTACAGTGTTCTGGTACCATGAACACCTAATGCCGTGTACACACGACCGGACTTAATGGCATACTTGGTTCGGCGGACCGGAGTCCGTCAGACAATTCGATCGTGTGTGGGCTCCAGCTGACTTTTTTTCCCCAAAAGTTCGACAAACCTAGAAATGAAACATGTTTCAAATCTTTTCGATGGACTCGAGTCCGGTCGAAAAGTCCGCTCGTCTGTATGCAGGTCCGACGGACAAAAACCGACGCTAGGGCAGCTATTGGCTACTGGCTATGAACTTCCTTGTTTTAATACGGTCGTACGTCATCACGTACGAATCCATCGGACTTTGGTTGATCGTGTGTAGGCAAGTCTGTTCATTCGGAAAGTCCATCGTAAAGTCCGTCGTAAAGTCCGCAAGACAAAGTCTGCCATAAAGTCCGCTCGTGTGTACGTGGCATAGGGCCCAATTTTCTGCAAAGTGTATAGGGGAGGCCATATAGTATATACAGGCAGTCCCCTATTTTTCAACATCCGACTTGCAAACGACTCCTACTTACAAACGGTGGGAGAAACAGGAAGAGAGAGGAAATCTACCCCTAGGAAGGGGAATTCTCTCCTGTAAGAGTTAATATGGGAAAAAGGTGTCTCCCCACTGATTTATCAACAATCCTTGTTTCCCTAATAACCTAAAAATTTCAAAATCCAATTGTCATTGGGACAGAAAGTGAGGTGAAATCTTCTGAACAGGGGCACAGACAGCAAAACAAAATGTTACAGGGGTGATGATAACCATAGGCTTACACACGGGGTGTGCTGGGTGTGCCTGGGCACACCCTAATCCCCCCTGTGCCAGCCAGGGTTTTTTTCTAGGGAAAATGCTGGGTTTGCTAATGGACACTCATTGGTAGTGACAGTGCTGCCAGTGAGACAATTTTATATACCCCCTAGACTCCCCTTATGAGAGCTGCAGCCGTGGAGTAAGCTGAAAGCTGGCCACATTTCCCGATGCTCCCTCTATAGTTGCGGCAATTGATCTCTTACTGTAGGTGGCGGAGTGATATAGCTGCACTCCGCCTGCCCTCCAGTGCCTCTTCTGCTGCAATAGGATAGGAGGTAAGCAGCATCTAGTGGGGAGCATGGGCGAATCTAGGAGGGTAGATTTCACTTCATTTACAATGCTCTTGCCAGCAGAAATCTCCCTTCCTCCCCCCTCTACACCGCACAAGCAGGAGAGGAGAGAGGGCTCGATCCTCTCTGGCTCCTCCCGCCCCCATCCCCTGTGTCTGCCCCGCTCACACTGCAATCCTTGTGTGCAGCCTGTGTCTGAGAAAGATGTGTGGGGGGTGGGAGAGATTAGGTACAGCAGCTGGCAGATCCATAGGGGCTGCTACACTGATTCTCCTGTGTGATCCTACAGATACCAGCCAGGTGAGTGAGCAGTCCCCCATCTCCCTCCCCTCTCTCCCCCATCTGCCTCCCCCCTCCTCCAGGAGCTGCCAAATTGCTTTCTTGTCCAGCTAGCATGTAGGGATGACTTAACGGTTATGTCAGGGGGCACTGTGCCATGCTCTGATGTGATGTCAGGAGGCACTGTGCCATGCTCTGATGTGATGTCAGGGGGCACTGTGCCATGCTCTGATGTGATGTCAGGGGGCACCATGCAATGCTCTGATGTGATGTCAGGGGGCACTATGCAATGCTCTTATGCCAGGGGGCACTGTGCCATGCTCTGATGTCAGGGGGCACTGTGTCATGCTCTGATGTCAGGGGGCACTGTGCAATGCTCTGATGTCAAGGGGCACTGTGCTATGCTCTGATGTCAAGGGGTCACTGTGCCATGCTCTGATGTGATGTAAGAGGCACTGTGCCACGTTCTGATGTGATGTCAGGGGACACTGTGCCATGCTCTGATGTCAGGGGACACTGTGCCATGCTCTGATGTCAGGGGACACTGTGCCATGCTCTGGTGTAAGGGGGCACTATGCCATTCTCTGATGTAAGGAGGCACTGTGCCATGCTCTGATGTCAGGGGCACTGTGCCATGCATTGATGTAAGGGGCACTCTTCCATGCTCTGATGTCAGGGGGCACTGTGCCCCTCTGTGGGCAATCTGGTACTAACTGACATTGGCTGGTGGGGTCACGAACTGACACTGATGTTACTAGTACAGTGATAATACAGTCATAATACTGTACACTGTACTAATGACACTGGCTGGGAAAGGGTTAACATCAAGGGGTTAACTGTGAGTCTAACGCCCCGTACCAACGGTCGGATTTTCCGATGGAAAATGTCCGATCGAAGCGTGTTGTCGGAAATTCAGACCGTGTGTGGGCTCCATCGGACATTTTCCATCGGATTTTCCAACACACAAAGTTTGAGAGCAGGCTATAAAATTTTCCGACAACAAAATCCGATCGCGTCAATTCCGACTGTGTGTGGCCTGTTCCGACGCACAAAGTGCCACGCATGCTCAGAAAAAATTCCAACACGGAACAGCTCAGTCTGGTAAAATTAGCGTTCGCAATGGATACAGCACTTTCGTCACGCTGCAATGTTAAAAATGGTTTAATACAGCGCACTCTCTTCTTCTTTATAATGTGAGAAGAATTAAGTAGTTTTGCTGCTCATATTCATACACACTTCTCACAAACTTATTTCTTTTTTTTTTTTTATTGGGATTACCTGAATATATTGTTATTTGTCACATCTGACATAAATATTTTTTTTTTTTTTTTTTATTTAAAGCCATTTTTATTTTAGATTTTATGTTTGTATTTTTTCAAAGGCTGATCTTTGTTTAATGTTATTTTTAGTTTTACTCCAGAATATTTTTGTGTGTGTTTTGTGTGTCAAGTTACCACAACACCATTGATATCTTTTATTACTGAAGTTCAAGGAGATTGTTTGGTGTTGGTGTCCCTTGTTAATTTCACATTGTATATTTGAAATGTACCTGAATCCTCACAAACAAACTGTCCTTTTTGAAGTAAAACACACATAGGCAAGTATAATTCAAAACAAAATTCCTTTATTAAGGGCTCAGAACCAAAAAAAGAGGGAGGCAACACTGGATAAACAGCAGAAATTAGCGAAGCCTTTGACCCCCACGGCAGACATCAATTCTTGAACATCAAAATTGGTGGCCTGAGGAGTCCATATCTAAGGGAGTGCAGTCTGGTTCAGAAGTCCCAGAGATCCGGAAAGCAGCAGATGACATGTATGTCCCCAGGCTGTGATAGCACAAGAGGCTGCATCTTTTGCCAGACCAGACTGGATCCAGGGTCATCACTCTCTGGTCTTCCTTCCACGCTTCCTTCCATGCTGTGGCTCTGCTGTTGGAGATGTGGCAGGAGGAGGAGTAGGACCTGGAGGAGGAGGAGGACTAGTAGGACCCGGAAGAGAAGGAGGAAGTAGGAGGAGGACCTGCAGGAGGAGGAGGAGGACCATGTGTGAGTTTACAAAGGTGTGTATCAGATGTTATTTGGGCCCTCAACCCCTTATTGAGAGCCTCCAATATTAAGGACTCACACATGAGTTGTTGTCCCTCCTCCATCCTCTGCATTTTACAGGCAATGATGGCAGCGAAGTCATCCTCCACGGTGTGAGTTGCTCCCAGGGCCTCTGTAGCCTTTCAAAAGAGGCCTATGGCAGCCTCCTCTAGGGTACTCCTCCTCCTGCCACTTTCTCTTTGCAGGTGTAGGGGAGGGACCTGCAGATCAGGCAGCCTGCTCGGCCCGGCCACCTCCAGGCTGAGACTTCCCTGTGTATGAAAAAGGGACATGGTTTTAGTTTTTGCATCATCAATCACAATCATAAATTAGTACTCCAAACTAACATCTAGTTAACATCATTGATTGGACAAGCATAAATATTTAGAGGAATGCTATACCTGGCCCAATCTGGGCTCCTCCACATGTTGCTGTCTGGAAGGCCCAGGTTGGGCGTCAGAAGCCTCAGCTGGGGGGGAAGAAAGCGTGGAAGGAAGACTGGAGAGTGATGGCCTGGGTTCAGTCTGACCTGCCAGAAAATGCAGCCTTTCATAGTACCACATCCTGGGGACATAGATGTCATCTGCTGCTCCGGATCTCTGCGAATCCTGGACTTTCTGGCGCTCCCTTACATATGTGCTCCTCATGCCACCAATTAGGATCTTCAAATATGTGATGTCTGCCGTGGGGATCACCTGCTTCACAATTTCCAACAATTGATCCAGCGCTGCCTTCCTCTTTGTTTGGTTCCTGTAATGTGGGTGGTTGATCTCCCACAGACAAGTCAGCTCCCTGAACATGTCAATGAATATTGCCATGAAGTCACTATCTTGAAAGATATCCATTATCACTGCAAGACACAACACAAGACAAACCCTAATGTCAGGCCAAACTCTCCTAATCTTGTTACAATATAGGCCTCAATGTAGAAGCAGTATAGGCACAAGTATGTCTCTTACCTTCGTTCTTACGATTGGCGCCTCCAATGCTCCTTCCTCCGCTCACAGATCGTACGTAATACGCACGTGTGGTACGCTTTATACACACTGCGCATGCGTGTAACTCCGCCCGCCCCTGACGTTCTTTCTAGTCTATTCCCCGCCCCTTTTCGTTCGGCGCAGTGGGGGAAGAGCACATGGCGGATACACAGCAGGTGCGTGCTAATTACAGGAACGAGGAGGAGGAGGAAAGCCCGGATCCAGACACGTCCCGATCCAGAAGGAGAAGATTTAAGGCCACAAACATGTCCTTTGGGGAGATGTTGGAGATGGTGGACATCCTGAAGAAGGCCGACTATGATGGAAAGTATGGGCCTTACCCCAACCCCAATGTCAGAAAGGCGAAGATCATTGCAAAAGTGGTCAAAAGTCTGCACCAGAATTTCGGGGTATGACGATCGAAAGATCAGCTCACTAAGCGCTGGTCGGACCTGAAATTAAGAGAGCCCGAGCAGTACCGAAAGATCCGGAGAGTGCTACAAAAAAGTAAGTAGTTGTGCTGTGTTCCTATTCTTTTTGTCTTTATTATGTTCGTGCTGCTCCATATGCTTTTCTTAATTGTTGTACAGTTTAAAATGACAACTTTAATGTTCATGGGCCCATTATTCGTTCGTATCAAACATTTTTCTTTCGGCCTCTAAAACACCATTGTTTAGGCCATATGCATTTTCTTACATTTTTTTAGGGCCTACTTGTATGAAAAATATTTGGTTGTGTAGATGGGTTTGTTACTAGAATGAAATGCAACATAAATTCTGTGTAAGGAGAGGACACTCAGCAGCTGTTTTCACATCTGGACGCTGGAGCACTAGTGTGGGACACAAGAACACCCTTTTTATTAGGGGGCCCACACAGGTGCTCCAGTGTATACTATAGGGGGGTCTCCATCTGTGAAGCTTGTACAAGACAGGTAAAGTCTTGAAGCTTGACAAAGGACAATAAAAAAGCTACATCTTGGAACTCTGCCCAAATAGACAATTGTACCCCACTTCCAAGCAATGTTTCCTATTTTTAGTTCTGCCATCAAATATCTGTGTGCTAATTATACCATTTTTGTTTTACATAGGGGAGAAAAGACTCGGAGGACACCCCTCATCCGAGGAGACCACAGACCCCCCACCTCTGGAAGAAGGGGAAATCCCACCAACCCAAGCTGAGCAGGAGGAGGAAGAAGATGTGGTGGAAATTGGCACCACAACAGGTGAGTTTCTGCGACCAAAGAGACTCAGGTAAGAGATGGATGCCGGCAGATTTTTGATACCTGTTTTTGTTTGGTTTCTCTCTTTTTAGGTGATCGTGATGTTGTGGATCGAGATCCTTTCACATCAAAAAGTGCCCAGATCCTGATCGGGGAGATCATGGGGTGTAATTTAGAATTGGAAAACCTCAAGAAAAAAATAAATTATGTTATTCAAAAAAAATAATAACATCATTGATGTTTTGGGGCGGATTTAAAACCCCACAAAATCACTTTCTTTTTTTGTGTGCTACAATCATAAATATTTTTTAGCGATGTTTGGAAAAGCCAAATTTGTAGGATGCACATAGTGTGCCAACATGTGCTATCTGCCATCACGGGAGATCAATGGATGCGTTTTGGGGGTGCAACCCCTTCCTCAATAATAAAGTAGCGGTGAGGAAGGGGTTGCTCCCCCAAAACACGTCCCTTGATCCCCCGTGATGGCAGCTAGCACATGTTGACATTCGTAAATTGGTGTGCATCTTCCAAATTTGGCTTTTCAAGGGGTGACTTCACCCCATCTGAACGCAATATCAAACACAGTTCCTAAATACTCATGTCTGATATTGCCTTCAAGTTTTACCAAATGTGAACTTTGTAAGTTCAAGATTTCTTGTTGGTTTTACACATGCCTTTTTTATCGTAAATGGACATTTCTATTTTTGATAATGCCACCCCAAAAATTGTTATACAACAAACATGTTGGTTTGTTTTAAAAACCCTTTCTAAATGCACATGTGATTGTGCAGGTATTAAAAAGTTTGTTAATCAAGAATGTGTGGATTATTGTCTCAACGCTACAACGCTTTTGTGGTGATGTAATTGCTGTTTTCTGTGAAAATGGGGGTTATTTCCTAAGGGCAAATCCTCTTTGCACTACAAGTGCAGTTTCAGTGCAGTTTCAAGTGCACTGGTAGTGCAAAGTGTCTACGCCTTTAGTAAATAACACCCAACAGTGCTTTGTATAAAAGGTTACACAATCACGCCATTTTCAGGACTCCCCATATTGCTGTCAGGGTCAGCTAAAACAAACACAAGCAGTAAATGTCACCAAAGATTAGCTTTTTTTTTTTTTTTATTTGATAAATGCTTCACAAATTGTCTGGCATATTGATGGCCCCCCTACCCGCAAAGAACTCAAGGTATCTTAACCGCACATCACGGGCACTCAGGGAGGGCAAGCCAGGACGGCCACTTTTAAGTGCCGTCAGGGTTGTATCATGTAGAATTCCGGCCTCAGGCCCAACTGAGCCCCCATAGTTGGCAGAATGTTGGCGTAAAAAGTTATGTAGAACACAGCACGCCAGGATTATATGATTAAGTTTATACTCCGCCATATGGATGGGTGTCAGAAATAGGCGGAACCGGATGGCCATGATTCCAAATGTGTTCTCCACCATTCTTCTGGCTCTGGCCAGCCGGTAATTAAAAACCCTCTGTTCCGGGGTGAGGGTCCTCATCGGGAATGGCCGCATAAGATGGTCCCCCAGCGCAAACGCATCATCCGCAACGAAGACGAATGGGAGTCCTTCCACATTGTCCTCTGGAGGTGGAAAGTCCAAGCTGCCATTCTGGAGACGCCTGTAGAACTCTGTCTGGGTGATGACTCCACCATTGGACATCCGGCCATTCTTCCCCACGTCCACATACAAGAAGTCGTAATTAGCCGACACCACCGCCAACGTCACAATACTATTGAACCCCTTTTAGTTGAAATAGTACGACCCCGAGTTGGGTGGTGGGACGATGTGGACGTGTTTCCCATCAATTGCCCCTCCGCAGTTAGGAAAGTCCCACCGCTGGGCAAAATGGGAGGCCACAGTCTGCCATTCCTGTGGCGTGGAAGGAAACTGTTGAGGAAAACAAAAATAAATTAGTATTTTTGCACATAAACATGGCAGGCAGATTAGACACAAACATTCTTGGGAATTGGGATCAGCTGACTTAGCAGTTGGGGGGAGGGAGGGTTACTAAAAATGATTTGGGGACATTAAAAAAAAAAGCCTCTGGCACTCTGCCAGAATTTAAAGCACAAATCACATTTCTAAACATTTTAGGGGTGTTTGGGGTAAAGCACTACTATGGAGCTGATAAAATACATTGTTAAGTGACTACATGGAGGTGAATATAGGGCAGGAGAACATGCTGGGGAGGTTATTGAAGGCCAACCTGTATGAAGAACTAAAAAAATAATTAGATAAAAATCCAGCATGCATGAGAACAAAGGGGACATTCACAGCATATTACAATCATGGTAATTAGGGAATGAGGAAAGAAATACAATATATTATCAAACATTCAATACAATAAAACGTGATATAAAAGGATAAAAATCTTACCTTCATATACTCCTTCTGCAGGACCTGTATGATGGCAGAACAGGTCTCTGGGATAATGATCCCCAGAGCCTGGGGGGAGATGCCTGTCGAGAACTTCAATTCCTGCAGACTTCTCCCTGTCACCAAGTACCGCAGGGTAGCGACGAGCCTCTGCTCCAGAGTGATGGCTAGCCTCATGCAGGTATCCTGCCTGCTGATATAGGGGGTCAGCGAAGCCAGCAGACGGTGAAATACAGGGTCCGTCATCCTGAGAAAGTTCCTGAAATCATTAGGATTATTCTCACGGATCTCATGGAGCAAAGGCATGTGACAGAACTGGTCACGCTGAAGCAACCAATTCTTGGTCCATGAACTCCTCCCCACCCTGTTCATGGACTGGACTTGTGTCAAGGTCATGACCCCAACACCAAGCCCCCGCACAGCACGAACTCTACGAGGAGTACGTATACGCAACATGGCTAGAAAACGGTTGGCTGCTCAGAACGAAGTAACAGAACGCACTGAAGAACAGCAAGGCCTGTGAAGAGCGACCTGAAAAACAGCAACCAGCGGACAAGATCGCACAGAAAACTCCGATACGAACTGACTGCACGCACTGAAGAGCAGATACAAACCCACAAGCACAAACTGAACCGCAGAAAACGATCTGAAAGCCACGAGTCTGAAAAAGCGCGAATCGTTTCTCACCAAACTTTTACTAAACACAAGATTAGCAAAAGGAGCCCAAAGGGTGCCGCACTTGGTTCTGAACCGGCCTTTTCTTGTCTCGTCGTACGTGGTGTACGTGACCGCGTGGTTGGCGATTGGAAATCAAAAACAAGTTTGAGCCAACATCCGGCGGAAAAAATCCTAGGATTTTGTTGTCGGAATGTCCGAACAAAGTCCGACCATGTGTACGGGGCATCACAATGTGAAAAAGTATGCTGCCTTTACTTACTAGTCTGGCTGTTTTTTTTCTTCCTGCTCTTCAGGGACAAGAAAGGACCAGATCACTATTCCTATGTACACAGAGTTCTGTGTGTTTGGTTTGTGTGATTATATATATATATATATATATATATATATATATATATGTGTGTGTGTGTATATATATATATATATATATATATATACAGTGGCTTGCGAAAGTATTTGGCCCCCTTGAACTTTTCAACCTTTTGCCACATTTCAGGCTTCAAACATAAAGATATAAAATTTTAATTTTTTGTGAAGAATCACCAACAAGTGGGACATAATTGTGAAGTGGAACGAAATCTATTGGATATTTTAAACTTTTTTAGCAATTAAAAAACTGAAAAGTGGTGCGTGCAAAATTATTCGGCCCCTTTACTTTCAGTGCAGCAAACTGACTCCAGAAGTTCAGCGAGGATCTCTGAATGATCCAATGTTGTCCTAACTGATGGTGATAAATAGAATCCACCTGTGTGTAATCAAGTCTCTGTATAAATGCACCTGCTCTGTGATAGTCTCAGGGATCTGTTGAAAGCGCAGAGAGCATCATGAAGACCAAGGAACACACCAGGCAGGTCCGTAATACTGTTGTGGAGAAGTTTTAAGCCGGATTTGGATACAAAAAGATTTCCCAAGCTTTAAACATCCCAAGGAGCACTGTGCAAGCGATCATTTTGAAATGGAAGGAGTATCAGACCACTGCAAATCTACCAAGACCTGGCTGTCCCTCTAAACTTTCAGCTCAGACAAGGAGGAGAAGACTGATCAGAGATGCAGCCAAGAGGCCCATGATCACTCTGGATGAACTGCAGAGAACTACAGCTGAGGTGGGAGAGTCTGTCCATAGGACAACAATCAGTCGTACACTGCACAAATCTGCCCTTTATGGAAGAGTGGCAAGAAGAAAGCCATTTCTCAAAGATATCCATAAAAAGTCTAGTCTAAAGTTTGCCACAAGCCACCTGGGAGACACACCAAACATGTGGAAGAAGGTGCTCTGGTCCGATGAAACCAAAATCCAACTTTTTGGCCACAATGCAAAACGATATGTTTGGCGTAAAAGCAACACAGCTCATCACACTCAACACACCATCCCCACTGTCAAACATGGTGGTGGCAGCATCATGGTTTGGGCCGCTTTTCTTCAGCAGGGACAGGGAAGATGGTTAAAATTGAGGGGAAGATGGATGCAGCCAAATACAGGACCATTCTGGATGAAAACCTGTTGGAGTCTGCAAAAGACCTGAAACTGGGGCGGAGATTTATCTTCCAACAAGACAATGATCCCAAACATACAGCAAAATCTACAAAGGAATGGTTCACAAATAAACGTATCCAGGTGTTAGAATGGCCAAGTCAAAGTCCAGACCTGAATCCAATCGAGAATCTGTGGAAAGAGCTGAAAACTGCTGTTCACAAACGCTCTCCATCCAACCTCACTGAGCTCGAGCTGTTTTGCAAGGAAGAATGGGCAAGAATTTCAGTCTCTCGATGTGCAAAACTGATAGAGACATCTCCAAGTGACTTGCAGCTGTAATCGCAGCAAAAGGTGGCTCTACAAAGTATTAACGCAAGGGGGCCGAATAATTTTGCACGCCCCACTTTTCATTTTTTTATTAGTTAAAAAAGTTTCAAAAATCCAAAAGATTTCGTTCCACTTCACAATTGTGTCCCACTTGTTGGTGATTCTTCACAAAAAATAAAAATTTTATATCTTTATGTTTGAAGCCTGAAATGTGGCAAAAGGTTGAAAAGTTCAAGGGGGCCGAATACTTTCGCAAGCCACTATATATATATATATATATATATATATATATATATATATATATATATATATATACTGTGTGTGTGTATATATATATATATATATATATATATATATATATATATATATATATATATATATATATATATATTCACGTGTGTTTGAGCTTCTATTTGGGATGCACACCCTAATTTAATAGGCTGCGCACACCTATGATCTTATAATCCATATGTATGACGTACATCTGTACTTGCACTGTTTATACTGTAAAACCCTATTCAATGTAACTACTATGCTTGGAAATGAGCCTATTCTAATATGTGATGTTACATTTGCTGTTCACTTTTCCAAATTCAATAAAAAAACATTGAACTGAAAAGTATAACTAAAGGCAAATCTTTTTTTCTTTTCTTTTTTTATCCTGTTTGTGACAGTAAAAAAGAATCCCAAATTTTGGGTTGTCCAGAAAAGTAATAGGGTGAAAATCTTCCAATTTTGGTGACCTGGGGTGCCCCAATGAATTCCCATTATTTTCAGGGATTTCCTCTCATTTCTTGTTTTGGCTATGGGACAGGAAGTGAATGGAAATCTCCCCAATGGGATAAAGATGGCAAAAATAAATCTTACAGATGTTGTTATAACCCCCCCCCCCACCCCTTACTCTATCCAAAATGAAAAAAAAACACGTTTTGCCTATAGTCCTACTTTTATTACGATAAACTTTAAAAAAATAATAAATAAATGAAAAAGATCTAAAAATACTTTGGTGGTCAAGGTAAAAAATGGCATAGTATTATAGGCCTCGCTTAACCCAATGTGACATTTTCAGCATCTGATACTAGTGGGTGGGAGTACTACAGACCGCGGAGGTAGGGAGGAAAATACCAAAAACTAAAAACTTTGAGATGCTCACTACATTCTCTTCTTCAGGTATTGTTCCCATCATTGTCCTCATCTTCAAAACGAAAGGAGATTACCTGGAAATGGAGAAACAATTTAGACTCATGGGTGCGGAGACGGTGATCGCCATTGAGAATTATACAACGAAGAGCAAAATAAAAACTCTGGGAAGAACCACCGACATCCTGATGGTGATAGACAGCGCCTTGAGGAACGTCAGATTCCGCCTGGAACAGCCAAGAGACCCGAGAGAAGAACGGATAGAGAGGAAGACATTTATGTACAACTACATCCATCAGATCGAACTTCAGCATGAGAGAGAAAAACATGAGATAGAAAAAAGTGAGAGAGAAAAAAGGAGGAAAAAAAAGAGGAAGAGGAAAAGAAAGAGAAGTGTACACTAATGTAACATTCCATTACATCGCATTGAGAGCTGAAGGAATGTTTGAAAATGACTGTTTAAAAAGCAAAAAAGCTTCTTCAGGTATAAATTTCAAGCTCATACTGTAGATGTACTTATATCTAAACCAGCCACCAAAAAAAAAGCCCCAAAAGGGTCAGGTTTTGGGCCATTTTGACAGGCAAAGCTTTGACAACTTCCTCATATTGCCAAGGTTTGCCCTCATATTTCTGCCTCTTGCACATTTCTATTGGCCAGTGAGGAAGCCCATCTTAGTGATCGGCCAATTGAATGTGGTGGAACTGGTGTCTAGCAGGCTTAAGAAATGTCCCAGCTTTGTCTATCAGAACAGCCCGCATTCAGGCGCAAATTTGTTTCTTTTGGTTTGATGGAGCCTTAACAAGAAATATGTTTTTAAACCTAAAGAAACATACAGTGGAACCTTGGTTTACGAGTAACACGGTTAATGAGCGTTTTGAAAAACAAGCAACTTTTTTTTTTTTTATTCTGACTGTTGTCTCGCAAAACGAGCAGAATTCAAGCTAATGGGGTGTGCAGTACCACATTTGGCCAGAGGTTCTGGGGCGCCAGGGACACTCGGAACAGTTTGGAGCTGTTTGGAAATACTCAGAACCACTTGGAAATACTCGGAAACACTTGGAAATATTCTGTTCCAGAGTGTTTCCAAGCCTTTCTGAGGCTGAGTTCAGCTGAGCTGTTCCCGAGTATTTACGAGGCTCTCCGGCGACTCCCCCACCTCTGGCCACATGCGGTATTGCATGTAATAGAAGTCAATGCGGAACAAATTATCTTAATTTCCATTGACCTCCATGGGGAAACTCGCTTTGATTTACGAGTGCTTTGGATTACAAGCATTCTCCTGGAATGGATTATGCTCATAATCCAAGGTTCCACTGTATTTGTGCCTGAAAGACAGGCTGTTTGCTCCGTTGCACCCCTTGGGCGTGTGTCGATTTAACTGACAATTGCGCAGTCAGGCAATGTTGCATCCAAACAGAATTGATGTCTTTTTTTTTTCCCCACAAATAGAGCTTTCTTTTGGTGGTATTTGATCACCTCTGCGTTTTTTATTTTTTGCGCTATAAACAAAAGAAGAGCGACCATTTTGAAAGCAAAGCAATATTTTTTTTACTTTTTGCTATAATAAATATCCCCCAAAAATATATAAAAAAACTAATTTTTTCCCTCAGTTTAGACCGATATGTATTCTTCTACATATTTTTGGTAAAAAAAAAAAAAAAAAAAAAATCGCAGTAAGCTTATATTGATTGGTTTGTGCAAAATTTATAGCAACTACAAAATAGGGGATAGTTTTATTTCCTTTTTTTTATTAGTAATGGTGACAATCTGCAATTTTTATCATGACTACGACATTATGGCAGACACATCGGACACTTTTGACACTATTTTGGGACCATTGTCATTTATACAGTGATCAGTGCTAAAAAAATGCACTGATTACTGTGTAAATAACACTGGCAGGGAAGAGGTTAAACACTAGGGGTTAAGTGTGTCCTAGGGAGTTATTCTAACTGGGGGGGGGGGGGGTTGGGATTCAACTCACATGACAGGGAGCAGTGATCTCTGTCATGTCACTAGGCAGAACGGGGAAATGCCTTGTTTACGTAGGCATCTCCCTGTTCTGCCGCTCTGTGACACGATCGCGGGACATCGGCGGACATCGAGTCCATGGGTCCCGCAGGCACGGTCACGGACCACGCAGTGGGCACGTGCCAAAGGTTATGTACCTGTAAGCCCATTTGCGCAGCCATGCCATTGTGCTGACGTATATCGTCGTGCGCTGGTCGGTTTTGTCCTCGGCTCCTCCTCCTTCCTGTATACAGACAGGAGGAGGAGCCGAGGAGGAGGAACACTTATGTGCATGATCTGCCGCACTGATCTGAGGTATGTAATTGTTATACTATAGTATGATGAAGAGGACACTTGCAGGGGGTTGGCAAATTAACAAAGATGAATACTTGCAGTGATATGGGGGGGGGGGTAATTGGATATGGTATGTGCTTGGTGGCACTTTGGGAGGAGAAAGGAATTGTGCTGCAAGGGGGAGTTGGATATAAAATCTGACCACCCCCCTGAAATCCTCTCTCCTCCCAAAGTGCCCCCCCAAGCACATACAGTATCATATCACTCACTGCCCCCCCCCCACCCCCAAATCAAGGACACCCTAGCTGGTATACAGGGGACAATCATGGCATCTGGGCACCCTGCTAAAGATGTGGGGCAATCGCCCCAGGTGCCCACACTACTAGTGCCCCCCCTGCAAGAAAGTTAGTGGAGTCGGGTGATGGAACTTTTTTCTGCACTGGGCTCCAGGACTTAGGGCCAGTTCACACACTGTGCATTCCTGTGCGATTTGCATGCGTTCCAGGTGCAGCGCCATTTCAGTCTATTCTTCTGAATGAGCTGAAATTGTGCCAGACCACACCAAGAGTTATAATGCGCACAGGAATAGGATCCACTGGTACTACTCTACCATACGATCTGGTGCAAGTAAACACATTACATTTGTGACCTGCATTTGTGTCATTAAGCTAACATTGACACCGACTACAGATCACAACTGCAGTGCGTTTGGAATGCGGTGCGGGAAACACACAACGAACGCTGGTTTCTTGTACTGCTTGCTGGTGTGAACTGGCCCTTAGTCCGGATTTGTGGGATTTTGTTCTGATCTCAGGAAGGTCCAACAAAAAGCGGAACATTTGGGAAGTATTGATGTGTTGATTGATTTAGAGTAGACGGGGAGAGGATTTGTGTTTGGGGGGGAGATTTTGTACTGGGAAGTGGGATTTGGATGGGAAATGTGGAGCGATCTTGTGCTGGTGTGGGGGGATTTGGGGGAAAGAGGATTTGTGCTGGGAAAGATGGCGGGAGAGGATTTGACCCAGGATTGGGCGGGGGGCTGTGCTGGAAGGGAGGACTTGGAGGAGACGATGTGTGCTAGAAGTGGGAGAGGATTTTTGCTGGGAAGAGTTATTGGGGGAGATTTGAAGAGGGGAAAGAAGGGTTTGTACTGTAATGGGGGGGAAGAAGGGGTGGTGCAGTAATGGGGGGGAAGAAGGAGTTGTGCTGCAATGGGGGGGTATGGATTTTTACTAGTAGTGGAGAGAGGATTTTTGCTGGGAAGATTGATGGGGGGTTTGAAGAGGGGGAAGAACGGTTTGTGCTGTAATGGGGGGGGGGGGGGACTGTGCTGTAATGGGGGGGGTTATGCTGTAATGGGGGGGAAGAAGGAGTTATGCTGTAGTGGGGGGAATAAGGAGTTGTGCTGTGATGGGGGGTGAGGATTTTGCTGGGAAGAGGGATTGGGGGATTTGAAGAGGAGGAAGAAGGGTTTGTGCTGTAATGGGGGGGGGGGGGAGGGTCTGAGCTGTAATGGGAGGGAAGAAGGAGTTGTGGTGTAATGGGGGGAATAAGGAGTTGTGCTGTGATGGGGATATGGATTTGTACTAGAAGTTGGGAGAGGATTTTTGGTGGGAAGAGGAATTGGGGGGGGGGGGGGGCTTGAAGAGGGGGAAGAAGGGTTTGTGCTGTAACGGGGGGGGAAGAAGGGTCTGAGCTGTAATGGGGGGGTAGAAGGCGTTGTGCTGTGATGGGGGGTATGGATTTGTACTTGAAGTCGGGAGAGGATTTTTGCTGGGAAGAGGGATTGGGGGGGTTTGAAGAGGGGGAAGAAGGGGTTGTGCTGTAATGGGGGGGGGGGGAGAAGGGGTTGTGCTGTAATGGGGGAAATAAGGAGTTGTGCTGTGATGGGGGTGGGTGGTTATTGATTTGTGATGGTAGGGGATTTGGGGAAGAGGATTTGTGCTTGAAATGGGAAAAAGATTTAAACCGGGAGGAAACTATAAGCTAGATTGGGGTAGAGAGAATTTGTGCTGGGGGGGGGGGATTTATTCTGAGAGGGGTATTGGGGGGGGGGGGAGGAGGTGCTAGAAGGGGGAATGGAGGGGTGTGGGCATAAGTGCTAGGATGGAGAAGGGGCAATTGTGCTGGGACTGGGGATTTGTGGAAGGTGGAGGAGGATTTGTGCTGAAGAAGAGGGAAGGAGATTTGTGTTTGAAGGGGGGATTTGTTCTGGAAGGGGGAGAGAGGATCTGTGCTGGGGAGAGGGAGGTTGTACAAATTAGTGCTGATTATTCTTTTTGGATGGATGGGAGTGACGATTTTGCCTGAAAGGGTAAAGTTGTGGGGGAATTTGCGCTCTCCTTACCACTACACTGTGCATTACACTGTGGAGGGTAAGGGAGGGGGTGGCAGCATCAAAGTGCACCTTCGTTGTGTAGAAAATCCTTGCACTGGCCCCGTCTTTCACCTTCCTCTCCTCTTTCTGGCCATGGAGTTCACTTTGTCCGACTTTAGTGAGGGCAGCCAGCTGGAGCATCCATCGATCTCTGGAGGAGCTGGGGGCGGAGGAAGGGGGTCAGTGTATATTGATTTTTTTGGGGGGGGGGGGACAAAAATATGTATACGTTTTGCCTAAGGCCTTACAAAGTCTAGAGCCATCTCTGGTTGCCAGTTTTGAATGCTACTTGTGCCCCCATTAGGGAGATTCACCCTAATTCACCCACTCTATTTGTTCTGTTTACCGTTATCATTGAAAGTGGAAGTAAAAGAAAATCCCACATTTTGGGTTGTCCCCAGAAAAGTAATATAGGGGAAATCTTTCAATGGGGACACTAGTTCTGGGGATCCCCAAGGAATTCCCTTAATTTGCAGGGATTTCCTCTTACTTCCTGTTTGGCTATGGGACAGGATATGAAGGGAAATGCCATGAATCTGCAGTAATACTTTCTTGCCCTGTCTGTCTGCTTACCTCTGGTTGTGTATCAGCCTTAGGGCCTGCACTCTCACACCTGTCTGCTTAAGTAATCTTCCCTCAAGCATGGCTCCACCCCAGCCTCTAACTGGGAACATTATTTTAACCTGTGCACTGGAAGCCAGCCTCGCTGATCAATATTCTGTGTTTGGCTTCCTGTGTGCTTCTTGCCCTGTGCTCTACATCTGATTCTGTTTACCGTCCTTGGCTTGTTCTTGACTATCCTTGTCTGCTTCATACCTTGATCTTTGGTGTGTTCTTTGACTACTCCTGTCTGCTTGTTGCCCCAACCTTTTGGCTCATCTCCTGACAATCCCTTGTTGTCCCGATCTGATGCTTCCTTTCTATCCTCCAGTAGCCTAGCGTGAGCGTGAGCTGGGAGATCCTGGGGGGGCCGTGACCTGGAGCCAGTTGCAGCGAAGTCCATCCCCACCACTAGGGGCTCTAGTGAACACCTGATGGCTCTTAGACTCTGCGTCCTGGGGAATCTCATGTTCTAGCTCCCAGTGTGATCTGTGTCGGTGCACCAGAGGACCTGCTTTCCTGAACCACCCAGAGCCCCATTTGCAACAGTCAGCCATAAGGTCCACTACCTTAGAGATGCACTCCTGACCCCAACAGCGTGCATCTGTCACCTGGCCTCAGGTGACCTGACAGGAAATCTCCGTAATAGGACACAGATGACGAAAAAAGAAAAAAAACTGACAGGGGTTATAACCATCCCTTTGAAAAAAATGAAAAAAAAAGTTTTACCTACTGTATAGTTCTGCTTTATATTCACAAAACACTTTGAGAAAGGAAAGATATGGCCCCACCCGGTGGACCTGTGTGAGAATTACTCTACAGTCAATCCAGTGAAAATAATACTGGGTTCAATTACCACTCGTATAATGTTATAGGGTCTTTCGATGTACAAGGTCACAAGGGTGGCACAGTGGTGTAGTGGGTAGCACTTTCGCCTAGCAGTAAGAAGGGTCACTGGTTCGAATCCCAACCACGACACCACCTGCCTGGAGTTTGCATGTTCCCCCTGTGCCTGAGTGGGTTTCCTCCGGGTACTCCAGTTTATTCCCACACTCCAAAGACATGCTGGTAGGTTAATTGGATCCTGTCTAATTTGTTCCTAGTATGTATGAATGTGAGTTAGGGACCTGAGATTGTAAGCTCCTTGAGGGTAGGGACAGATGTGAATGTACAATGTATATGTAAAGCGCTGCGTAAATTGATTGTGCTATACAAGTACCTGAAATAAATATTGTGAAAACTTACTGTGATTGTACTAAATCAGCATCTGTTCTTAATTTTTCATAATGAATGTTTAATTTTTGGTTGTCTTTTGTACTAACAAAGTGTAAACAAATTTTAGTTATATGGAAATTGCTGCATGAATGGTGATGTACCTCTAGAAAAGTCCCACAGGTATCTTTAGTTTGTTGCACATGCTGTGGATGTTGGTACATCACCCTATGTACCAGATCACAAATCAATACAGTATATGACTTTTTAGCGTTGCCATTAGGATTTTTAGAAGCAATCTAAAGTAGACTTATCAGCCTTCATAAATGGAATAACACATGGCTAATTGGGGGTCATTACATTCATTTGGGGATTTGGCAGACTGGAGCACTGATAAGCAGAACGTTCTTTAGCTGGTTGCAACAGATCAATGCTTCATACCAACATTTGGGCAAAGCTGGGAAAAAAGCGTTCTCTATATGGCCATTGTAAACATAATATGCTTTTGAGTCTGGCAGTCCCGGAACCAGGAGATGGCCTTTCTATATACGATGCCCTCGACAATAATTCATAATTCCTGATATGATATTGGTACATAAATATCATAATATAGTAGAAAACATTGGCCACATGCAAACGACGCACATGACTACTTTTTATGAAGGTACCACCTATCACATGTATATCATGTCTGGATAAAAAGGTAATTTATGTTGGATGATCAAATATTGGTTATTATATTGTAAAATGTGATCATTAGAAAATAATGATGCTTTTAGGAAAATGGTATCTGGAGGAGGGTCTGCTGACTACCACAAAACATTTTCACACCCCTCAGCCCCTCCTTAGCTTCTTTCATTGGTCATGTTATCTCTACCAATGTACACCTCATGGGCCACAGAAAGCTGTTGCATCTGCATTTTGGGAGCTCTCCTTTTCCATTGAAATGATACATCCGAAGAGATTTATTTTGAGGGCCAATAGTTCTGTTACACTGGATTGGATTTATGCCACATTGAATCAAAGTCTACAGTATGCTCAGAACAGTCTCGTCCACTGGGCAAGTCCCAAAGAGTGAGAAGATGTCCAAACGGCTGACACATTTCTGAGGAAGAGGAGATTTCCCTCAAACACGTCAGCTGTTTGGTCATCTTCTTGCGTTTTTGTACTTTTCCAGTGGACAAGACTATTCTGAGCTTACTGTGGACTGCTATGTGCCCATTTTATGTTGCCACTTGTGAGTATATATCTATACTTTTTATATTAATACAGCAATCACTAAAAAAAATGCGCTATGTGTGTGCTATGTATCTGTCTCTTGTCTTTAAAATGCACGAAGGTAAAAAATATTAAGCCTTTAGAACTATTTTAGATCTTATTTCTAATGCAGTAAGCAAGAACTTAAATAATTCTTTTCACTTTAAAGAGCACTACTATATTTTATCCTCTGCCATATGTCTGGGGTTACAGTATGTATTACAGATGATTCTTCTAAGTCAGAATTGTTATATCAGAATTTTGTGAATGATGCAGTAGTCACTGTGTCCTGACCCTGGAGTGCTGTCCCTGGTCACCAGCCTGACCTTAAAGCGCACAGGGTGATTAGGGTGTGCCCAGGCACATCCGGCAAACCCTGTGTGCATGCCTATGTGCATGTTTCTGCTAAAAATATCCATAGATTACTAATTGGTACTTAGAATAATGACCCGTGGTCTGAAAAATCTCTGCACAGGGTGAGGTTGAGATTGCTATCATCACATAACTGTGACAATGGCAGGTTTGTGACCCGATGTTGAGCACATTTTGGTGGCAGAGGTGGGATCTGACATCTCTGTTGTCATATATTCATACCAACACCTTTAATTACAGACTGCTGTTGTATATGGATAGCCAAAATTTGTTTATTAGTTTTAGATATTGTTGGTAATGCTTTTGCAGCACTGCATTAGGAAGACCACACCGCAAGCGGAATTGCATCTTCCAAAAAATTGGGTAATTTCTTCCCAGACAAAAAAGAGAGCCAATGTAAAGAATTGCCGCACAACTTTTATACCCTTTTGGACTGGCCAATAGTTTTGAGGTAGAGAGCAGGCAGATTGCATCTGAAAAAAATGTACTCATTTACTTATTTTTATATTTAAAAAAAAGAAATATAAAAGTGATTTCAAGTACACCTTTTAAGCCTTGTTGGATAGACAGCTATGTCTGAGGGAGAGAACAGGCAGGTTTCAGCAATAAATATAAAATTAGATGACATTAGACATAGTATAAATATTATACAGATTTGCGGCAGAGAATCTCATCAATAATAATTGGAGTAAAAATTTGAGGCAGAGATTAGGCCTATTTCAGTCAGAAGTATTACCGGAAACTGCATTGTTTGAGAAATAGGTTTTAAAAATTGCACAAATCTGTAGAATATAATCTCATCCTTTTTAATAGGAGGCACAAAGAGTTTGGTTCTTTCAGCGAGCAATATGAATAACAAATATATTTTGAAGAAAGACATCATATGGGAATCATCAGATTAGCTAAAATGGAATCTAATCTTGGGGAAAGGGAATAGACCTATTTCAGCATGAAAAAGGAAATAAAAATGTAATTTTTTTTTAAAAGACACCGCAAATAATTTAAATAATAATTGCTTAAAAGAATCCATTTCCATTGGAAATTATTTGAGAGGACGGGAGTTGGAATATTTCAGCGATAAATTAAAAAAAAAATTGCTAAAAAAGCCTTTTATGATGATTGGGTATTGATGGCAGGGAGTAGAAGAAGTATTTCATCCATAAATTTTAAAGGAAACTTTATTTTTCTGGAGACGTAATTCCATTGTACACATTTGAGGCATAGAATCCCATAATTTTTAATAGGAGGCAATTCAGGAAGCAAGGGGACATTTATCAGGCAAAACTACAAAATTATTATTATTTTTTAATTGTATGGAAATGAAACAGATTTGATGTGCAGAATCAGATCTTTTTTAACCACTTACAGAATGGAAGACTTTCTTGCTTAATGATCAGGCCATGTTTTGCGATATGGCACTGCGTCGTGCAACACTGTACCCAAACAAAAAAAGAGCATCAATTTTTAAAAAAAAAAAAATAATATTTTTTACTTTTTTCTATAATAAATATCCCCAAAATGTTTTTTTAAAAATGCATTTCTTCATCAGTTTAGGCCAATATATTCATTTACATATTTTTGGTAAAAAAAATCGTAATAAGTGTATATTGATTGGTTTGCGCAAAAGCTATAGCGTCTACAAACTATGGGAAAAGTTTATGGCATTTTTTTGTAATTTTTTTTTTTTTTACTAGTAATGCCGGTGATCTGCGATTTTTAGTGGTACTGCGACATTGCAGCAGACAGATCAGACACTTTTGACACATTTTTGGGACCATTGACATTTATACAACGATCAGTGCTATAAAAATGCACTGATTAATGTTTAAATGTCACTGGTAGGGAAGGGGTTAAAACTAGGGGGTGATCAAGGGGTTAAATGTGTTCCCTAGTTAGTGTTTCTTACTGTATGGGGATGGGACTGACTGGGGGAGGAAACATATCACTGTTCCTACTTACTAGGAACAAATGATATGTCTCCTCTCCCCTGACAGAACAGGTTCTGGCTCTCATGCCGGCGATCGTGCCTTGGGCCCCCCACTGTGCAGCACATGCCTCTGGCAGCCCTTAAAAGGGAACAATGTACCAATACATTGTTTTGTGGGAATGTGCCCCTTTGCCGACGTATATCAGCATGCAGGCCCGGACTGGGACAAAAAATTGGCCCGGCCATTTTGGACTGAGCAGCCCATGACATGCTAACCAGCCCCTTCCCCACTCTCCACCCTGACGGAACCCCCGGGAGAGGGGTACCCAGCAGAGGTGCGGGGGGAGGGGGACTAGGAAAGAGCATGAAGGGGGGCTGAAGAGCACTGGGGGGTGAATAGCACTGGGGGAGGCAGCCAACAGTGGGGGGGGGCTTGGGGCTGGAGAGCACTGAAGGGGAAGTGGACAACACTGGGGGGGCTGGAGAGCACGGGGGGGCTGGAGAGCACTGGGGGAGAGCAGGTGGAGGTAGAGAGCACAGGAGGGCAGCGGAGAGCATGGGGGAAGGTGGAAAGCATGGGGAAGGCTGAGAGCCAGGGGGAGGTGGAGAGCACAGGGGGGCAGCAGAGAGCACGGGGGGAGGTGGCCAACAGTGGGGGGGCTGGGGGCTGGAGAGCGCTGGGGGTGGTGGACAACACTGAGGGGGCTGGAGAGCATGGGGTGGGGGGATGTGGAGAGCACAGGAGGGCAGCAGAGATCATGAGGGAAGGTGGAGAGCACGGGGAAGGCTGAGAGCCAATGGGAGGTGGAGAGCAGAGGGGGGCAGCAGAGAGAATGGGGAGGCTGAGAGCCAGGGGGGAGAGGAAGAGCACAGGGGGGAGAGGGAGAGCACAGGGGGCAGCAGAGAGCATGGGGGGAGGTGGAGAGCACAGGGGGCAGCGGAGAGCATGGGGGAGGAGGAAGAGCACAGGGGGGCAGCTGAGAGCATGGGCGATGTGGAGAGCACAGGGGGGCAGCAGAGAACATGGGGGGACGTGGAGAGCACAGGGGGCAGCAGGGAGCACGGGGGATGTGGAGAGCACAGGGAGGCAGCAAAGAGCATGGGGGGGGGGTGTGGATAGCACATAGGGCAGCGGAGAGCATGGGGCGGATGTGGAGAGGACATGGGGCAGCGGAGAGCATGAGGGGAGGTAGAGAGCACAGGGGGGCAGCGGAGAGCATGGGGGGAGGTGGAGAGCACAGGGGGCAGCGAAGAGCATGGGGGGAGGTGGAGAGCACAGGGGGCAGCGAAGAGCATGGGGGGAGGTGGAGAGCATGGGAGCAAAGAGTACGGTGGAGAGCACAGGGAGGCTGAGAGCCGAGAGACAAGGGGAGGTGGAGCGCACAAGGGGGCAAAGATGATGGGTGGGGCAGAGAGCACAGGTGTGGCAGCAAAAATAAGCAGGATAGGAGGAGCAGTGGGGGTGGCTGCATATAGAAGAATCATTCTCTCCATCTTCCTCCTGCAGTCTTTGAATGCCTGCTTCTCCTCTCCCTCTTGCAGGCATTCAAAGACTGCAGGAGGAAGATGGAGAGAACAATTCTTCTATATGCAGCCGCCCCCACTGCTCCTTCTATCCAGGTTACAGGGGGGCTGCACTCAATTTCTTTTTGATCTGGCTCCAAGGTGTCTGCAGTAGTTCTCCTCTAGCTCTTCCCCCTTCGTGGTCTCGCCCCCTGGCACAGACAGCTGAGCTATACATGTGGCCACGGAGGTGGCTCATCTAGCTCCTCTCCCTTCGTGGTCACGCCCCCCAGCACAGACGGCTTCACTATACGTGCACCGGCACGATGGCTGAGCTGAACTAGCAGTCGGGCGGTCGCGGAGAGGCTGGGTGAGTGGCATGGGCTCAAAGAGCAGCCCAGCTGCCTCGGGCCCAGCAAGGACTTGCGGCCCTGCGGCCCCGGCCCACCGGGCAAGTGCAGGGTTTGCCTTATGGTCAGTCCGGGCCTGTCAGCATGAGCCAGTCGGCAAATGGTTAATACAAGGACATTTTAGAAGCAGTAAGATGTCATATTTCTGCCAGAAATAAGCAATGAGACTGGTATTTTCAAAGATACTACATTATAACGGTACTGATGTGCTGCTCATATCTCATATTTTTTCATCAGAAAGAGTTTTTCTAACACAGTCTTAACAATAAAATTCCACGTTATTTTTAAAGAATGGTCAAACATGGTAAAGATTTCAGGCATTTCTATTAAATAGAATTACATTTTAGAAGTGAGAAGTCATATTTCGGCCCAAAATACTCAATCGTACTGTTTTTTTTTTTTTTGTTTTCCTTGGATACATAGTTTCTAAATTATACTGATCACCTGCACAGAATATAAATATTTTCCATAGGAGGCAATTAAAAAGGGAGGGAGCAGGCAGACTTCAGCTCTGCTTAAAAAATAAAAATGGTATTCTCTTTGCATCAAAGAGAGAAAGAAAGGTATACAATTTAGCTGTGAAAATGTGAAGTATTTTTTTGTTCTTCAACATTTAGCATTAGTAAATAAGTATGAGTGGTTTCTATGTAAAAAAAAAATCACTGTTAGGTCACACTACTTTAAAGAGTGAGTATCCAAAATAACTCTTGATCATGCTTTTATACTTATATAGGGTCAAAGGATTGAGACAAATAGCATGATATAAATTGCTTTAAAGTCAACAAAAATTCAAAACTGAGAACGATGCAGATACACAAAGGGGGCTTTTTATAAAATGATTGTCACCCAAATTTGTGCAGGCTGGATACATTTTGGCTGAAATTTCTGTAATAGGGTAATTCCTGTAATCATCAGCTTCATCTAGAGGCCAGAATGAGGTATATTTTCTCATTGAAGAATTGAAGAAAACTATACTGCATTCTAGCCACTAGATGGAACTAATAATCATGGGGATTAATGTATTACAGAAATGATGGTCATTCAGCCTGCAAGCATGTGTGGGACATTCGTACATCATGTGTTTTATAAATAGTTGTTGTTTATCTTTAATGGCAATGCACCAGAATGAAATGCAAACTTTAACGGCTAATACAGCAGTTAGCCAACCAAAAAATATAAAATAACCTTTACCTTTGGCAAACAGCTGCCTAACAATTAGGTTTCAAGTATTATTGGTTGCGGCACAATGTGAACTAACACAATTTTTCATGCAGAGCACAGGAAGTTACCTGCAAAAATATGTTACATCGTTTCAACTATTAAACGGGTGTGAGTTTGGGGTGTTAGTGGTACAAAAGCACCATAACCCTACAAAAATATTTGTGCAGAGCAAAAGATGTTATCTGGCCAAAAAACATAAATTTGTTGCAATGGAGTTATAGCTATATTCCATTTTGATAAGATGCCCTCAGTCTTCTGGGTTGAACTAAGCATATTGATATTCAACCCAAAAGACTGAGTACTTATTGTGAGTACAGTGTGTCATGGATCATGGCACCTGACAGTTGCAGGGAAATGGTGCAGAGAGAAAGAGGTGTTGACATCATCACTGGCTCCATTGGGGAATATCCCAGGTTAATGATTCCCCTCTTTGGAAATTGGCTAGGATATATCTGCCAGTTGCGGCAGAATATATCTGCCCGGAGGAATCACTGCCCACAATCTAGATGGGGTAAGTGCGTGGCTGGTGACCAACCGACCGACCCGGGGGGGGGGACGCCTGTGAATCGTCCAAATGACAGGGGTTGGCGGTGGGTGGATTGTTTGCATCCCTCTCAAAAAAATTTACCACCAGCCACCACTGATCCCTAAAAAGGTAATGGGATTCATTTACTAAAGGAAAGGAATAATTTCACTTTGCAAAAAATACCCAATCACATGCAAGAGAAATACATTTTTAAAAAAGCACATGCTTGCAGATGCTAAAATAACGAAGGAGTGGCTTCACAACAACTCTGTGACTGTTCTTGAATGGCCCAGCCAGAGCCCTGACTTAAACCCAATTGAGCACCTCTGGAGAGACCTTAAAAATGGCCGTCCACCAACGTTTACCATCCAACCTGACAGAACTGGAGAGGATCTGCAAGGAGGAATGGCAGAAGATCCCCAAATCCAGGTGTGAAAAACTTGTTGCTTCTTTCCCAAAAAGACTCATGGCTGTATTAGATCAAAAGGGGCTTCTACTAAATACTGAGCAAAGGGTCCGAATACTTAGGACCATGTGATATTTCAATTTTTCTTTTTTAATAAAACTGCAAAAATGTCAACAATTCTGTGTTTTTCTGTCAATATGGGGTGCTGTGTGTACATTAATGAGGAAAAAATGAACTTAAATGATTTTAGCAAATGGCTGCAATATAACAAAGAGTGAAAAATGGAAGGGGGTCTGAATACTTTCCGTCCCCACTGTGTATGTATATATATATCTCTATCTTTGAGAGTTGTGTATATATATATATATATATATGTATATATATATATATATATTGTGACAGTAGGAGATGCTGTCAAGGTAAAAGTTTGGGGGACACAGGGTATGCACATTTGCTTGGTGCAAGGCTACAGAGCATAAATGTGGACTGGAGAAAACTGCTTTCGCAGCTTTCTCCAGGTTTTGGTATTCCATAGTGTCTTGGGTGGGACGGGATCTCCAACCCTGTGTCCAGACTTTGTAGATTACCAGCACGGTGTGTGCTCAGGTGAGCATAGCACTTATAATGAGGGTATGGGAAGACCTCATGGCTCCCAGTTGGAGACTGCTCCACACCCAGAGAGACAGGAGGTCTTCAGGAGTCAGAGGGGCTGTAGGAGGCAACCAGAACATATGACTGCAAGAGGCAGTGGAACAGCCCGAGGACTAAGGCCAAAGCAGAGCTGTGGGTGCTAAAGTGAAGCCATCCACATTGAGGAATCCTGTGGTCTGTGTGACCAGGATAAAGAGCAGAGGTACTGCTAAAGAGAGCCAGGTGGGCTAGCATTTTCTATTGTGTTTATTTGCTGGAGATGAATCCCTGCGTGGGAACCCTTTATGTTACAGACTTTTATTTGCCTTTTTAATAAAAATGGGCTACCATACCCTGAAATATAGTTCCTGACTGGCTTGAATCACTGACAAACGCATCTGCCATGAGAGCTAATGGTCCCCGATATTACAATATATATATATATTTATTTATTAAATACATGGCAGCTAACTGAATAACCTGCCTGCTCAATCTAAATGACACGCTCTCTCTGTCCACGCCAACTACACGCGGCCGACATGCAGGCAGCCTTATATAGTGTGGGGCGTGGACTTAGTCCCCCTGAGCCATGATTGGCCAAAGGCACCCTGCCTTTGGCCAATTATGGCTCTCTTAGCTGAGGGCGCTGGGATTGGCAAAAGCATGTAGGTCATGGTGCATGCTTTGGCCAATCATCATACAGCAATGCACTGCGCTCTCGCAGTGCATTGTGGGCGCCACGCGGCGCTCGAATTTGGCGCGAATGCCCAATAATGTTTGTTTTTCGAACATTATGTGAATGTGTGTGAATTATGTGAACTGATATCACACAAAAGGTGTTGTATATATTCAGAATGTATAATGCGCTAATATTAACCTCCCAATATAACACGGTGTAACCTCCTAATGGTTAATCAGTGAATCATGTGCAAAATAATCAATTCCGAATATATGTTTGACAACATGCTGTTTTTTTTTTATAATCCAACAATTTTTTTAAGTGCCGGTGTCTTGTCGATTAGTGTCTCCCGTTGAATAATGCATCCACTACGTCACACCAGCTGATTCCCCTATCAGCTAGCATGACGTAAGACTGCACATGCGCAGTTCGTCGGATGCATTTTCCGACGGGAGTCACAGAACACAGTGGAGAGGCACAGTGTAGAAGAGGCTAGAGGAGATACTTTGAGCTCCGATTCCCGGGGACCCACTTGGTGAAAACCCACCAAACTTGGCACACTTTTAGGGAACACCGCTGGCTGCATATGGTAGAAATTTCGGGTCCAGGGAACCGAACGGAAGCCGGTACCGACTCCCGAAAGTGAGCCGCTTGCTTCATTTTTCCGCTGGCAGAAAGGTGTAGGAGAGGCTCGGGAGATATTTTGAGCTCCTGTATCCGGGGACCCACTCCATGAAAACCCACCAAACTTGGCACACTTATAGGGAAGACCCATGGCTGCAGGTGGTTAGGGTCCAGAAAACCAAAGGGCAGCCGGTACCGAATCCCCAAAGTGGGCCACTCGCTTCATTTTTCTGCCTGGGGGAAAAAAATGGGCGACTTTGTGCTCCAGTTTCTGGGGACCCACTGGGTCAAATCCCACCAAATTTGGCACACTTATAGGGGAGAGCCATGACTATACGTGCAATAAATTGCTCCAGGGAACTGAAGGAAGGCCAGTACCGACTCCCCAAAGTTGGCCCCTCACTTAATATGGGAGTCTATGGGGAAACCAGGCAAAATTGTGACGGATTTCACTTATCGCTCAACCATTCGACGACCAAATGGCCTAGCGACACCAAACTTGCACCCCTTTTTCCCAGATATCACAGCTACACCTCATAAAAATGTGGAGGTTCGGGGACCATTTACCGGGGCCAAAATATTGACCGTCTTCACGGTACCGGTGCTCCCTGACCATGGGTTACAAAATTACAAAGCTTGGGGGTGATGTAGAGACACTCTATGGGTACCCCCACACCAAACCAGGGTCCGTTACCCCAACCGGAACTCTCCAGTTACCGGAAAATGGCACTTTGAAACGGTGTAGCTCAGACCCGGTTCACCGGGGAAGGCTCCGGTAGGTCTCATTTGAATATTTCAGGCCTTTTCTACAGAATGGCATCCACTTTTGAGGACCAGTGGACCCCTCACAAAACACCGGCAAAGACGTGCGTGGCGCTCTCCGGTTCTATGGGTCTTAAAAATACACAGACACCGGGAGGCTGTGGGGATGCTTTTCAGGTACTCACTGGCCAAGTTTGGGGTCCAGGGAACGTTTGGCAGTCGGGGGCACCCCAAAAGGTCAACCGGTAGAAACCGCACGTTTAACATTGTAGTCTATGGGAAACTCAGTCAAATTGGGGGGCTGATATTTCCTCGGCTGTTGGGGTTTGGAACACCAAACTTGGCACACTTGTAGGGGAGACGATGCACTACATGTGGTCCACATTGGGGTTCC
Organism: Lithobates clamitans; assembly: GCA_037952925.1. Classification (NCBI taxonomy): domain Eukaryota; kingdom Metazoa; phylum Chordata; class Amphibia; order Anura; family Ranidae; genus Lithobates; species Lithobates clamitans. The sequence continues at coordinate 1,670,172 of JBBGZY010001609.1, forward strand.
CAGACCCTACGGTTGGCCCGTAACCATCTCCCAAAGACGGCACCCCTAGGGCGGTAAAACCGGTTCTGCTACTCAGAAAATTCAGATTTAGGTTCTGGCGTCTACCGGTCGGATGACTTTGAGGGCTCATATCTCCGGAACCCCAAATTTGGTGTGCTGGCTCATGGGATCTAGATCTACAACATATCCAAAAATTGGACTCCTAGCTCAAACGGTTCAGAAGATGACTTTCCTGGAGCCCAAAAAATGCTTGAGTTTGAAAGTTAGGTCGACACAAAGCATGCATGGTGGATTTCAGAAAAGTCATTTCGGGCACCTTTCGTTCCAGAGACCTCAAATTTGGCCTGCCGCTAGGGGGGGGCTCTTTGAACCCCCAACTACCAAGTTTGAAGTTCCTGTGACCTACGGTTCCAGAGATATGGACCGTAAAGCAAAAAGTTCATACTGGCCATGGGGCACCAAGGGACCGGTTCCGATCTTGCTGCCCCCTCGGCCTTGGTGGGCACCATGGGTCAGTCCCCTTTGGAAGACCATATCTCCCCCATACTTTGAGCTAGAGACCCCAAATTTGGCAGGTCGGTACCGGTGGATTTTAGACACAAGATCCGGGTAGACCGACCCTCATGCGCAGTACGTCACATCACTCCAGCTGATTTCCCGATCAGCTGGCGTGACGTATCGACTGTTCGTCATATGCATTTTCCGACGGGAGGCAAGCCACGGGGAGCATGTGGAGGGAGAGAATCTTAAAGAGGGAGTCCCGTGAAAATTTTTTTAAAAGTCAGCAGCTACAAATACTGCAGCTGCTGACTTTTAAAATAAGGACACTTACCTGTCCCAGGGTCCAGTGATGTCGGCACCCGAGACTGAATCATCCCTCGGTCCTCGGGTGCTGCCACCGCCATTCTCTGTAAGGGAATCAGGAAGTGAAGCATTGCGGCTTCACTTCCTGGTTACCTACTGCGCATGCGCCAGTCGTGCTGCGCTTCCTTACTGGTCCCCGCTGCCTCTGGGACCTGTGTGTGTACCAGCAGACAGCATGGGGGGAGGGGACGGGAGGGGGCTTAGACTCCCGTGGGAGTCTTCGCTGAAAGTAGGTGCAAATACCTGTCTTAGACAGGTATCTGCACCCCCCTCCGCCCTGAATGGTGCCAAATGTGTCACCGGAGGGGTCGGGTTCCGAAAAGCGGAGGTTCGCTTTTTGTGTGAACATCCACTTTAAATGTAAGATTCTGCCTCGCTCTCTGTGGCGTGACGGATCGACTAGGCATGCGCAGTTCGTCGTATGCATTTTTCGACGAGAGGCAAGCCACGTGAGCGTGCGGAAAGAGAAAACTGACGTAAGAGAGAACTCCACAGGGAACACTGACGTTAGGGAGAACTCCGCAGGGAACACTGACGTAAGGAAGAACTCCGTTGGCTTAATAACGTCAGCGGCAACACCGTATCCAGCCCCGCCCCCAACACACCCCTAGGCTGCTCTAGAGAAAGGGGACAAGCGCCATGCATAAGCAGTGTATTTGTCAGGGAAGCTTGGATTGACACAGCGGTGCTAGCGGGAGGGCCAAGGTCTGTGCTTCCAGAGGGGGGCGGGGCCCTGAATAGCTATGTATGTGTAAGTGACCTACACTGCAGTTTAAGAAAGCCCATCAGAGATCCCGTTCCCAAGAGCTTGCAATCTATTAAAATGACATACAGTATATCTCTGTTTACTCTTTGTTCTTTTGACAAGTGTGCATGTCAAGCCGTAGCTGTGCTCCCTGGGATTATGCTGATCACCCATCCGTGCTGCTGCTGGAGGGAGCCCAGGTGACCATAAATGAGAGCCCTACAGACTTGGTCATGGTGAGTGACCAAGTCACCAAGTGGTATATCCCCCACACCATCCCATCTCCCCTGAGGACTTAGGACCCTCTAGGCCACTCACCTGGGGACTGGGACCCTCTAGGCCACTCACCTGTGGACAGGGACACCCATTTTCCCTGGGGACTGAGACCCCCTTCTCCCATGGGAACTGGGACACCTTCTCACCTGGGGACAGGGACCCCTTCTCACCCGGGGACTGGGATCCTATCTCACCTGGGGACAGGACCTCCACCTCCCCTGAGGACAGGGAACCCACCTCCACTAAGAACAGGAACCTGATCACCCTGTGTGTGCCAAACTCACCTCCCTGCCCCTGTGTGTGCCGACCTCACCATCCTGCCTGACATGTGTCCTGTGTGAGGGCCCTCCTGACAGCTGTTATCAGGACTTTAACCCACTTGGTGCTCCCCTACATGGATGTGCTCTCACTACACGACTGTATATGATGAAGGCCCAGAGACATGTCCAGGGTACACAGAGGATACATGAGATAGATTATAAGGGATGGAGGCCCAGAGACATGTCCAGGGTACACAGAGGATACATGAGATAGATTAGAAGGGATGGAGGCCCAGAGACATGTCCAGGGTACACGGAGGATACATGAGATAGATTAGAAGGGATGGAGGCCCAGAGACATGTCTAAGCTAGACAGAGGATACATGAGATAGATTATAAGGGATGGAGGCCCAGAGACATGTCCAGGGTACACGGAGGATACATGAGATAGATTAGAAGGGATGAAGGCCTAGAGACATGTCCAGGGTACACAGAGGATACATGAGATAGATTATAAGGGATGGAGGCCCAGAGACATGTCCAGGGTACACGGAGGATACATGAGATAGATTAGAAGGGATGGATGACTAGAAACATTTCCAGGGTACACAGAAGACACATGAGTTAGATTAGAAGGGACGGAGGCCTCCTCTGTGTACCCTGGACATGTCTCTGGGCCTCCATCCCTTTTAATCTTACAGTGCAAGGGGGAACTTTGTGAACCCTGATGAAAAGGGGAACACTGATGTAAAGGGCAATGCTGCAGACTCTGATGTAGTTAGGAACCCCTTACATCAGAGTTCCTCTTTAGATCATGCTCTGCATCATTTTTCTTTACATCTGAGTTCCTTTGCACTGCAAGGGGGAATCCTGCAGACTCTGATGTAAAGGGAAATGCCGGTAACTCTGATGTGGGGGGGGGGGGGGGGGGGGACTCCTGCTGACCAGAGACCACCTTCCACAGAGTGATCGGGCAGGACAGTGAGGTTGGCACACACAGGGGCAGGACAGTGAGGTTGGCACACACAGGGGCAGGGAGGTGAGTTTGGCACACACAGGGTGATCAGGTTCCTGTTCTTAGTGGAGGTGGGTTCCCTGTCCCCAGGTGAGATAGGATCCCAGTCCCCGGGTGAGAAGGGGTCCCAGTCCCCAGGTGAAAAGGTGAGAAGGTGTCCCAGTCCCCATCGGAGAAGGGGGTCTCAATCCCAAGGTGAGTGGCCTAGAGGGTCCAAGTCCCCAGGTGAGTTGCCTAGAGGGTCCCAAGTCCTCAGGAGAGATGGAGTGGGGTATGGGATGGTGTGGGGGATATATCACTTGGTGACTTGGTCACTCACCATGACCAAGTCTGTAGGGCTCATTTATGGTCACCTGGGCTCCCTCCAGCAGCAGCACGGATGGGCGATCAGCATATCCCCAGGGAGCACAGCTACAGCTTGACATGCTCTATCTAAAGCACACTTGTCAAAAGAACAAAGAGTAAACAGAGATATACTGTATGTCATTTTAATAGATTGCAAGCTCTTGGGAACGGGATCTCTGATGGGCTTTCTTAAACTGCAGTGTAGGTCACTTAAACATACATAGCTATTCAGGGCCCCGCCCCCCTCTGGAAGCACAGACCTTGGCCCTCCGGCTGGCACTGCTGTGTCAATCCAAGCTTCCCTGACAAATACACTGCTTATGCATGGCACTTGCCCCCTTTCTCTAGAGCAGCCTAGGGGTGTGTTGGGGGCGGGGCTGGATGCGGTGTTGCCGTTGACGTTATTAAGCCAGCGGGGTTCTTCCTTACGTCAGTGTTCCCTGCAGAGTTCTTCCTTACATCAGTGTTCCCTGTGGAGTTCTCTCTTACGTCAGTGTTCTCTTTCCGCGCACACCCGTGGCTTGCCTCTCGTCAAAAAATGCATACGACGAACTGCGCATGCCCAGCCGATACGTCACGCCACAGAGTGCGAGGCAGAATCTTACATTTAAAGCGGAGGTTCACACAAAAATTGAACCTCTGCTTTTCGGAACCCGACCCCTCCGGTGACACATTTGGCACCATTCAGGGGGGAGGGGGGTGCAGATACCTGTCTAAGACAGGTATTTGCACCTACTTCCGGCGTAGACTCCCACGGGAGTCTGTGCCCCCTCCCGTCCCTACCCCCCGTGCTGTCTGCTGGGACACACACAGGTCCCAGAGGCAGCGGGGACCAGTAAGGAAGCGCAGCGCGACTGGCGCATGCGCAGTACGGAACCAGGAAGTGAAGCCGCAACGCTTCACTTCCTGATTCCCTTACAGAGAATGGCGGTGGCAGCACCCGAGGACCGAGGGACGATTCAGTCTCGGGTGCCGACATCGCTGGACCCTGGGACAGGTGAGTGTCCTTATTTTAAAAGTCAGCAGCTGCAGTATTTTTAGATGATGACTTTTAAAAAAATTTTCGTGGGACTCCCTCTTTAAGATTCTCTCCCTCCACACACTCCCCGTGGCTTGCCTCCCGTTGGAAAATGCATATGACGAACTGTGCATGTGCAGTCGATACGTCACGCCAGCTGATCGGGAAATCAGCTGGAGTGATGTGACGTACTGCGCATGCGCAGTACGTAGGAGGCATTTTTTGACAGGAGGCAATAATCAACGTTACACCGGTGTAGTGTTGATTATTGCCTCCCGTTGAAAAATGCATACTACGAGTCCCCTCTTTCCTGGGGTGGTATTTTGGGCTCAATCGGAGAGAAACTTCCACACGGTTGCTCGCAGGAGGGTCGGTCTACCCGGATCTTGTGTCTAAAATCCACCGGTACCGACCTGCCAAATTTGGGGTCTCTAGCTCAAAGTATTGGGGAGATATGGACTTCCAAAGGGGACCGACCCATGGTGCCCACCAAGGCCGAGGGGGCAGCGAGATCGGAACCGGTCCCTTGGTGCCCCATGGCCAGTATGAACTTTTCGCTTTACCGGTCCATATCTCCGGAACCGTAGGTCACAGGAACTTCAAACTTGGTAGTTGGGGGTTCATAGAGGCCCCTTAGCTGCAGGCCAAATTTGAAGTCTCTGGAACGAAAGGTGCCCGAAATGACTTTTCTGAAAACCACCATGCATGCTTTGTGTCGACCTAACTTTCAAACTCAAGCATTTTTTGGGCTCCAGGAAAGTCATCTTCCGAACCGTTTGAGCTAGGAGTCCAATTTTTGGATCTGTTGTAGATCTAGATCCCATGAGCCGCCACACCAAATTTGGGGTTCCGGAGATATGAGCCCTCAAAGTCATCCAACCAGTAGACGCCAGAACCTAAGTCTGAATTTTCTGAGTAGCAGAACCGGTTTTACCGCCCTAGGGGTGCCGCCTTTGGGAGATGGTTACGAGCCAACTGTAGAGTCTAGGAACCCCTATGTGGACCACATGTAGTGCATCGTCTCCCCTACAAGTGTGCCAAGTTTGGTGTTCCTAACCCCAACAGCCAAGGAAATATCAGCCCCCCAAGTTAACTGAGTTTCCCATAGACTCCAATGTTAAACGTGCGGTTTCTACCGGTTGACCTTTTGGGGTGCCACCTGCCCGCCAAACGTTCCCTGGACCCCAAACTTGGCCAGCGAGTACCTGAAGAGCATCCCCACAGCCTCCCGGTGTCGGTGTATTTTTAAGACCAATAGAACCGGAGAGCGCCACACACGTCTTTGCCGGTGTTTTGTGAGGGGTCCACTGGTCCTCGAAAGTGGATGCCGTTCTGTAGAAAAGGCCTGAAATATTCAAATGAGACCTACCGGAGCCTTCCCCGGTGAACCGGGTCCGAGCTACACCATTTCAAAGTGCCATTTTCCGGTAACCGGAGGGTTCCGGTTGGGGTACCGGACCCCGGTTCGGTGTGGGGGTACCCATAGAGTGTCTCTACATCACCCCCAAGCTTTGTAATTTTGTAACCCATGGTCAGGGAGCACCGGTACCGTGAAGACGGTCAACATTGTGGCCCCGGTAAATCCCCGGTAAAAGGTCCCCGAACCTCCACATTTGTATGAGGTGTAGCTGTGATATCTGGGAAAAAGGGGTGCAAGTTTGGTGTCGCAAGGCCATTTGGTCGTCGAATGGTTGAGCGATAAGTGAAATCCGCCACAATTTGGCCTGGTTTCCCCATAGACTCCCATGTTAAATGAGGGGCCTATTTTGGGGAGTCGGTACCGGCCTTCCTTCAGTTCCCTGGACCCAAAATTTCTTGCACGTATAGCCATGGGTCCCCCCTACAAGTGTGCCTAATTTGGTGGGATTTGACCCCGTGGGTCCCCAGAAACCGTAGCTCAAATTCGCCCGTTTTTTCCCCCAGGTGGAAAAATGAAGCGAGTGGCCCATTTTGGGGAGTCGGTACTGGCTGCCCTTTGGTTCCCTGGACCCGAAATTTCTTTCACCTGCAGCTATGGGTCTTCCCTATAAGTGTGCAAAGTTTGGTGGGTCCCCAGATACAGGAGCTCAAAATATCTCCTCTAGCCTGTCCTACACTTCTACACTTTTTCTCTTCCTGTCAGCGGAAAAATGAAGCAAGGGGTTCGCTTTCGGGAGTCGGTACCGGCTGCCCTTCGATTCCCTGGACCCGAAATTTTTTCCACATGCAGCCATGGGTGTTTCCCAAAAGTGTGCCAAGTTTGGTGGGTTTTTACCAAGTGGGTCCCCGGATACAGGAGCTCAAAATATCTCCTCTAGCCTGTCCTACACTGTGCCTCTCCACTGTGTTCTGTGACTCCTGTCGGAAAATGCCTCCGACGAACTGCGCATGTGCAGTCGATACAGCAAGCCAGCTGAACAGGAAATCAGCTGGCGTGACGTCATGCACTGCACATGCGCAGTACGTAGGAGGCATTTTTCGATAGGAGGCACTCATCGACACAACACCGGTCATGTTTACATTGTAATGGTGCTCCTGATTGTTTAATGTTCTGATTCTTGTACTGAAAACATATATATTTATATAAATTGTCAATAATGAAATGATTGCCATTTAATATAAAATAAAAAAAATATAAAAGGATATATTGTGAGGAATAAAAATGACATTTTATGTGAAAGATTTCTGTCTGGTCGTTTTTCATTGGGTGGCTGCTAGAAGCAAAGCCTGCTGGAAGTAATACTAGTTCTATGGAAGCCAATGGCTATCAGGTTTGTGAGGCTGGACATTTCTTAATGCTTTTCTTTTACTGCATGATGAACACAGTACTGTATATAGATTTATGACCTCCGGCCTCCCCTTCAGTCTTGCACAGGTGTAACGGCTCCTCTCTTCTACAGAAATGGCTTACTCTGATTTCATTGCACACTGTGAGCTTCTCACAGAGACTGTGGTGGACATGCTACAGGTGACAATCAGAGACTGCGGACATGCTACAGGTGACAATCAGAGACTGCGGACATGCTACAGGTGACAATCAGAGACTGCGGACATGCTACAGGTGACAATCAGAGACTGCGGACATGCTACAGGTGACAGTCAGAGACTGCGGACATGCTACAGGAGACAGTCAGAGACTGCGGACATGCTACAGGAGACAATCAGAGACTGCGGACATGCTACAGGAGACAATCAGACATTTTTTAAAAATTATTGTATTAGTGTTTACAATACCTAGGGTCAGGTTTCGAGCAAATGAGGAGCCGTTTTATGCATTTTATGGCACAGGTCCAGGATAGATGAAAGGAGCTTCCATAGCCCTCAAGAATGATTTCTAAAGTTCATTGCACCTTCATTTAGTCTGCTCCATTGACTCCAATGCAGTTCATCAAAATGGAAAAATTTAACAAAAATGTTCATAAATGTTGCAAACATTTTTAAAAGTATAAATGCACAATGTTTCCTATCCATACTCTTGTGAATTAGCAGACAAATATCAAATACTAAAAGTTGAAAATTGAAAATTTAATATAAATTGAAATAATAAGCCCATATCTGAAACGTGACAATGGCTTTGCAGAATAACTGGTTAAAGTAGAACAAAATGTTAGCATAAAAGCATTTTATTTTTTTATGGAGATGTTTGAAAAACAGGATCAAATTATTATTATTTATTTTAAAAAAAAGTAATATTATACCCTACTGGTAGGATCACTAGGTATAGTTTAACCACTTAAGGATCGGAAGATTTTCCCCCTTAATGATGATCAGGCCATTTTTTGCGATTCGGCACTGCGTCGCTTTATCTGACAATTGCGAGGTTTTATCCAAACAAAATTGACGTCTTTTTTTTTTTCCCACATACAGAGCTTTCTTTTGGTGGTATTTGATCACCTCTGCAGTTTTTTTTTTTTGTGCTATAAACAAAAATAAAAAAACAACAATTTAGAAAAAAAATTTTTTTACTTTTTGCTATAATAATTATCCTAAAAAAAAGTCTTCCTCAGTTTAGGCCGATATGTAGTCTTCTACACATTTTTGGTAAAAAAAAAAAAAAAATTTGCAGTAAGCGTATATTGATTTATTTGCGCAAAATGTATGGCGTCTACAAATAGAGGATAGATTTATGGCATTTTTATTATGATCAGCGATTTTTAGTAGTACTGTGACATTGTGGCGGACAGATCGGACACTTTTGACACTTTTTTGGGGACCATTCACATTTGTACAGTGATTAGTGCTATAAAAAATACATTGGATTACTGTATAAATGACACTGTCAGGGAAGGGGTTAACACTAGGGGGTGATACAAGGGGTTAAATGTGTTCCCTAGGGAGGTGTTTCTAACTGTAGGGGGGGAGGGGACTGACTGGGGGTACAGGCAGATCGCTATTCCTGATCATTAGGAACAGCATTTCTCTCTCTACTCCCCTGACAGAACGGGGATCTGCTTTGTTTACGTTGACAGATTCCCATTCTGGCTCTCTGTGGAGCAATTGTAGGTGGCCAGCGGACATCACAGCCGCCGGCCACATGCATCAGGCCCCCTGCCGTGCAGCGGGCGAGCGCGTGCCTGCTATAGCTGTTTAAAGGGCCGATGTACAGCTACGGCGATTCGCGGGAACGGAGGTTGGCCGGAAAGTGGTTAACTGAATAAAAAACACCTACATTAAGGCTCCATTCACACCTGGCGTTTCAGGAATGGAAAGTGCACAGAAAACACGCATTTTGCATCGCATTTGCAGTGTCACTAATTGGTAATGGTGCCCCAAGCGCAGGCATGCATTTTGTCACACATTAGGGTCCTTCCTTTCACGTGGGCTGTCCGATTAGGTCCACTCGTCATTTTTTCATGCAGACCTGATCGGACCCTCCAGTCTCCTCTATGGAGTGGCAGATGTCAGTGGACCCCTGCCGCCAACCGATCCTGCCTGCAATTACCAGATCGATGGTGGTCCTATTTTCCATCTGTCAGGCAGATCAGATGGAAATGGACAGGCGGTCCGCTTCCATCCGATTTCCCCATAGGGGAGAGCAGGACTGTGTCTGTGTCTGCCTGCTCAGTGGGGATCAGTAGAACAATCCCCCACTGAGCAAGGGGAATCCATAACACAGAGGCGCCCGTTTGAAAGGACCCTCAAACATGCCACAAACGTGCCAAAACAGGCGGTGTAAAAATTACGTTCCACACCAGTGGTGGCCGGTTGTATATTTTTTTTGGGGGGGGGGTGAACAGTGCACAGCCCACTCCCCCCGCAACACTTACCCCGGGCAGTGCTTCCTTCCAGGCGATGGGAGGCTGCGTCACCTCCTCGGCATCACAGCAGTGTACTCACCATGCTTTTCCTCTCTCCTCCCTCAGTCAATAGTGTAGCTTCTCCTTTCAGCCAATCCAAGAAACGGGTCTCAGGAACCACTTCCTAATTGGCTGGGAGACAGAATCAGCGTGACAATAGCGAATATTAATTTGCTGTTTTCACACAACTGGGTGGGCTTCGGGCGCAGTGCTCTGCGTCCCCAGACCACCCTTTTTTTGAAGCCTATTGAAGCCTCAGGCTCTAATCACGTGCTTCAAAAAAAAAAAAAAAAAATTCCCCCATTGGAATCGATGCGTCTGGCTCCCTGCATGTAGATTAGGAGGCCAGATGCATGGATTGGGGGGGGGCGTTGCCCGTGCGCCCCCTATGGACGGGCGGCCACTGCTCCACACCCAAAAAAAGGTTGTGGAGCAACTTTGGCATGCTTGTCGGGTGTAAGATAGCCCATTCAAGTGAATGTGTGATGACCGGAACATGCAAAGAAAATGGCAACATTTTTACAAAATGTTCCATATTTTGCAAGCTTTTTTTTGCAAAGTGAAAACGGACATTCTCTCATAAAACAACAGACAAAAAAAGCTGTGCCCCCACCCCCCAAAAAAAGCATTATTTCCATGTCATAAATGATAACAGTTATACATAGAAATAATAAACCCACATCAGGAATGTGACAATGGTTCTGCAGCATAATTGATTAGCATAGAATAAAACAAACAAAAAAAAAAAGAATATATATATATATATATATATATATATATATACACACACACACACACACACACACACACACACACACACAAACATGTACCAAGGGTGCTGAAATGAATTGCTGCATCAATGCATCGCGATTCGGGTGTCCCCGATGCGGCATCGATGCATGCGACCATACAAATCGATTGCCGGGTGACGTAATCCCGACTTGCCTCACCTCTCCCGGGAGAGAACTCCAAGCGTATAGTTGTACAATACATGCCCGGCTCGCTTCTCTGCTCTCACGTCTCTCCTGACGTCAGTGGCGAGTTCTCAGCCCCGCCCGCTGACTGTAGCTATCAGATCAGAAGAGAGGCGGGCGGGGCTGAGAATTCCCCGCTGACGTCAGGTGAGACGTGAGACGTGAGAGCAGAGAGGCGGGTCGGGCAGTCACATCAGGGGTGCCGATGCTTGTGACCGACGGTCACGAGAGGCAGAACAGGGACATGTGTGTGTAAATGCACAAATCCCTGTTTTGTTCTGAGAGGAGTGACAGATTGTGAGTACCTAATAGCTAGGAACCATGATCTGTCATTTCCTCTAGGTCAGTCCCCTCCCCCTACAGTTAGAAACACACAGTCAGGGAACACAGTTAACCTCTTGATCGCCCCCTAGTGTTAACCCCTTCCCTGCCAGTGACAGTTTTACAGTAATCAATGCATTTTTATAGCACTGATCTCTGTATTAATGCCAATGGTCCCAAAAATGTGTCCGATGTGTCCGCCATAATGTCACAGTCCCGATTAAAAAAAAAAAAAAAAAAAAAAAACAAAATCGCACATCACCGCCATTACTAGTAAAAAGAAAAAGTAATAATAAAAATGTTATAAATCTATCCCCAATTTTGTAGACACTATAACTTTTGTGCAAACCAATCAATATATGCTTATTGTGATTTTTTGTTTACCAAAAATATGTAGAAGAATACATATCGGCCTAAACTTAGAAAAAAATAGCTTTTTTTTTTTTTTTTTTTTTTTTTTAAATGGGGATATTTATTATAGCAAAAAGTACAAAATATTGTGTTTTTTTTTCAAAATTGACACTTTTTTTGTTTATAGCGCAAAAAATAAAAACCGCAGAGGTGATCAAAAAAAGGACATAAATTTTGTTTGGGTGCAACGTCACACGACCGCAAAATTGTCAGTTAAAGCGACGCAGGGCCGAATCGTGAAAAAATTACCCGGTCATTCAGCAGCCAAATCTTCCGGGGCTGAAGTGTTTAAGGGAGTGAGGTTATTTTTAATTCAAAGCGGACTTCCAGTCAATTTTTTGCTTATTAAAAGTCAGCAGCTACAAAAAAAAGACTGACTTTTAATAAAAAGACTCATCTGTCCCACAATCCCTCCATTCTCTCCCCCGCCTGTCCACGGCGCTGGCAATATTACTGTGGGCGTCCGGCTGTGACAGCTTGCAGCTTCACAGCCGGGTGCGCATGTCTCATTGCACTGTCCTGAATGACCGGGCAATCTTTTGGGACCTGTGATGTGTGTTGTGTCCCAGAAGATTGCAGGAAGGAAGAGCCGCCTAGGCGGCCCAAGCAGAAGCTCGTTGGTAACCATGATGCACCGCGGAATCAAATCGAATAGTTGACCAGATAATCGTAATCGAATCGAATGGTGAGACCATTGAAGATGTGCACCTCCAACATGTACTCACTTTTGTTGCCAGCGGTTTAGACATTAATGGCTGTGTGTTGAGTTATTTTGAGGGGACAGCAAATTTACCCTGTTATACAAGCTGTACACTCACTACTTTACATTGTAGACAAGTGTCATTTCTTCAGTGTTGTCACATGAAAAGAAAGAAGAAAAGATTTACAGAAATGTGAGGGGTGTACTCACCTTTGTGAGATACTGTATGTATATATCTATATTTAAAAATAATTTCCTGTGGGAAAACCAGAATTGTATTATTATTATTAATTAAAATTAAATCCCTTTACCCTGCTGTTAGAATCACCAGTCATAGTTTAATTGAAAACAGGAAATGAAGATAAAAACAACTTTTAGACATTATAGGAATATCTACAAATAGCCATTTGCACAGGTGTGGTCCACTGTTTCCGTCATCAGAAAACCCGCCCTGAGCAACGCCAGGCAGCCATCGCTGGACTGCATCTAATGGCATAGATCCCAACTGTCCCTGATTTGGAAGGACTGTCCCCGATTTGGAAGGACTGTCCCTCCATCCCTCATTCATACCCATGTCCCCATGTCCCTCATTTTGGTCTGATCTATATAGATGTATATAAAATGCACTTTTTATCTATCAAAAAAGTGTTTTCCAGCACTAAACCTTTCATCTGATTTCTAAATTGCTGCATTTGTAAATTCCAAAAGCTAATATAAAGGAATAGTAGTGGTAAAAAAAGCCCTTGTGGATTTAACCAATCTTGTTTTTCTTTTTTGTATAATTCTCCTTTAAGGGGGTGTGGCAGTGGGTGTGTCCAATGCCTGCATACTTTTGCTGATAGGTGTCCCTCATTCCCATCTCAAAAAGTTGGGAGATGTGTCTAATGGGGAAGTACATTGTAACTGCAAAGGAACTACAGGAGATCAGCAGCACTATGATACAGTAAAGGATGAAGAAAAAAAAAAAAAAAAAAAAAAAAAGTGAAAAAAAAGTATTTTATTTGAAAAAAAATTACAATTGTTAATGATACACAGTGCAAAGAGCAAACTAAATGTCACTCTGTTAAGGTTTACATCTCCTTTAAAATGGAAACAAAAAATTCTGGCAGATTGTGACAATTGCAAAATGTTTCTCTAATTATTTTTGTGTGTGTGGGAAGTATAACACAAAAATAAATAAATAAAAAAAGTGCCTCTATTTCTTAAGATCATTTTGGTCTGGTCTGTCAGGGGTTACTATGTAAACTATCTGGTGGGGGGAAGGGCTCAGGAAATGTTTACTCTCACAGGAAACATTGTAAAAAGTAGACAAATTACAATCAGTTACAGATGGAGGTGATTTAAATGAATTCTACAGAAAAAAAAGTACTTTTTGTATTTGGTTATACTTTAACTTTTTATGAAATAGTTTGTTGTGTGCTCAAAATATCCATCCCCAGCACCTTGGAGTCATTTCCTGTAATTGTCTAAATGGAAAGTGAAAGTATCTGAGGCTGAGCAACTGCTACGACTGCAACTGACACAGAAAATAGAACAAAAAAACTAGAAAGATAGAGAAAAAAAGCAAAAAAAAAAAATATCAGCAATGGACATTAGACAGCTAGGGGACAACATCAGGAACTTCAGCCTGGATGATGGAGATCTGGGCAGTCAAGGTTACACAAGAGTCCTACTACAGTTGTTTGGCTATACAGGACATGGAAAATCTTCCTTCATCAACTCCTGTAAGTACGTCCTGGAAAAGGATGAGAACTTCAAAGAACATGCTGAGGCCCGAGAAACCGACCAAGGACTGACCATGGTCAGAAATGCCTATCCGCTTACCAAAGTGATCACCATGGTAGACAACAGAGGATGCAGCAAAATGAACGATTTTGAAAGAGCTGAAGTGTATGCCCAGTTGGGTGAGTAACATTCTGAGTGCTCCAAAGACTACGGGACTGGCAGGCTAGCCAAAAAAAACAAATAATGTAAAATCCAGATGATGCCCCTTAGCTCTGTAACACTTTGTTGGTCACTCTTATATGACTATTGTAGTCTTGGTTGTAGTAGAGCCAGGGCCGCAGGAAGACCACACCCTCTGGAAGATTTAACCCCCCGTTAACCAGGCCATTTTTTGCTATACAGCACTGCGTTATTTTAACTGACAATTGCTTGGTCGTGCGACTCTGTTCTTTAAATAAAATGTATGTAATTTTTTTCCCCCACAAATAGAGCCTTCTTTTGGTAGTATTTGGTCACTTCTGCGTTTTTTACTTTTTGCTTATCTAAACAAAAAAATAAAAACAATTTTGAATAAAAAACTATATTTTTTACTTTCTGCAATAAAACTTATCCAATAAAAAAATGTAACAAATCAAATTTCTTTAATAGTTTAGGCCAATATGTATTCTGAAACATATTTTTTGTAAAAAAATAATCCCAAAAAGCGTTTATTGATTGGTTTGCAGAAAAGTTATAGCATCTACAAACTATTGATGTATTTATGTATTTTTAAATTATTTTTACTAGTAAATGGTGGCGATCAGCGACTTGACAGCGGGACATGCCAATGCCATAATGTACTGCAGAGACAGTGCTACCCATGCCATGCCGCCAATGCCATATTGTGCTGCAGACACTGCCACCCTTGCCGCCAACGCCATATTGTGCTGCAGACACTGCCACCCTTGCCGCCAATGCCATATTGTGCTGCAGACAGTGCCACCCATGCCACCAATGGCATAATGGCATTGGCAGCATGGCTGCCACTGTCTGCAGGCAGCACATGCGCTATGGGCCATAATGTGCTACCTGCAGACAGTGCCACCCATGCCGCCAATGTATAGATGCTGCTGCAGTAGTAGTGGATCTTGAAGCCCCCCCCCCAACCAAGCACACACCTGTGTAATTGTCAGTTGGGCCCCAGGAGTCGCTTCCTCCGTGATCTTGCTGCTGCCTGGACTTGAGGGTCCACAAACTAGTTAGATGGGATGCCTCTGCCGATGTCCTCTGCAGACTGTCGCCCCTTCTCGCCTGTCACCTCACTGCTAGTGCTACTGCTGCTAATTCTCACGCAGAGAGAGACAGGAATCACTCCGTGGCACCGCCAGGGGGACGGCACGTACTGCCACTACAGAGGACGCGCTGGCCAGGATGAGGAGCGGGCGCGGAAGAGGCATTCTTCTACGCCCAAAATACAAGAAATAGTACCTCCCCTGCCGCCACCTAATCATGAACATATTTATCAGCAAAAAAAAACGTAAAATGTAACAGCGGGGTCGAGGTTGTCGTTAAGGGACTCTGATCGCTGGAGGATTTTTTTTTTTGTTCAGGTTGCCCGGGCCCCCCTGCTGGTCAGGCCCGGTACAACAGGGCCAGTTGTACTGGCCTATCAGCGGCCCTGAGTAGAGGCAACTCTCCTCACTACAGATATGGCCACCTGAACATGGAGCTAAACCCTATCAATTTAATTGTAATATCGTAAAAAATACTGCGCTATCCCATAAGTGGAAATGATCCCCACATGTGTGTGATGAAAAGACAAATATCTCAAACCAAAAATTGAAATGTAAAATGCTGCTGCAACCTTAGATGTGAAACAACCTCCACCTTACTAGCTATACAATTTAAAGGCTGCGCTGCTAGTGCAAATACATGATCATATTAACTGAAAATACCATAATTATGAATGAACACAAGTGAATTGTTTCATAACAAAAAAAAAAAAAAAATGCACATAAATCGCATGCAAAAAAAAGAATCGCATGCAAAAAAAATGAGTGGAACATTCAGTAAACAAAAACTATTAAATAAAGTCCATTTAGTCATAGATTGAAATGAACTGTAGGTCTTGTGGGTGTAGAAAATGGTTGGATAGAGGGAGAAAGACACCCTTCCTTCAAGTGATATAAAGATTAACTCCGTAGGGAACGTGATGTTAAAATAGAGAGAAGATCCTCCACCTCAAGTAAGGTAAGCCCCTTACCAGATCCAAAGATCTCCTGTCACAGAGATCATGCACACATGTGGCTGTGTCCCCCAGCCACTGGGTCTCTGTCAGTGCGTAGATCGGAAGCCACCTCTCCAGGAAATCAATCCAAACGTGATTTATCCGCTCACAGACCATGGATAAATAGGAAAGAAATGCTCCATAGCGTAATACAGTTAAAATCCACTTTAATTTATAAAAGAAAAGCACTTACAATTTGTGCAGTAAAGATCGCTTATAAAAACATGTAGCGCCGGCCGGCTTCAGCTGCTGCCCGTTTCTTCCGGGTTCAGCGTGGTATGGTGGTGACGTCAGCACGCCGCTCCTCCCTATCAATTTAATTGTTTCCCAAAACATTACACGTTACATTCAAAGCATGCAGTGAATGATAACTGTTGTATCCAAACTGTCAAGCCATCCCATGCCTGGTGTCATCACTGATTACCTGGCAACATCACCAGTGGCGTCTCCAGCTTTCATATTCAGGGGGGGCACATGGGGGGACAGGGACAAAAGTAGGGGGCAACTATAAAATGCAATTTATATATATATAATATATATATATATATATATATCTCTCCTGGGGCCCTTTACTACGATCCCACAACGGGCCCTTTCACATGTTCTGCAGTGAGCTCCCTTCCTACTGTATTGGGCCCCCCCATCCCCCCCCCAGGTGGCAGAAAACAAGAGTTATATGTCACCAGCATACCAAGAAAATATAAGGGTCCAAAGCAGTGGGAGAACTATCAGGGTTGCAAAGGTTGTCTTGCTACTGGGCCCTGGTGTTCTGCCACTGTGGGGTTCCCCAGCCTCCTCTTGCTGTCCTGCCCCTGCTATTCACAGCGCTGGTCTGGCATCTCTTGGAGTTTACCGGCTGGTTCTCCTGTCCTAAGGATGGGAGAAATCAGTCTGTTTTTTCAGTAACTGAGAGTCCTGGTGGAGTCCTTCCGGCAACTCACTCTTCTCCCTGCCAATGAGGATGAAGGGGAAGGAGCAGATCGGGCGGCCGTGGTTGTGTGAGCGCTCACATTATGCAGTGTCAGCGAGCAGAGGGAGGGGGGAGGAATCACCCGCAGGAGCTGACTGAGGACGCTCTCCCTCTCAATAGAGACTGTTACTCCAGCGGCGGCCCGAGTAAGATGTGGTGCATCTGCTATGAATGTAAACAAAAAGACATTGCCTTTTTGTAAAAAAAAAAAAAAAAAAAATTTTAATTGGGGGGCACATGGTGGGGCACAGCATAATATTGGGGGGGTCAGGGCCCCCTCTGGCCCTCCACTAGGGACGCCATTGAACATCACGGCAACTGCAGATCAAACAGAACTCTGTGATGAGTACAGGCCGGCTACTCGGTGAGTTCCAAAATCCAAAACTTTATTTGCTACATGTTAAAAATCACAGTGGATATAGCTAATGCGTTTCGGCTGTAATGGCCTTAATTAGGGATGCACCGATACCATTTTTTTAATGACGATTTTTTTGATTTTTTAGTACTTGCCGATATCAAATACGGTACCTACCGCAACTGTTTTGTTTTAACTTCAGCTGTCAACAATGGTACAAAGCATTGAAAAGTTATTTACTAATGAAATAAATTTTTTTTTTTTTTTTCTTTAATTTAGCGCTTTTTCAATGTGAAATGTGTAAATATATGTTAATATATATGTGTAAAAATATTCACTAATGCCAGGTTCACACCTATGCGAATTAGATGCGTGTTTCACCACATCTAATTTGCATATCAGGAGAATGTGACTGGCTCCCTATGGAGCCGGTTCACATATCTCCATTGCAGCTGCAGAGTGCACTGCACAAAAATGCTGGGCGTCTTTGGCTCAGTTTCAGGGCCAAATTCAGACATAGAATCGTCCCTGATTCATCCCTGAAATGGGGAACAGAGACGCACAGCGCTCCTGTGTGATCCGCAGCGGGTTATAGTGTGAACCCGGCCTCACAAAGCATACAAAAAAAAAGTTTTAACTGTTTATCGTTTATAAAAATAGACATGAACAAAAGAAAAAAAGCAGGAAAATAATAATTAACCACTTCAGCCCCGGACCATTTGGCTGGCAAAAGACCAGAGCACTTTTTGTGATTCAGCACTGTGTCACTTTAACTGACAATTGCGCGGTCATGCTATGTGGCTCCCAAACTAAATTGATATCCTTTTTTCCCCACAAATAGAGCTTTCTTTTGGTGGTATTTGATCGCCTCTGCGGTTATTTTTTGCACTATAAACAAAAAATAGCGACAATTTTGACAAAAATGCATTATTTTTTACTTTTTGCTATAATAAATATCCCCAAAAAATATATAAAAAAACATTTTTTTCATCAGTTTAGGCCGATACATATTCTTCTACATATTTTTGGTAAAAAAAAAAAATCGCAATAAGCATTTATTGTTTAGTTTGCGCAAAAGTTATAGCGTCTACAAAATAGGGGATAATTTTATGGCATTTTTATTAATCTTTTTTTTTTACTAGTTATGGCGGCGATCAGCGATTTTTATCGTAACTGTGACAGACAGATCGGACACTTTTGGCTCTATTTTGGGACCATTCACATTTATACAGCGATCAGTGCGATTAAAAATGCATTGATTACTGTGTGAATGTGACTGGCAGTGAAGGGGTTAACCACTAGGGGGCAGTGAAGGGGTTAAGTGTGTCCTAGGGAGTGATTCTAACTGTGGGGGAGGGGCTTTGTGTGACACAACACAGATCCCCGCTCCCGATTACAGGGAGCTGTGATCAGTGTCTTGTCACTAGGCAGAACAGGGAAATGCTTGTTTACATCACTTCCTCTCTGTGAGACGATCGTGGGTATCCCTGCGGATATCGAGTCCGTGGGACCCGCGATCACACTCGTGGCGGGCGTGCGAGCTCCCGCAAACCGCCTCTTAAAGGGCAACATACAGGTACGTTAATATGCCTGTACGTGCCCTTCTGCCGACGTATATCGGCGTGAGCTGGTCGGAAGCGGTTAAATGGAGGAGAATAAGGAGTTAATTAAGGCTGTTTAGAGTAAATGAAGGATTATTAAGGGGTTAAACAGAGGAACATTTGTTCATCCCTTTGATCTGCAGATGAAGAAACAGAAATATACAAAAAGAAACTGTTTCTTTTTATTTTAGTGGTTCAGGGCTGAGCAATGTTGGTAATAAACATTGCCGGTTGCCTTTTTTTTTTTTCTGACAGCTCCAAATACCGGACTTCTTTAACACTGAAGAGACCCACTGACAGCTCAAAGAGCTGAGCCTGAAAGTATCGGTTTCCGGTATCGGTGCATTTGCACGAGTAGCGATACTTGTGCAAATACTCGGTATCGGCACTGATACCGATACTAGTATCTGTGCAACCCTAGCCTTAATTATAGCATGAGGCTATGATTAAGTCCATTATGGCCAAAACACGTTAGCTGTATGCACTGTGATTTTTAGCATGTAGTAAATAAAGATTTGTATTTCTGAACTCACCGAGTAGCTGGTCTGTAGTTATTGGTTTGTGCAAAAGTTATAGCGTCTACAAACTATGTGGATTATATATATTTTTTTACTAATAATGACGTAATCAGCGACTTATAGCGGGACTGTGATGTTGCAGTGGACAAATCGGGCACCTAACTGACACTTGACACTTTTGGGACCAGTGACATTAATATGCCACGTACACACGATCATATTTTACTGACAACAAATGTTCGATGGGAGCTTGTTGTTGGAAAATTCCGACTGTGTGTGGGCTCCATCGGACATTTTTCATCAGAATTTCCGACAAACAAAATTTGAGATCTGGATCTCAAATTTTCCGACAACAAAATCCGTTGTTGGAAATTCCGATCGTGTGTAAACAATTCTGACGCACAAAGTTCCACACATGCTCGGAATCAAGCAGAAGAGCCGCACTGGTTATTGAACTTAATTTTTCTCATCCTACGTGTTGTACTTCACCGCGTTCTTGACGTTCGCAATTTCCAACAAGATTTGTGTGACCGTGTGTATGCAAGACAAGTTTGAGCCAACATCCATCATGTTGTCGGAATGTGCGATCGTATGTACGTGGCAATACAGTGATCAGTGCTACAAGTATGCACTGTCACAGGAAAATGGGTTAACATCAGGGGTGATCAAAGGGTTAACTGTGTGCCTAAATGGTATTTTACTGTAGTGGGGGAGGTGCTTGTACTAGGGGAAGGCAAAGATCTGTGTCTCTGCTTTGCAGGAACACAGGACCCATGCCTTCCCTACTGACAGAACGGCGATCTGCCTTGTTTACATAGGCAGATCGGCATTCTGCTTGTGTCTTGTGTAATTGGCGGGCGCCAGCGGACATTGAGTTTTGGTACCTGCCGCTGGGGCCGGCTCTCGTTGTAAGGGATCACAGGGGGGAACGGGTCGTCAATGGCACATGCGCTTGCCCCAGAACCAGAAGTTTTAGATCACACACTGGGTACGTGATCTGGCACAGAGTGGCCGCTCTGCCACAGTAAATAACAAGACAGTAGGGTCAACTCCAAAAGACTAAAATATTTCTAGAATCTTGGTAAACATGTGTGTCCTACATAGACCGACATCCTCTTATGCTTTGTAAAGTCCTATGAATAATTTAAATATAGTTAATGAGGATTGGGGGGAAATCGGGCGTCAGAAACACAATCCTGTGAAAACAAAGTCCTTTGTAGTACCGCAGGTCCGAGACTCGCCAGCCAGGAGTGAACCCAGGACACGTCTTCCTGGCAGCTCGATAGAACAGCTTTTGCCGGAGATGAAAACAGTCCTCTCCTATTCACCCACCAATGTGTCTTTCTGGACATACAGGGCCTTGAAAAAGTATTCATATCCCTTGACATTTTCCACATTTTGTCATGTTACATCCAAAAATGTTTTTTTTGGGGGTTTTTTTTTCTTTTCAATATTTTTATTGAATGTATATAAAAAGAGTGACATCAGTTACATTTGTCATAGACTGTAATAGTCAGATGGGTGGCCAACAAGGCCCACAATAACAATTAGTATATAACAAGCAGTTGGTGAAAGAAAAACAGTTGATTATCATAAGCATAAGACTATTAACCATTGTAGTCCCATTTTGTGAGGCTAGACCTTCGTGTTTTATCTGATTCGAACAGAGCCTATATCCAGAACCCTCCGAAGCGCAGGGTCCTGGTGAAATTGAGTGAGACTGACCCATGCTGCACCGACCTCCCTAGGATAATTACTCCACCCCTATGGGTTCACAATGTGGAGTAACATTGCCTATGGGCACAGCCCGATGACGGGCCCCGTCAGTCCCCCTCCTCCTCTCCCAGGGGTTGTAGGCCCTTGGCATAGCCCCAGGACATAACCAACCCTGGATGAGGGTGAGGGGGAATGTTTTCATTTAAAATTAATCTAGATAGTTCCAAAGCGTTCTAGTCTATCAGCGCTGCATAGAAGTTTAGGAGGACTGATAAGTCTCCTTGTAAGGAGCTGAGTAAGTAGCCTTCAAACAATACCAACATTTCTGATGGTATGTACAGTGAAGAAGAGGTATGAGAGAAAGGGGGGAAGAGCGGAAGGAAAGGGAAAAGACAAGAAGGAGGGAAGGGGTAGTCGGCCACTCTGAAGGTTCCTTTATGCTAGCTGGTGACCCAGGTAAAGTGGGATCTTAATATATGAAGCCCAGGATTCCCATACCATTTCAAAGCGAAGGGCCGTGTCCAACAGCTTAGCCACTATGGATGAGCTTCGAGTTGGAGTCGAACCCATGTTCGACTTGAACATCGCATGTTTGACGAATTGTGAACGATATGGGCCGTTCGCGCCAAATTCGAGTGGCGTGTCACGGCCCATAATTCACTGTGGCATCGCAGTGCATTGCTGGCTGATGATTGGCCAAGCATGCACTATGACCCGCATGCTTGGCCAATCACAGCGCCGTCTGTACAGAGAGCCGTAATTGGTCAAAGCCAGGGTGGCTTTGGCCAATTATGGCTCAGGGGATTTAGTACATGCCCCACACTATATAAGGCTGCCTGCACGTCGGCCCTGTGTAGGGGAGAGGGAGAGGGAGAGGGAGAGGGAGAGGGAGAGGGAGAGGGAGAGGGAGAGGAGAGGGAGAGGGAGAGGGAGAGGAGGGAGAGGGAGAGGGAGAGGGAGAGGGAGAGGGAGAGAGAGAGAGAGAGAGAGAGAGAGAGAGAGAGAGAGAGAGAGAGAGAGAGAGAGAGAGAGAGAGAGAGAGGTCTGACTGTGTATATATATATCATATACAAAAAAAATATATATATATATATATATATATATTTTAAATACAATAAATACAATGCAGTGAGATCTAGCTAACTGAATCAACTGCCTGCCTGAAGTAGATTAGAAATAGTACAGCAGGAACGGTCTGCAGTGAGATCTAGCTAACTGAATAAACTGCCTGCTCAAAGTAAATGAAATGACACACTCTCTCTCTCTCTATCTTTCTCTCTGCCAGCAACACACTACACAGGGCCGACGTGCAGGCGGCCTTATATAGTGTGCGGCGCGTACTTAACCCCCTGAGCCATAATTGGCCAAAGGCACCCTGCCTTTGGCCAATTATGGCTCTGTTTGCTTACGGCGCTGTGATTGGCCAAAGCATGCGGATCATAGTGCATGCTTGGGCAATCATCAGCCAACAATGCACTGCGATGACGCAGTGCATTATGAGCCATGAAGCGCTGCTCGAATCTGGTGCGAACTGCTCATAATGTTCGATCTTCGATTGAACAGCCAATGTTCGAGTCGAACTCATGTTTCGACTCGAACAGTCAGCCCATCCCTAGTCAGCAGTAATATGCACCTTACTGCTGACCGCCCCTGTCCAACGAGGCCAAGACGTTGCCTTCCACATGCTGGTAGAGAGCCGGAATGGCCTTCTGTGAAAAGAAATGGTGTTTGGGAACCTGCCACTGAGGTACCGCAAATTCCACAAATTCACAAAAGGGGGCAGAGTCTACCAGCTGAAAAGGCAGCAGTTGCTGTGCTAGAAATTTGGCCAAGCTAGCATTCAGATGCTGAGCATGTGGATGGCTGGGACTGAATTTCTTTTGACGGTTTAGCAACTGGCGTAGGGAAATTTGCCTGCTAAAATCCGATGTTGGTTTACTGCTAGCAGATTGTCCGCAAGTACTTGGGACACCTATTGCTATACCTACATTCCTCTCAGTGCAGGTTTCTGAGAAGAATGGAGGTATAGTGGGGTTGGAGATCCCAGCTGATGAGGAGCAAGGAGAGGTCCACCTTGTTCTTTGATGTGGGTCTTTTAAATGCTGTTGCCAACAGACTGCATGGGAGGTCGTCATATGTCTGGTCAAGCATGTGGTGCCCAAGAGGCTGCTGTTTTGGCCACGCTTGGTACGCTTCAGACATATGTTGCAAACCGCAACGGTGCGATCTGCTGCACACGTGCCTAAAAAGCCCACACTAAAGAACTTTTCAAAATATGTGGGGAGTCAGCAGCACCCTGCACCTGCTTAGCTCTGTGGTGTGATGCAATAGGGTGGCTGCCCTTAGCTGCCCCCTGGAGATGTGCCTCCTCCTCCTCCTCTCTTCTATCAGGCACCCAAGTTGAGTCAGTGACTTCATCATCCCATCCCTCCTCGTCACTGGAGCAAACTTGTGCAGTATGCTGCAGCTGGGGGAACATGAATGCCAGTTTCTTGACCTTCTTGGGCACCCCCTCCCTCTAGGCTCACGTTACTCCCTTCCTCAACCTGGGTAGCATCATCTGAGCCTTCAAATCGCTGCGCATCCTCCTGCAGCATGTACCCGACACTGTGGTCGAATAGTTTGGGGACTCCTCCGTGCATGATGGTGGGACTAGGGAAGGAGTGACTGTTGACATGGAGTCGATGGAATAGGCCGCTTTGGCAGCTGCATTGGTAGGCAAACTACTCTGAGCCTGGGTGACAGGATGAGGAGGATGAGGACAGCTTTGTTATCCATTCCACCAACTTTTCTGCATGTTGTGGCTCAATAACACGGCCAGCTGCAGGAAAAAAGGACAAGCATGCCCCACGGCCACGTGCTGAGGATGCACCGTGTCCATGACCAGCACTGTCGACTGTAGACATGGAGCCTGCTTGCCTCTTTTAGTGGCCTGTGAGTGTCTGCCTCTCCTTGGTGGCCTTTCCGGACATGCTGTAAATTTTGTTTAGCCAAAAAACACTACACTATATTGTGTACTGTGTACACCACCAGGAAAGTTGTAGCAACTGCACTATGGGTGCACGGTACTGTATACACCAACAGAAGTATAATAACTATGGGTACACTGTATGTATTGTGTACACCACCAGGAAAGTAGTAGCAACTACACTAGGGGTACACGGTACTGTGTACACCAACAGAAGTACAACAACAACTATGGGTATACTGTATTGACCACCAGAAAAGTATGAGCAACTGCACTATGGGTGCACAGCACTGTATACTGTGTACACCACTTGAAGTACGGTATATTAGAAACAGTACACCAGGAACGGCTTGCAGTGAGATATAGCCAAACTGGATACAGTGGATATATACACACACACAAAACTGACTGTGTATATATATATATATATATATATATATATATATATATATATATTTATATATTAAATACACTGCAGCTAAGTGAATAGTCTGCCTGCCTGCTCAATCTAAATGACACTCTCTCTCCATCCACGCCAGTGACACACTACACGAGGCCGACGTGCAGGCGGCCTTATATAGTGTGGGGCGTGGACTTAGTCCCCCTGAGCCATGATTGGCCAAAGGCACCCTGCCTTTAGCCAATTATGGCTCTCTTAGCTGAGGGCGCTGTGATAGGCCAAAGCATGGGCTGTTACGCGCCGCTCGAATTTGGCGCGAACGGCCCTTAATGTTCGGCTTTCCGCAAACAGGCGAACAGCCAATTGTGGGAAGATTAGCTCGTGGGGATCACCTTTTCTGAAGGACAGTCAGCAAACGGGCACTTTCTTAAAAATCTGGCGGATGCCAGGTTTATTTACAGGAGGTTTGCAAAATAAAAATAAACAAAACAGTAAAGTAAATCCTTGCCGTCCGACGCTGACTAAACAGTCTCCTCTCTATACAGTGCGGGGCTGGTCCCTGTCATCCACAAAACGTGCAGTAAAGCAAACCTTTTAGTCCAATAGCCGGAGCTCTCTCACTCAGGTTCCTTCCTGAGTCTCAAAACCAGAGACCTGTTGAGCTCTCTTCCTGGTTATTTAAAGTCCACCTTGTGGGCTCAAGTGGACCAGAACATCCGGACCTGAACCTAGCCTGCCACAGAGGCTGGAGAAACCCGGGCCGGATTCCTGTTCCACCCCTTACGACAGAACGAATGCGAGGTGAAATGTAGCGATTATCCACTATATCACCTCGCATACCGTTGCATATCCTCCCCCCTCTGCTCAAGCCCCTGAGTCATTTGATTCAACTTAGAGTAGGCAGGCGAATCAGCAGAGGCGTTGCTAGGGTGGTGCGGGGGGTGCGGTCCGCACCGGGTGACACCAGCTAGAGGGGTGACACCCTCCCGACGGTGTGGAAAGCACTGTTTTTTTTTTTTTTTTAATGAGCTGACCCGTTCACCCCGCACTCTGCAGCCTGCAGGGTTGAAACAATACACACCTCCAGCGCCGTGGCGGCGCTTGGTATGTCAGTGTGTGAGCGTGCTGCGTGTCCTCTTTCCTCCTCCTCCTACTGAGCCAGCCTGTCACTGTCTACACACACTACCATCTCCGCCCGGGCAGCGCGGCAGCTGTACGTTGTGAAGCTGCCCTCTGCTCTTCTCTCCACTGGCACTGAACATGAACACTCGATCCGGGCACACACCCAACACATGCCATTCCCACAGACAAAGCCTCAAGCTCTGCTGTCTGTGCCTCCAGTGAGGATGGCAGAGCCGGCTGTGTGCGATCCGGGGCAAGGTGAGGAGGGGGAGTCTCGTCCCTCTCTGTGTCTCACCCCCCCTCTCTCAACCACCCTCTCTGTCAACCCCACTTTCCTCTCTCACCCTTCCACTCCCTCTCTCACCCCCTCTCTGGCACCCCCCCTCCTCCTCTCTCTATCTCTCACCCCCACCCCCCTTACCCCCTCTCTGTCACCCCCGCCCTCCTCTCTTTCTATCTCTCACCCCCCACCCCCTCTCTCTATCACCCCATCTCTCTTTCACCCCTCACTCACCCTCACCCCTCTCACCCCATTTCCCTCTCTCACCCCTTCTCTCTCTCTCTCTCACCCCTTCTCTCTTTCTCTCACCCCTTCTCTCTTTCTCTCACCCTGCCTCTCTCTCTCTCAGACCCTGCCTCTCTCTCTCTCAGACCCCTGCCTCTCTCTCTCTCTCACCCCTTCTCTCTCTCACCCCTTCTCTCTCACCCTTCTCTCTCTCTCTCTCTCTCTCTCACCCCTTCTCTCTCTCTCTCTCTCTCTCACCCCCCTTCTCTCTCTCACACCCCTTCTCTCCCTCTCTCACACCCCCTTCTCTCTCTCTCTCACACCCCTTCTCTCTCTCTCTCACACCCCTTCTCTCTCTCTCTCACACCCCTTCTCTCTCTCTCACCCTTCTCTCTCTCTCTCTCTCTCTCTCTCTCTCTCTCTCTCTCTCTCTCACACACCCCT